>JACEVL010000040.1:501558-624058 GCA_020284085.1 Aporrectodea caliginosa
TGATGTCATATGACAGAGGTTCTTAACCTTTTTCGGCACACGACGCACCTAAACTTGCAAATAAATTTTGCGACACACCATGCAATAATGATATGTGAATATCGTTATAATAATTTTTTTAAAGTTAAACCAAGTTATTTAATGACAATTTTAAATTGTTAACATATTTAATGAATGAAAATTTTGACATTTAATGCTTTCTAGCTTATAATGATTCTAAAATTCTAATTTCTGCTGATCTAACTCTACGATTTTACGTGGTTTCTACGACTCTGTGTTAACTTAAGTTTTAGTAGGCCTAACAGTTACTGGGATTTTTGCTCCTGAATATTTCTTTGGATCATATTAAATCGAGGATCCACAGTTTTTATAAGTGCAATACTTAAGCAGGCTGAGGAGAGACTTCCGATCAGTTTGTTCCATTTCGTTGCTATCAAAATCTGATTCTGCGTTATCAGTTTTAGATTCGCTAAATTTTAGTTTCCTTACGATAAATTTGTCCATTTCGAATGTTATGGCAATGGGTAAAAGTTTTAATTGGCGCGGTCGGAAACGTGTAGCCTATACTGCAGACTGCAGTGGGTTTGTGTAACAGTATTATAGCTACATTGTATAGGCTACTATATGTATAAGATAAACACATCATGGTCGCCCCAGATTTCGAGCAAATAAAATAAGCTTATGTAAAGAGAGTGCTACGAATTCTCACAGCCTACGTCCGCTAAACTGAATGAGTAAGTAAGGCAGTGTAATGCAAGAACGACTGACATAGCATAGCATAACATAACATACCATAACATAACAAGGTTCATAGTGGCTCAGAAGACTTGCATCTGTGTCAGAGCCACTCTCTCAAGTCTTATCCAATGCATCTTGACCTAGTATCCAATTTTAGTGAGCCTCTTCTTGAATTCCATCACCGAGTCCGCAGCAACAATTTCCTCGTCCAATTTGTTCCGACTGTTAACTACTCTTGTACTGAAGAATCTTTGCATTATTTTCTGTTTCTTTATTAATCTTGTATCTGTGTCCTCGAGTTCTCTTATCAACTGAGAATTTAAATAGCCTCTGTGCTGGTATCTTGTCTCTTCCTGTCACTATCTTGAATGTCTCTATTAAGTCTCCTCTATCTCTCCTTTTCTCCAATGTTGTCGGCTTGCATCTCCTCAGTCTTTCTTCATATGCCAGGTTGCCGAATCCCTTTATCATCTTCGTTGCTCTCCTTTGTATTTTCTCTAGTTTTTCTACATCCTGTCTCAGGTAAGGATACCACACTTGCACACAGTACTCCAAATTAGGCCTAACCAGTGATTTGTACAATTCGAGCATTATTTCCTTTTCCCTGCTGACTATTGTCCTCTTAATCATTCCCAATCCAATACTTTGCTCGCTTTCTTTGCAGCCTCTGCATATTGCCTTGATGGTTTGGTGCTGTTGTTTACGATTACTCCTAGGTCCTCTCCTCTTCTGTTTCTCTCAGTATTGTTCCTCCCATTTCGTATTGGAATTTTTTATTTTTTTCCCATGTGCATAACTGAGCATTTTTCTGTGTTGAACATCATCTGCCATTCCTCGGCCCATCTGTGCAGTCCTTCGATGTCTTTCCTCAGTACGTAGACTTCTTCTTTCGTGTCCACACCTCTGCCCATTTTCGTATCATCAGCGAACTTTGATATATGCTGTGAGAATTAGTGACACACCAATTCTTCGCGACACACCAACGACACACCATGTTTACGCGACACACTGCCGGTCGATTCGCGACACACTACTGTGTCGCGACACACCTCTTAAGAACCTCTGTCATATGATATGACTTTATATAAGATATCATAATTATACGATATGATATGTAATGATAGTTAATTATGATATTATATGATAAAGCATAACATAGCATAACATTACACTTATCTCTCCTCTCTGATATTTACTCGGTCATTGTTAAATCACATTTCACAGTCCTGGCACTTTTTGATGTTTCCTCGGCCTTCGATATGGTCGATCATGCGATCCTGCTGCAGCGTCTTGAACTATCTAGTGGCCTTTGTGGACCTCCTCTTACTTGGTTCAGATCTTATGCTTCAGATCGTTCGCAGATGATTCCAGAACTGCCTGGGCGGGAGTCGAGTTCGGTGTTCCGCAGGGCTCAGCTTCTTGGCCCCAACTTGTAACTACTTTATACAGCGGACATTCCTTCCTTATTTACCAAACACCTACCCACTGTCCACCTCTACGCTGACGACGTCCAAACCTTTGTACATGGAACTCCCGCTCGGCAGCTTTCTCTTGTGGCATCGATCGACTCACTGTCAAATGACCTCCACTTATGGATGTCAGCCAATCGACTTAATTTTAACTCCTCTAAACCTCAGCTGATCTGGTTTGGAACCAAACAGCAGCTCCTTAAACTTGACCTCCAACTCCTGAATTCAATGTATCCTGACAGGTTCATCCAGTGTCCGTGACTTGGTGTCACCTTGATAGCACCCTTTCGTTCTCCGAGCACCTCTTGCACTTGACTCGCTCATGTTACTATCACCTGAGGCGCCTGACAGCTATCAGAAGATCTGTCTCCTCTTCTGTCTTTAAAACCATAGTCCATGCGTACATCTGCGGTAGTAGTGAATACTGCAATTCGGTATTTGCTGGGCTTCCCAAGGCAAGCTTATCCTCTCTTCAGTCGGCTTTGAACACGGCAGCCAGGCTTCTTGCTCGTCTCCCTCGCTACTCTCACAGCTCTACCTACATGACTGATGTCCTACACTGGCTTCCCGTTGCCTCTCCTATCCAAAACAAGGTACTGCTGTTCAGTCTTAAAAACTCAACAGGGTACAGCTCCTAAATACTGTATCTTTGCGATTTAATGCGCAAACCTCTGTCTGCTATCCCTTCCAGCCCTTGATGAAGAAAACGTTTTAACAAGAATGTTTTATAATGCTTAATTTCATGTAAATCAAAGTGCGGTTATTCATTTGACTAAATCAATAATACACTTACATACTTACTAACTTACTTAGAATAAAATTACTTACGGTAACATTACATAACAAAATGTGGTTTGGAATATAACAGTACATAAGAAAAAGTAGTTCGGAATATATCTTATCTATTTGTTAGAATCACATTTCCATCAACGTTGATAGGCTCCGGTAGATGTCTGTTTGCATCACAAACCGACGCCATTACAAGGTTCTAGTTATCATTTGATTAAAATTAAAATTATTTATTTCGGTACTCCGTAAGGTTATTTTCAACCGGAACAAAAATAAATTTCAACCAACTGCTCAGTCTAGAAGCTTTATTTATGTTGTCCCTCTTGTTGAATCCGTCTTCCGCAATCTCTGCGGCTTGAGCTTTTCATTCTTTTCCTCGATTTCGAAAGCGCCTGATGTCCATTTTATTTGTCAGTAATAGCACTGACATATACATGGGTCGGAGCGCCTCTGAATTGTTGAGTGGCGCTTTATAAACTTTCGATTAAAATTACAATTAGAATTAGATAAAACTCCAAGTTGACCTACGTTCTGCACAGGTATAGAAAATTTCCACACAACATGACGCCGTTCCGACAAAAGAGCCACGTAACAATTCGCAAGTCTGATATCCATTGCAGCTTTTTGTTATTTCTCCGAGGGATCGGCTGTTCGCCGGATGAAGACAATCGAATTCCTTGTGAAAACTGACATCAGAACATCCTTCTGTCGAATTCCTGTGACGTGTTTGGCCAACTGCATTGCTCGCATTGACGATGCCAATGACTTCACACAGTTCGCATTGAATCATGAAAAGATCACGGCAGGTTCTCAGTCTCAACAATCGCCCTAAATCACAAAAACGTCACTTATTACATTAAACCATTATTTTCATGATCATAATAATCAATTGTTTCTATTATAATTATAATTATAATTATAATTATTATTAATAATACCACTACCATAACTACTACTATTGCAACTTGTACAACAGCATCAACTAGAGCAACAACAACAATTACTACTATTATTATTCTGTTATTGGCATTAATATTGCAACTTTAATATTATTACTACTACTTTTTCTACAACAAAGGAACTACCCGAATGACAACTGCAACAACTAATATTACTGCGACTGCAACTTCTACTACTACTATGACCAACACTAGTCGACATGCAATAGAATAAAGCAACCTTTTTAACTCATTTTGGACCAAAACTTTATTAAGAATTTTTTTTATGATCTGTGATAATTATTGGGGCCTTGATGGCAATGTTTGAACAGACATTCTCAAATAACATATGCAAATTTGATATGTTCGTTTTACGAACATTGGGCCAATAGGCTACTAACAACATGTGAAATATTGAACATGCACGAAATTACATTGTAACACAATAACGTAATAAAAATGGATAATTGGTGTTAAAACCGTCTTGGATCGCTTCTTGTCAACACTGAAGCAGCGTTTGGACACAGTTGGACTCACACCGATATGGTCTAATGCTATGAACACTGGCTTGTTGTCTTTCCACAATGGCACAACGACACTTCCATTGCCCTGATATTCGATTGCTCCTCGCTGCTCTCTTCATCGCACTGGATTTCATGAGAGGGCAGTCTCACAAGCAATTGTTGGCAGCAAAAACTGTATCCTCGTGTTGTGAGGAGTACCAATGAAGTGAAGAAGTTGTCGAAAGTAAGAGTGTGACACTGTCGTCAGAAGCCAGACAGCTTGACTACCGAGGCTGTCATCCTCACCACGTGTTGAATCCTGTGTATTGATTGGTAATCCACAGCCATCAATTTAGGGTACTTTATTTTTGTGCACACGCCCACGCACTCACACATATATATATATATTATATATATGATTTGGTTGATGCATGTAGCTCAAGATCAGAAATATGCATATGTAAATCAACGTTGACTTGACTTGACGCCATCAGTAGTATTGGACCAATGTTCGTAAAACGAACATGACCCAGATATGAATTTTGCGACTCCATTTATTACAATAAAATTACGCAAATGGCATGTGCTTTGTGCTAAATATGTGCATTTGTCAAATACCCATCAGCTCGTGCGATATCACAGATCGAACCAAAACTACAAATTTTTCAAACAAAAGACGGTGAACAATGAACATACTGGAGTTGAGGTATTTAGCATAAGACAAAAACAGTTCAAAACTTTCAAAACGAAATTTTTTTTGCGGACAAATCAAACCTTTCGCTTACATAAGAGCACATGAACAGAAAACTAGAGTGATGACCTCAACCAATTTGATGTCATCAAAAAATGTGTTCGTAAAACGAACATTGGTCCAAAATGGGTTAAGCAAGTAGTAGTTGCCGTCGTTGCCATCATCGTCATCATCAACAATGACGACAACAACAATATTATTTTCAGTTTCCCATTCAATGACTACTTGTCTGAAGTTCAGAGCTATTCGCACACACATTTCCGTGTATGTATAGATTAGTTATAATCAGTTTGTTGTTGCTTTTGTGTGGTCCTTCACTTCTTACCTTCTCCATCATCTGCAGGTGCTGCATCAGAGATTCTCTGTAACTCGGTGAATATCTGTTCAGCTGCTAGTGAAGATGAAAACCAGAAACCGATGACCAGAAGGTGGCTTAACATGTTTCGGATTCGACTCAGGACTTCGAGTGAATGTCTGCAAACAGGCAGACAAATCACTATTGATATAGAATAGCTTACAAGGAATAGTGCTCTAAGAAAACTCATTAAGAGAAACCTTGGATGTAAGCTAGACAGTTTCTAATTCAGGTAATCGTCTAGAAATGGGGGAATGCTGTTTTATTAAAACTGGCAACAGAATTTTAAGCTTTGAGAATAATCTAGGTGAGAAACCATGGACACTTTCATCTAAAACTACTCCCCTCTTGTATAGACACTCGCCGAACATACACTTGCCTCATAAAATATTTCTCACCATTCTTGAGTCATCGTCCCACTACTTCACGCTAATTCCTAGGAAAGATACATTTACCCCATAAAATGTGTCTCCCCACATAAGTCGTCCTCCGACTCGTTCACGCTATCTTCAAGGAAAGATACATTTTCCCCATAAATTTATTTTTAACAACTGTTTTTCCAATGTTTTAACCCACTCGTTCGCACTCTGCTCACACATATCACTATAATCCAGAAGTCTTTCTTCTTCACCCTACTCGTTACACGTATTATTACCTGATTCTGGAACAGAACTTTTGTTTTTTATGCCTTTACTTGTCAATCTTGTCCCCGTCAACGCCTCAAAAACGTCGGATTTAACTCATTTAATCAGCTTGAACTCTAACAGGAAGAAGCACAGAGTTTTTCTTAACCATCATGAGCATCCGGTGTTTCTACGAAAATTAGTCATATATGTAGCCAACACTTTCCCAGCAAATTTTGGCAGGCCAATGTGTAAGCCACTTGTCCAGCATAATCATTTAATTGCATTAAAGCCTCGAGTTTATTTGAGCATAGATAACCGTAATGACTGCCATTAGTTTTCAGACTCTGAAATTATTAACAGGCTTGCTCGTGTAGGCCTGGATATATAGGTAACCAAGACTACGACCTGTCCTTACACTCCGCCACTGAACAGAGCCTTGTAGGGCCAATCTGAAGCCTGGATAAAGGAGGAGGGCGACGCTAATCATCTTCGTTATTACACGTCACAATTAAAAACTACCCAAACTAGATTCGTCTTGTGACACTGATACGATGTCGAGCCTGACAAATGTGTACGGAATGTTTCCCCAGTCGTGTTATTAACGTCCGCTGTTTGATCTGTACACCTCCGTCTCTTTGTAAGTGTGACCAGTGCGATAACCTTATTTTGTCTATCCTGAGAAGTCACTGTTTGATATAGGCCTATGTTCTGTTAAAAGTTACACTTTTACCTTCCTTCTTGGTGGTTCTGAATCTGTTCACTTTCTGCAGATTTGTTTCTTTCTGAAAACACCTAGAAGTTTTTTTCTATTTGTCGACAATTTTCATAAACATCCTCAGAAACTTTCGTATTGATCCTTTTCATTTGATGGATAGAATGAAAAACAGGATGGTGATCTTAATCAAGTCTGGCCGGAGACTTTGACATTTGGATGAGCGGAGGATGGGGGTTGGGGCGAAAAGAAAGAAAGAAACAGATCATATATGCGCAAAGACAAATATAGGCCTACTGTCAGACAGACAGTGACGATTGAATAGAAGAAGTTGTTATCGGCTTTCGGCCATTAATCAGGAGGCCTGAAAAACTTTTACTTTCACCTTGTGATAAGTCATTCTTATCGTTTTCGATATTGGAAAGTGTAACGGTTGAACGGTGATATACACAGACACGAAGATGAGAAGGACGCGGGTTCGATAGCCGCTAGCCCGATAAGGTTGATTCAGCCTTCCACTTCCCTTGGGCAATGGTAAAATGAGCAGCAGCAGGACGGATCGGCGTGTAACAGGCTTCCATATAACCTGAATATATCCTCTCGTGTTGAACTTGATATTATGTGTGCCTACTATTTCATGTGCTTTTTCAGTTTGAATGGAATAAACGATTATTGCTCTATCACCCACCAGTCGATAATAAGTACTTGAAAATTGTGCAAAATGAAACTTTATTACGTTTATAGCTATCGCCAATTATCTCTTGACTTTGGCCCTGTGACATTGAAATTACCTTGCGTTAATTTCAAGGCCAATGGTCAAAATCAATGGAGACTACAATAACTCGGAATCATCCAGATAATGCAAAATTTGGCTGAGCTATTGTCAATTTTCTCTTGATTTTGACGTTTGACCCTGAAATGACCTCAGATTAGGTTAGACTTCTAGTTCTTTGTCTTCTCTGATGCAGCCCTTATCGGTCCGATCACACCAGTAAAAGAATCACCCAAATAGAATAATATTTAGCTGAGTTGTGCCTATTCTTTTGATTTTGACATTTTGACCTTGATTGTTGGTGTTTTACATAAAAATGTTTTGCAATTTCAGAGGGCTCCTATTGGATCTTCTGACAAATTTGGTGCTTTTATCCGTCAGGTAACGATAATTTCACTAAGCCACCTCACTAATAGAGTGCCGTCAAAAAACACTGGTCACAGCTCTTCTTGGCAGGTGCCTTTCAGCAGCAAGTTCACAAAGGCGGTGATGTCCGAGACAAGAGCTGGCCCTGCATCTGGCGAGTTGATAGCTGATTATCTCCAGGATGTGCTTTGGGCGGAACCCGTCCGGACCTCCCGCGGAACCCGCTGGAAACGCGCGGATGAAGATTCCGTATTTTCGTCTCCGTGATTTAGATTGACTGAGTAACAGGTGGAGCTGAAATTGGGGCCGAAAACTCCACCGAGCGTAGTAGTTTTCGGCCGCCTTGATATTTCCATCTTTTAGTTTGGCCGCAAACGGCGCTGCCATGGATTGGTCGATGCCAAGCGTTTCATGTTACTGCTTGAATGACAGTTTCGGACTGAACCAAAAATCTCTTCGGCTTTGGTGTCCCAGGTGTTGAAAAATTCTGAGGTGAGCTTCTTGATGGTAGAAGTTAAGTTTTGGCGTCTAGGCTGCTTTAGAATTGATGCATCGATGCAAAGTAGGCATTTCTAATTGTCTAGCTGAGTCGGCTCTGATGTGAGACGGTTGAAAATATCTGCTAAATTAACTCTGTACTCGATCTCGCTCTTTTCGGGATGTTTCTGCGGAGATGTTGATGAAGTGATGGTTGTTTCAAATGCTCACTGCTGTCAGTGTCTGGCATCCGCTGGGGGTTGCCGATCGTTGCGGTTGTGGCTATTGGAGCTCGTTGTGGCTGTTGCATTCAGTTGGCTATTTGTGAGCGGTGGGTCTGCGTCCTGGTATGGAATCTGTGGCTTGTTAGAACCCAGGCTTGGATTTGGCCTCGGACCGAGAAGGTTTAAATTTCCGTCCTCAACATGTGGTAATCTAGAAACATGACACACACTGCCAATCCAACCCCTCTGCCTGTCTCTGTGAGGGATTGCTAGAGATTGAAGGACGCAAAGGTCGGTGCTCCGATACGTTCATCCGACCGTAGGCTGATAAAGTAGGTCAGCGGAGAGCGTCAACGATGAGAAATCGCCGTATATATAAATAATAAATAATAATAATAATAATAATAATAATAATAATAATAATAATAATAATAATAATAATAATAATAATAATAATAATAATAATAATAATAATAATAATAATAATCTTTTCTTTATTGAAGCGCCTGACAAACGCACTGCGCTGTACATTTACATGTTATGCAATTCAAATCTTAACTACTAACAGAACAGACAGCCTGCAATACAACGGCGCTAATAGCAGCCTACAAAGCATATCCGCCTTACAGGACTCGAACTCGGTACCTCTCGCTCTCTACGCCAGATGTTATCCAATGCGCTATCGGGCTTCCGAAAGGCAGCCTGAGGATGTATGTATGTATGTATTTTTCGTTTATTCAATCAAACTTTGTTGTCAGAACGCAACAAGTGACAATAATTATTATTGTTCTGGATTTAGCAGTTATAAAACAGATTTTACCTAGTTACGAATGTCGGTCGGTCTGACTACACGTCACAGCCCGTGGGCCACTTGTACCTACCTTATTTATGCATGGTGGGACCGCTTAAATTCAAAACTAAAACCGGTGTTGATATTTTTTATAAACAAGCGGTCGTGGATACAGTCACGCCCGACGTGATCCTAATAGCTGGGACTAGAATCACGCCCGCTACGCCATTGGTCAATGCACGTCACATGATTATGAGCACGTAAAAGGAGCCGACCGATAAACTCTCCCGAATGCGGTGGAAGATTGTTCACCATATTTTATAATGACGACACTAACCCCAAACCCTGACCCTAAACGACCCTCACGACGCCTAATCTGACCCTAACCGACCGTCACGACGACTTATCTGACCCTAAACGACCCTCACGAATCCTAACCTGATCCTAACCGACTCTTAAAATGTCCGCCATTTAAAAATTCCAAGGGTAGACAACAAGTTCACGTGACATGCTTTAGCCAATAACGCGACGGGCGTGAATGTAGTACTGGGGTTCCGCTAACGCCCGGGGCGTGAGAGGATCCACTACGTAAACAAGCTGCCGTCTTGGAAGAGGCCATCCTTGAATTTATTATTTTTTAAACCCGAGGTATCTATAATCCCTCAGGTGTCAGATATAAAAAAAATGGTTACTCTGGAGTGGTCGTCCTTGTCAAGCCCTGGAAGAAAATAAGTATTGTTGTTGTTGTTGTTGTTGTTATGTTGTTATTATTATTTTTATTATTATTATTATTATTATTATTATTATTATTATTATTATTATTATTATTATTATTATTATTATTATTATTATTATTATTATTATTATTATTATTATTATTATTATTATTATTATTTTTATTATTGTTATTATTATCTATTTCAAACATTTATTTTCAAGATCAACTAATCAAAAATAGATTTAGTCCCCACGTATCACTTCAATTTAGAGGCAAGGATAATATTTATTTGAAAAGTATTTAAGATTAGTTAAAAATGCTGCATTCAGATGAAACTTCCTTGGATAATTATGTTCTTCGTGTATGTTTTCCTCTAGTCATTATTTTAGATAAAACTTGTTAGCTGAACGTTGTTCAGCTCCGTATTGTGACTGGTTCTGTCCGGACTGCGGTCTGTCAGCTTCATTACCAAATACACGAACACATTATATATATAATATCTATGTAGAATTGTAGATGTTACATATACAGTATGTATAAGTAAGTAAAAGGTCACAGTGGTTCAACAAAGACTCCCATGGTTTGGACCTGTAGAGAGCATACCAGTCGCCAGAATCCCACACAATGCACTGCATGAAAGTTCGAAGGAAAGACAAACAAAGGCAGACACAAAACTATGCTGGATAGATAATATAGATAATATAGATAATAATAATAATAATAATAATAATTATTATTATTATTGGTATTATTATTATAAAATAATCTTAAGGAATTTGCCTAACCAATAGAGTTCTTTAGTTTCATATCTTAAACTGCTTTGTCTTAATTCTGTTAAAAACGCTCAGAACAGGCGTAATTTGTTTAACTAATGCAAACAACAAGACATTGTAATGCAGATAATTCTTTTAATCTAAAACGACTGTAATTCAAATAGAAATGTTAATATCGAGAAATTCATGTCTGTAAAGGAATATTCATTTTATGTTACAACGATAATTTGTAAATGAATAAAGACAAATTATTGGCTACGCCAAAAAAAATAAATAAAAAATAATAATAATAATAATAATAATAATAATAATAATAATAATAATAATATTAATTTATTCTTTTATGAAGCGCTTGACATGTACATGTTATGACGATTAAACACAATTCACAAAAATACAAATTACAGAAGACATAAATCAACAAAGTTGCAGCAATGCCAGGCGCAAGCTCAATGTACTTTTGCTGCCACCTAAGGAATGAAGGCATGAGCTAAACCCGGGTCCGTGAAAACTTCAGGAAAACTACTATAACCCCCTCCATGAGGACATAGCATCACTTGGACTAACACTAAGGGCAGCAATGGACTTGACAAATGACCGAGAACAATAGATTTCGTAATTTTAATTGCAACTGTAACCGAGCATTTATATAGCGAAACTCAACAATCAGCTGTGCTCTCGACCTACGTCAGCGCCTGCGTTATACAACAGGGAAGTCCCCGGAACTAGGGAGGTGAGAGGGCTAGTAACTCAAGGCGAAGAGACTGGGGAAGACAGTTTCAAGCTGATGAGCCAACACGGGCATAGTGCATTCATTCGTTCCCATCGCCGCCAAATGGTTGGCAACAGAAGCTGATGATGATAAATAAGTAAGTAGTCTTTATTGGCACGAGACTAACGCTTATACTTTACAACAACTGTGTGAAGACGCTGTCTTTGATTCCGGTTTCATTGTCAACTTCACGTTCACTTGACTGAGAATTGATTGGCTTCTGAGGATGGAGATACGTTTTAAAGGTGCTGGTTACACTGGATTGGTTTTTTATTTGTTCACTTTGGCTTAGCTCGGTTTGGAATTCTTCCTTGAGAGATCAACGTTCGTATACATACCGGTTTTATGACATTTCTAAGTGGTTCTATGTCTTTGCAAACTAGATTTGAATCATTGTTTGGCTGATCCAAGTCTTTATAAACTAGTTTCAAATTATGTTTCTAATGATCCACCTCAGCGTACATTGTGGTTGGAACCGCTGTTGACTTACTCATGTCAACATAAACCGGTTTGGGATCATTTTTTGAATGATTAACCTGAGTCTCGTGGTAAGTGTGTTTCGATTCCAACGTCCAAAGCTCTTGGCATACGTAAGACCCTTCACTCAGTCTCCCTCTCTCTAACCCTTCATCTGTCTTTCTACTTGCCCCGTTATCTCCCTCTCTCTCAGGATCTGTACTTTTCTGTTTCACTGTTCTCTCCCAATCATAGACCTCGCAGTATTGTTCTGTTTCCTGGTCTTGGACGATGATTGCAGAAATTTCGGGATAGCTATATCTTTCCAAATCCATCTGAGATACTTCGCCTCCACAATTTTCTCCGGTCGCAGGGAAATGCGTCTGTTTTGCGGCTCCAGTCTGCTGTTCACTGCGGATTTTTGCAATGCGTCTCCTGAACAAACAGATTCTGAACTGATTGTACGGCTATGTATTTATTACTTTCATTAAGGTGATTTATATATTGAGAAACTTGTTTAATTATAGGCGATGTCTTGGCTCTCCTAATTGATGTCAACCTGAACATAAATATGCTCAGTAAGCTAAACAGTGTACAGAAAGGTAAGGAAAGGTTATGTCAAACAAGTGAAAGTAGGAGAGCCAGGTAATTTGATTCATGTTATGACAAAGTGTGATAATCAATGGTCAGTACTTGCGTGTAGTGCTCGTTTCTAACATTTACAACGAGACAGTTTCCATTAGATGGAGTAATATCTTAAGTGCTGCTAGCAGCTAAACGACAGTATCTTTAACCATAACAGCTTCAGTTGGGTGGCCCACTGACCAACAGGCCACTCCTTAAAGTATTTCGAATTTCATACTGACTGTTATTGGGAATTTGTATGGCACCATTTCCGGATAAGCTACTTCATATGCGAGCTAAAAAAAGTGTAGAATATCTGTAATCTAATCGCAAGCTTGGAAACTTCCAAAGCACTGTCTTAGTACTTAGTCCTTTCCATTCTTCTCTGTCAATCGCCAGTCCTCCGATCTCGTCACATGAAATCCAAGTCGTGTTCGGTCCTATCTTCCGTCGTTTTCCCCTTCTCTCTTCCTGGATCCAGAAAATCACTCGGTTGGCTCTTCTATTCTTGTCTATACGAACTCCATGAACCAACCATTTATACGTCTCTGACACACACAGTCTCTCTGTCTCTCTCTGTCTCCCTCTGTCTCTCTCTCTCGCTCTGTCAGTCTGTCCGTCCGTCTCTGACTCTGTCTCTGTTTCTGTCTCTGTCTGTCTCTGTCTGTCTCTGTCAGGCTGTCTGTCTCTCTCTCACACAATTTTATCAAGTCATGAAACGAGCTTCCCCAGCCACCACTTTTTGCCCATGCCTCAGATCCGTACAAGTAACGTACTGAACACTGTGACATAATAAAGACGGTGTAGGGTATTCTGCTGCACGGATCTGAAACCTTAGTTATATTGAACGTTTAAAACATGACTTGCTAACCTCTTTTCGCAGACGATGTATCCAACGACAAAAGACACAAGTACAGCGACGACCAACAAAACAACAACAGTGACCCACGCGTAGGCTGCAAGGATAATTCAGGTAAAAGTAATAATCATATTTACGCCAATTCAATCGGCGATGAGATTAAGATCAGAGAAATTTTGAAATTCCAGCTTAACTTCCTTATTTTAAAACTTTCTCCTAACTAGCTGTTACAATTCATTGAAATTTATATTTCATTATTATTTGTATTATTATTATTATTATTATTATTATTATTATATTATTATTATTATTATTATTATTATTATTATTATTGTCGTCGTCGTCGTCGTCATCATCATCATCATCATCATCATCATCATGATCATCATCATTATTTGAAGATTTACAAAGCTCATGTTAATAAAACTTAAATCATTAATTAATTTATTCCGAGAATTTATTTAGCGCATCTTCAAAAGACATACTCGAAGTCCTTATTGTCGTTCTTCCTCTTTGACAGTGATTCAGTCGGCTGCTATTACAGGTGTAATATAAATAGACGCCATAGTTATGTATGTGTGAGTTTCCTCCACAGCCGCTCTCTCCGGCCACCTGCACATGGGAACATCCCTTCCTCTCGCAATGCTGTGCTACGTGTTTCTTATTTGTCGACAACTTATAGCAGATTCCTCCCTCGTGGAACTCTCCTGAACTGTTGAATGCTAGAACAACGGAATCTATGGACAAATCTGACGACTGGCATTGAAGAGATGCATTATAAACATTTCCAACCCAGTCATTCGACAGAATTAGGGATGATAGAGTGACACCTTTTCCTGAAATGAAATATAACTCGGCTGCTACCGATGGCTGTTTTTCAATTGTGCAATTACAAATAGTACATGCCTTCATTAACACATAGCATAATATTATATTTCATAATATAATAATTATTGCAATATAATATAAATAAAATAATGTAATGATGTGTTATGATGTGATCTGATGTGATCTGATGTGATATGATGTCTTGTGTATTGCAGGCTGTCTTTTCTGTTAGTAGTTAAGAGTCCTGTCTTCTGTCATTTGTGTCCTTGTCAATTGTTTTAATTGCATAACTGCACACTGTAACCGGTTGCGTTTGTAAACCGGATTGTTTCAATAAAGAATATTACTATTATCTCATTTGATATCATGTGATCCCATGTGGTGTCCTCTGGTTCGAAAACGCCTGAAGAATCCTTCCTCCTGTAAAGACACTCCATGCCCCCTGGGTTCCACATCGCATGAGCGAATCGTCACACTGGCGGACAACTTGATAAGGAAAACGTTTTTAAGAAAATGTTTTATATTGCTTAATTTCATTAAACCAAAGTGCGGTTATGCATTTGGTTACATCAAGAAGATACTTACATAAATACTTACTTACTTACTTAGAATAAAATTACTTACGGTAACATTACAAAGCAAACTGGGTCTACATGTAAGTATAAGTTTAAGTTCGGAATATATTTGATCCATTTGTTAGAATCACATTTCAATATACATTTTTCATGTTAAGTAGGCTCCGGTTGATTTTTTGCATCACAAACCGACGCATAATAAGTCGCTAATTATCATTTGATTATCATACTAAATGATTAATCAAAATTACTGTATTGGTTCTGCGTAAGACTATTTTCAACGGGAAAAAAATAACCTTCAACCAACTGCTCAGTCTAGAAGCTTTATTTATGCTGCCCCTCTTGTTGAAACCATCTTCCGCAGGCTCTGCGGCATGAGCTCTTCATTGTTTTCCTCTGGTTCGGAAACGCATGAAGTTCATTAATTTTTGTTTGTCAGTTATAGCACTGGCATATCCACGGGTTGGGTGCGCCTCAAAATTGTTGAGTGGCGCTTTACAATTTTCGATTTCAATTTTTAAATGAAAATTAGATAAAACTCCATATTTGACCTACGTTCTTCGCACGTATAGAAAATTTCCACACAACATGAAGCTGTCCCGACTAAAGAGCCACAACTAAGGGCTGCCCTGCTTCGTAACAATTTGCAACTCTGATATCCATTGCAGCCTAATGTTATTTCTTCGAAGTATCTGCTGTCCGCTGGATGAAGACAATCGAATTCCTGATGAAAACTGACATCAAAGCATCCCTCAGTCGAATTCCTGTAACGTGTTTGGCCGACTGCGTAGCTTGCATTTATGATACGAATGATTTCGCACAGTTCACACTGAACCATGAAAGGATCACGGCAGGTTCTCAGTCTCATCAGCCGTTCTAAATCACAACCACGTAGCTTATTAAATAAAACCATAATTATCATGATCATAATTATCAATTGTTTCTATTATTATTATTATATTTATTAATAATAATACCATTACAACAACTACTACTATTACAACTTCAACAACAACATCAACTAGAGCAACAACAACAACTACCACTATTACTATTATTATATTATTATTACTAATATTGCAATTTTATTTTACTTCTACTTCTACTGCAACAAAAGAACTACCCGGTTACGACAGCTTCAAGAACGAATACTACGACGACTGCAACTCCTACTGCTGCTATAACCAGCACTAATCATCTGACATACAATAGAATAAAAGCAACCTTTATAAGCAAGTAGTAGTTGCCGTCGTTGCCATCATCGTCAGCATCAACACCGACGACAACATCAATACAATTTTCAGTTTGCAGTTCAGTGACGACTTGTTAGAAGTTTAGAAACTATTCGCACATATAAATATCCGTGTATGTAAAGATTAGTTGTAGTCATCAGTTTGTTGTTGCTTTTTTGTGGCCCTTCACTTCTTACCTTCTCCATCATCTGCAGATGCTGCATCCGAGATTCTCTGTAACTCAGTGAATATCCGTTCAGCTGCTGTTGAAGAGGAAAACCAGAAACCAATGACCAGAAGGTGGCTTAACATGTTTCGGGTTCGACTCACGACTTCGACTGAATGTCTGCAAACAGGTAAACAAAAATAATCACTACTGATAAGGAATTGCTTACAAGGAATAGTGCTCTAAGAAAACACATTAGCAGAAACCTTGGATTTCAACTAGACAGTTTCTAATTCAGGTAATCGTCTAGAATGGGGAATGCTGTTCTATGAAACAGATTTTTAAGCTCTGAGAAGAATCGTGGTGAGAAACCATAGACACTTTCCTCCAGCTGATTGTCTAAAACTACTCCCCTCTTGTATAGACGCTCGCCGAACATACACTTGCTCCATAAAATATTTCTCACCGCCCTTGAGTCATCGTCCCACTCCTTGACGTTATCTTCTAGGAAAGATACATTTACCCCATAAAATGTTTCTCCCCAAATAAGTCGTCCTCCTACTCGTTCACTCTATCTTCTAGGAGATATACATTTCCCCCAAAAATTTCTTCTTAACAAATATTTTTCCAATGTTTTAACCCACTCGTTCACACTGTGCTCACACATATCACTATCATTCATGAGTCTTTCTTTTTCACCCTACTCGTTTCACGTATTCTTACCTGAGTCTGGAACAGAACTGTTGTTTTTATGCCTTTACTTGTCCCCGTCAACGCCTCAAAAACGTCGGATTTAACTCATTTTAGTCAGCTTGAACTCTAACAGGAAGAAGCACAGAATTTTTCTTAACCAACATGAGCATCCGGGATTTCTAAGAAAATTAGTCCTATATGTAGCCAACACTTGCCCGGCAAAATTAGGTAGGCCAATGTGTAAGTCACTTGCCCAGCTTAATCATTTAATTGCATTAAAGCCTTGAGTTTATTTGAGCTTAGATAGCTGTAATGACATTTTTATTTTTTTCAGACTCTGAAAGTTAATAATCGTGTAGGCCTAGTTATAGGTAACCACGACTACGACCTGTCCTGCGGGACACTACGCCATTGAACAGAGCCTTGAAGGCCAATCTGAAGCCTGGATAAAGGAGGAGGGCGACGCTAATCAGCTTCGTTATTACACGTCACGACTAAAAACTGCCCAAACTAGATTCGTCTTGTGACATTGATATGATGTCGAGCCTGACAAACGTGTACAGAATGTTCCCCAGTCGTGTTATTAACGTCCGCTGTTTGATCTGTACACCTCCATCGCTTTGTAAGTGCGACCAGTGCGATAACCTTATTTTGTCTATCCCGAGAAGTCACTGTTTTAAATAGGCCTATGTTCTGTTAAAAGTTGCACTTTTACGTTCCTTCTTGGTGGTTCTGAATCGGTTCACTTTCTGCCGTTTTGTTTTTTTCTGAAAACACAAATAAGTTTTTTTTCTATTTGTCGACAATTTTCATAAACTTCCTCAGAAACTTTCGTATTGATTTTCTTCCTTTGATGGATACAGTGAAAAACAGGATGTTGATCTTAGTCAAGTCTGGTCGGAAACTGTGACATTTGGATGAGCAGATGATGGGGGTTGGGACAAACAGAAAGAAACAGATCATAAAATTATAGACGCAAAGATAAATATACCGTCAGACAGACAGTGAATATTGAATAGAAGAAGTCGTTATGGGCTTTCGGCCATTAATCAGAGGTCTGGTCAACATTTACTTTCACTTTTCGGGATGTTTTTGATAAACCATTCTTCTCGTTTTTGATATTGGGAGGGGTGATGGTTGAACGCTGATATACACAGGCACGAAGAAGAGAAGAACGCGGGTTCGATAGCCGCTAATCCGATAAGGTAGAGTCAGCCTTCCACTCCCTAGGGGGCAATGGTAAAATGAGCAGCAGCAGTTCGGATCGACGAGTGACAGGCTGCCAAACAGTTATAAAATCGACTCTTGTTTAACTTGTTATCATGTGTTCCTACTATTTCATGTAATCGAACTGTGCTTTGTCAGTTTGAATGGAATAAACGATTATTGCTATATAACCAGTCGATAATAAGTATTTGAAAATTGTGCTAAATGAAAAATTTATAACGCTTATCATGGCTATTGCCAATTTTCTCTTGACTTTGACCCTTTGACCTTGAAATGACTTGGTTAATTTCAGGGCCAAATGTAAAAATCAATGGAGAACTACAATAACTCGGAATCATCCAGATAAAACAAAATTTGGAAGAAGATATTGCCAATTTTTTCTTGATTTTGACTTTTGACCCTGAAACGACCTCAGATTATGCTAGCCTTCTAGTTGTTTGTCTTCTCTGATGCAGCCCTTTTTGGTCCGATCAAACAGGTAAAAGAATCAATAACAGAATAATCAAGAATCACCAGAATAATACTTAGCTGAACTGTAGCCTTTTCCATTGATTTTGACCTTTTGACCTTGATTTTTAGTATTTTACATAAAAGTGTTTATCAATTTCCGAGGAAAGCCATTCTAAGATTAATTAATAGATCCTGACGGATCTTCCTGCCGAAGTTGGTGCTTTATCGGTCAGGTAACGATAATTTCACTAAGCCACTTCACTAATAGAGTGCCGTCAAAAAAGCAGTGGTCGCAGCTCTTCCTGACAGGTGCCTTTCAGCAGCAAGTTCACAAAGATGGCCGAGACAAGAGCGGGCTAGCATCTGACGAGTTGATTACCTCCTACATGTAGATGTGCTTTGGGTGCAGCCCTCGGGCCTCCCGCGTAACCCGCTGGAAACGTGCGGATGAGATTCCGTATTTCCGACCTCCTGATTTGGATTGACTGAGTTACAGGTGGAGCTGGATTCCGTGCGGATGAGGAGATGGATGTTTCGCCTGCAATTCAGGGAACGTGTGCTCACCGATTAGGGCCGGAACCTCCCACGAGCATAGTATTTTTGCTGCAACCTTGATATTTCGATCTCTAGTTTGGTCGCAATCGCCGCTGCGATCGATTGGTCGCTGACAAGCGTCTTCCTTTTACTGCTTGAATGTCAGTGTCGGACTGAACCAAGAATCTCCTCGTCTTTGGTGTGCCAGCGGTTGAAAAATTCTGAGGTGCGTTTCTTTATGGTAGAAGTTAAGCTATGGCGTCTGCCACCATATCTAGGTTGCTCTAAAATAATTGTTCCGAAGCTCAGGAGACATTTCCAATTTTCTAGCTTAGTCGGCCCTGATGTGAGATGGTTGATAATATCTGCTAAAAGAAGCCCTGTACTGCTTTCGAGGTGTTTCTGATGAGGTGTGATGAAGCGGCGGTTCTTTCAAGATAGTGTTCCATACTGTTAATGTCCGGCAACCGCTGGACGTTGCCTCATTGCGGATGTGATTAATGCAACTCGTTGTGGCTGTTTCATTTAGCTGGCAATTTTCGAACGGTGGTTCTGCGGGATGGAATCGGTGGCTTTTTAGAGCCCAGGCACGGATTTGACCGCGGATCGTGAAGGTGAACATTTCCATCCTTAGCACGTGGTTATCTAGAAACATGATACACACAGCAAATACTTCTGGCCTTCTGTGATGTATTGCTAGTTTTTCCTCTTTGGTCTCTCGTTCTTTAAAGACGTTTCTTTTCCCCCGGGGTTTCGTGCTGAGAGCGCTTCTGAATAGTTATTCCGAGAGAGGCGCTATATAAATCTTTAGATACAATACAATACAATTGCTAGATTGAAGAACGCCAAGTTCGGTCTTCCGAGTCGTTCATCCGTGCGTACACCAATAAAATAGCGGGGAGCGTCAACGATGAGAAATAGCCACATTTGAACGCGGCGGAAAGGCAGCCTGAGGATGAATGTTGGTCGGTATTAAGTAATACGTTTCACGTCAAAGCCCGCGAAGCACTTGAACCTACCTTATTATTGAATAGCACAGGGCGGAACCGTTAAAATCCAAAATTAAAATTAGTGTGCTAATTGTTTTCTAGGCAAGCTGCCATCTTGGAAAAGTGCCGTCCTTGAATTCATTATTATTAGTAGTATTAGCACTGCTATTGTTATTATTATTATTATTATTATTATTATTATTATTATTATTATTATTATTATTTATTATTATTATTATTATTATTATTATTATTATTATTATTATTATTATTATTATTATTATTATTATTATTATTATTATTATTATTATTATTAGTAGTAGTAGTAGTAGTAGTAATTGTAGTAGTAGTAGTAGTAGTAGTAGTAGTAGTAGTAGTAGTAGTAGTAGTAGTAGTAGTAGTAGTAGCAGCAGCAGCAGCAGCAGCAGCAGCAGCAGCAGCAGCAGCAGCACCAGTAGCAGCAGCACCAGCAGCACCAGCAGCACCAGCACCACCAGCACCAGCACCAGCACCAGCAGCAGTAGTATTGTTTGATTTGTTAGTATTGTTAGTATTGCTAGTATTGTTAGTATTGTTGTCGTATTTGTTATTATTGTTATTATTCTTACCATTATTCATTCATTCATTCATTCGGGAATTTATATAGCGCCCCTTCAGGGAAACTAAAGGAAGATAATTTCAAACACTTGACCTACCACAAAATGCCCGATTCCGCATAGTTGCAGTACGAGCGAACGGAACCAGAAGAACGTCTTTTTCTGCGTAGCGAAGAAGTCTACGCCCTGGGACACCCGAAATCAAACAGCAGAGCTCAGGGATATTAAATGGAGCGAGGCCCTGGTGACAGCGCCAAACCAGGGCAGCTAAACTGTACTCAATGCGCTGGCAGATAAAGACCCAGAGCATTGGGAACAGGGTATTATAACTGTTCTGCCGTGCTTAGCAAAAGGACCGTATCTGCAAAAAGTCCATTCTGAGATAAATTGAAAAAACTAAAATTGAAAATGCCAAGGGTTATTTAAAAAGCTACATTTCTAGTTTTCTCAGATTTCATGCATCTTATTGCTCCATTTATTTGAGCATTTTTATTTTTTTTATTTTTTAAATTTAAATGCCTAAAAATGCAGATACGGCCTTTTAACTATGGACTGACTGTGCACCTTGTGTTCGCAATGCTTAGAAAGAAACCGTAACTGCAATTATTATAAGCAATACACTTTTTATGTGTTAGTTCCACAGACGCCAAAACCGGGGTTGGTGGTGGGGATATGCCCCTAAATGTTAAATCATCATCATCATCATCATCATCAGTTTCTGACGTCAGCCCTCTGGCGGCGATGGGTACAAATAAACGATCTCCATTGTCCTCGGTCACTCGTCAAGTCCAGTGCTCCCCTCAGTGTTAGTCCAAGTGATATATGTCCTCATTATTTTATGTTGTCTACCCATCGCAGTCTTGGTCTGCCTTTGTTTCCTTTCCCTCCAAATCTTGAGTGTACAGTAGTGCATTCAGTGGGACTCTGTCAGCTGGCATTTTCTCTACATATCCAAACCATCGGAGTATTCGAAGAACAACTTATTGTGAAATACTGCTTGGTTATTAGAATTCTATGAATTCCATTATTTAACTTTGAACCTACTTACACAATGCTAGTGTAGTACAAACTGTAACAAGAATGTGACCAGGATTTGGCCATTCTCTTGTAGTGAATTATTTAATAAAGCAAACCACATTTTATTTAGTCAACATAACATAAAATCAACTCAAATCAAATCTTTATGGGTCCACAATGAACAATGTATAATACATGAGTTATGAGTTACCAAGTTGGAAAGAAGGAAGGAAACAAATTAAACAAAGGAACTATTAATAAATAGGATTAAACTTCACGAACTAAACATTATAATTTCTCTGAGTAGCCTAGGGAACAAGGGAGACACAAAAGGGGAGTGACTCCACTTAGATAGGATCACCCCAGGTACATAGTGTAAAACAGTAGTTTATTTACAGTAATTTAAATAACTTGTAGTTTGTAGTTCCATGAGTATTCATACTTAAGTAAGCACATATTATATTGTGTATGCAAACAATAGAGTACTCTGACAGTGTACAGACCACAATATTGTGTTTATAGCCAGTCTGGAAACAATCAATCATAACAGCATAATAGTAATGAAGTATATAATCAACACGTATGACAAGTATTATGAGGCTGAGGAATGGACGGCTGTATTGTGGAATCCTCGACCAATGGTACAGGCTAAGCAATGGACTCCGGCTGTATTGTAGAATCCTCGACCAATGGTACAGGCTAAGCAATGGACTCCGGCTGTATTGTAGAATCCTCGACCAATGGTACAGGCTAAGCAATGGACTCCGGCTGTATTGTGGAATCCTCGACCAATGGTACAGGCTGAGCAATAGACTCCGGCTGTATTGTGGAATCCTCGACCAATGGTACAGGCTGAGCAATGGACTGTGGCTGTTTTGTAGAATGCTTGAGCAATGGTAGGCCTACAGGCTGTACTGCGGAGTACTGTACCGATGGCACTGGCTGAGCTAAGAAGTCTACAATTTAAATATATTTCAATAATTAATTCAGCGATAAAATTTATAATTCAAATAACTAACATAAATTTGTAATGTTGACGTCAACCATAGCAACAGGTAATTGCTTGAAGGTAAACAAAACTGAATCCCTACGCTTTAAAAATACGTAACATGGAGTTTATTCTTAGGAAATTTCT
This sequence comes from Aporrectodea caliginosa, assembly GCA_020284085.1. Lineage (NCBI taxonomy): Eukaryota > Metazoa > Annelida > Clitellata > Crassiclitellata > Lumbricidae > Aporrectodea > Aporrectodea caliginosa. The sequence continues at coordinate 524,713 of JACEVL010000040.1, forward strand.
GTACAAATATAACTCATTTGGTTATTTTATACTAGTATGAATCCAACATGTTTTAGAAAAAATCCTAAATATATTTTACTATTTCAACAGGTAATATTAACGAATTATTATTGGCAAGCTTATAGTATCGGGGATTGAAGGATTTTATAGTAGGCCCTACGTAAGTTTACTGGCGTCGTGAGTGTCGGTTAGGGTCAGGGTTAGGCGTCGTCATTAGGAAACCTGGCACCGTCCGGCGTTCGCGCAGCTTGCCCGACGATACTGTATAATCCTTCAGCCCACGATACTATAAGTTTGCCTTATTATTAATACACCGTCACAGGCTTAGGCGTAGCTACATGGAGGCACGAGGAGGCAGTTGCCTCCTCTTGCATTTTTATATACTGGAACTTCGATTGCCTAATGACCCAAATGACCAAGATTTTGCCAATGGTCTGTGAAGTTGCCTCCTCTTGAATTTAAGCCTCGCTACGTCCCTGGTCACAGGCATTAAACCCATACACTAGGCCTACCCTATGAACTTGTACAGCGAATAATCAAGCACGATTCATAGCCTAACTGAAGCACGCGCGTTGCTACAAACTTAAATACTAATAATTATAATTATAACTAATAATTATCATTACAGCGATTTGGATATTTACTTACCTCTTTGTACGGTTAGAGTTGATTTCGGATAAAAAGTCCAATAGGCTAGCCTAATCGAATAAACTTTGCGCAACATAAGACGCCGAAACCCCGAAAGTACTCATTGCGCATGCGCACTGCAGATACGGTACAAGTAAAATGAGAGGTCTGCTTAGCAAGAAGACCGTAAGTGACTTACGGCCTTTTTGCTAAGCACACTAGCCTGTCGGTGCAGTTACGGTGAATTTAATAGGGTTATATCTCAGCCGGGAGTAAAGATACGCCTTCCTCACTTTGTACCAATGTGTAGCCTTGGTATACAATACCGAATATGGTCCTAACTCAAAATGTGAAAAAATTCAGTTACGGTCTTTTTGCTAAGCACGGCAGTGTTGTGGTTGCTCTTGCTATCTATTTCACAAACTTATTTTCAAGTTCAACTAATCAAAAATAGTCCTCACGAATCACTTCAATTTAGAAGCAAGGATAATTAAATTTTATTCTAAAAGTATTTAAGATGCAATACACTTTTGAAATCATAATGTTTACAAGTCGATTGTTAATTCCTTTATAAAGATAGTTTATATAGCGCCTTCCCAATAATCATTAAGAACAGACGTGTTATGGTAAGTAAAACCAGTGCAAAGAAAACTAAGAGAGTCATCAGTAGCGGGTCCACGCACATGTTATCGATGCCAATCAAATATCCTCATTGCCTCTCCTCTCTCCGGATCTGTATTTTTCTGCTCCACTTTTCTCTCCAAATCTTTGATGTTGCAGTACTGATTGGTTTCCACGTCGCTGTCTTGGATGATGACTGAAGAAATGCCGGAATAGCTGCATCTGTCCATTTCTATCTGAGATGCTTCGCCTCCAAGACTTTCTCTGGTCGCAGGGAAAGACGTATGCTTGTTTGCAGTTCCAGTCTGCTGTTCGCTGCGGAATTCCGTAATCCGTCTCCTGAACAAAACGAGTTTGAACAAATTTTACGGTAATGTATTCATTTATTTTTCATTAAGGTGGTATACTATATATATACTTTTATATATATATATATATATATATATATATATATATATATAGCCGGTCCTTAAATAAAAGTCGCTGTCGTCACTTTCATGTCAATTGTCATTCTGAACTTGGACACAAATATGATCATTACAAATGATCATGAACGAATGTAGAGAAAACTAGAAAAATCAGCAGTTGCAGGTCGACGCCCATAAGGTTAGGTAAGGTTAGGTTAAACAAGTCAAGGTGTCAAAGAGTAAATAATATAATTTTAGGTATGCTAATACAAAGTGTAGTAATTAATGGCCAGTAGCCTATTAGTTTGAACTAAGTCTTACTCGTGTCCAACTTTTACAATCAATCAGACAATTTCCGACAGATGGTGCAATATCTCAAGCAACCACCATCGCCCGTGACTTTAAACACAAGGGATTCGGATGTGTGGCCCACTGACCAGCAGGCCACTTTATAAACACGATGTATTACGAATGTCGTAATAACTTCATTGAGAATTTATAACGGTACCATTTGACGATAGGCTAATCACTAGGGTAGTTAAAAGCAATGCTGAATGTCTGCAATCCTATCGTAAGCTTGGAAACTTCCAACGCACTGCTCTAAAGCGAATCGCGGGGCACCTCCTTGATCAAGAGCATCTGAGACGGGTTTCCGAAGAACACAAGACGACTCTCTGAAAGTTTTATTATAAGTTTTATAACGTCATGAAGCAAGCAGAAGTCTCCCAGCCGCCCTTGTTTGAACAGCCTTCATTTCTTTTTGTTGGAGACCGCTTTTGTTCAGGTATCGTACAGCAACTTCCTCAACATTTTGGCATAATGTTGAGTAGGCAACAACGTACGCATGGTGTAGGGTACGTTGTTGTACGGATAGATCTAAGACCTTAGTTAAGGAAAGCGCTTAAAACGTGTTGGTCGCAACACTTTGAAGCCCTCTGTTCAGTTAGCTATTGTGGTTACATCTTTGGTCACTGAGATCGTCACTATAGCTTGTTTTGGTGCTGAGATAGAAAGGATATATATGGGCTGAAATGGTTGTAGGTGTTTCCAAACAAACAAAATGGCACACAAAAATATGAAATTGTTGCAACCAACCCCGGTCTCCCCTACCTTAAATTGTCCTAAATTGACCGTATTTCACATTCACTGAGGTAGACAAAATAATCCAAGCTGGTTTCACTTTTTCCGTAGAAAACGCAGCGTAGAATAGCTATGGGGTGTGTCATACCCCACCTCACCTCCAAAGGTTTAAAGTCTTGACTATGACTGTAGTTGTTTAATAATGCCAATATGTCATGATTAAAAGCAATGGTTTAATGAATGTTTGAAAGCAGGTTGGAAGAGAGTTTTCAGTTTAGAACCGAATAACATCAAAGAATTGACAAAATGAATTGAATGTACAGCGAATTCCAAAACCTCGGACCTGCAACCGAGAATGTCAGTTCAAAACCATAAGAAAAAGTGTTAGAGGAACGTCTCCACAATTTCCTTCCGAAATAAAAGCATAGGGCATACATGTAGCCTACATCTCTGCTTAAGGCGAAGAGTTACACATCTTCCAACAGTACTTATAATAATTATTGCTGCTCATCCTTTCCGGAATCAAGTTGAAATTATTTTCTGATGTCAGCTGGATTTTCAATCATTCCAGAAAGATGAAGTTTTCGTATACTGGCTTTACCCTCTTGCCAAACTGATCCAAGTTTTCGTACACCGCTTTCGGCTCTTCTTTGCTGAATCCAAAATTTACGTAATCCTTCCCAGGCTCTGGCCATGCATTCGGACCTTCACTCAGTTTCCCTCTATCTTCTCTTTCACCTGCCTTTATGCTTGTCCCATTGTCTCTGCCTCTATCTGGATCTGTACTTTTCTGCCTCGCTGCTATCTCCAAATCGTTGATCTCGCAGTATAATTGACAGGTTTCTAGGTCGCTGCCTTGGACGATGATCGAAGAAGTGTCGGGATAGGTATATCCTTCCAATTCTATCGCAGAAACTTCGCCTCCACGACTTTCTCCGGTCGCAGGGAAAGACATCTTCTCGTTTGCAGTTGCACTCTGCTGTTCACTGCGGATTTTCGGATTCCGTCGCATGAACAAAGAAAATTTTCAACTAATTTTACGGTTTGCATTTGTTTCATTAGTGTGATTTATGCATAGCGCCATTAAAATAATCCAATGCTATCTTAATTGATGTCACATGTCATTCTGAACGCAACATGAGCAAAGTTCAGAAAACTAGAAGAATCACCAGTGGCGGATCGGCGCACACACTCTCACAAGGCAAGGTAAGTTATGGTAAGGTTAGGTTGAACAGGTCAAAGTTGGAGAGCATGGTAGGGTTATTTTCTGTGGCTTTATCCATAAGAGCTTCAGTCGTGTGGCCCAATGACAAACGGGCCACTCCTTAAACACGAAGCATCCCAAATTTCGTAAGGACTTTTACTGTTATTTGGAATTTATATGGCTCCATTCCAAAATGGACTAATCATTAGGCTAACTAAAAACAGACACTGTTACAGCGTTGAGTAAGTTTCTGTACGGAATCCGAGACTTTAATTATAAGAAGCATTTAAAACAGGACTTGCTGACCTCTTTACGCAGACAATGCCTCCAACGACAATAGACATAAGAACAGCGACGACCAACAGAACCGCAACAATGATCCACGTATTGTCTGCAAAAATGATGGAGATAAAAGTAATTATCATGTTTTTAACCAATAAAATTAACGATGAGAAAAAATCGTAGCATTTTAGAAATTGCAGTTAACATACTTACATGGCGTGATAAAATATCTGTGATAGGCCCAATGAACGGGCTTCACCTGGAGATCCGTCTCCTCCCCAGGGTCCCCCTCTCTTCATTTCATTAGTCGCTTAAGACTGCTCTCTCTTCCGACTAAAATGAACGGGACCGCCTCTGAGTAGGGCTCTTGAGGTGGTGCTATATAAATTTCAAGTGATTGATTTTAGCTCAGTGTTAACTTGCTGTTTTAATTTCATTGATGTTTTCCGAGGTTCGTGAATGACGTGGTGCCTGCGCTTAGCTGTATAGTAACACTTTAGAATTTTGGAGCTTACGATTACGATTATGATTATTAATATAAACTGAGTCGTTCTGCCATCTGAAAAGGAACTACTAATGGTAACCGAACGAATGTCATGTATAATTAAGTAACAAACGCATGTATTGTGTAATCATCAAGGTTAATAAATAAGCTATTACATGTAGCTTTTCTTGGTCCCTTTTGCACATTACTTGTTGATACATGACTTTAACTGTAATAGCCTACGTTTTTGTGGAATAAACAACTTCCTCCCAATTTCTTCTCTTCCATCAATATTGTAGTGTATTCTAATAACTACAAGCGGTCGTGAATAAGCTTAGTTTCGAGCTTAGCTTTAGAGTAGCACCTTAGATATTTCGAGTTTACGATACGATTACTTCTATGGTGCAGTCATCGTTATGCCCAAACGTCAATCGATGGTAGTTTGAAGCAAAATCGTAATCAGAATCATAATCTACTGTAACAGAAGAGGTAAGTTTAAGCCAGTTCGTAATCGGATAGAAGCCTAGTTCAAATCCAATTATTAGCTTTTCGTTATAACTCTCCTACTTTGAAATGCATTGCGAAGCTTAGAACAACTGCGAGATACATACTGGATGCTGCGAGTTGCATACTCGGTACTTTAAGTTCACGTTCAGTCGTAGTCTTTATAAGTGTCGTTCTTCTTCTTTGACAGTGATTCAGTCGGCTGCTATTGCATGTGTAAAATATGTAGACGCCAAAGTTATGTATGTATGAGTTTCCTCCACAACCTCTCGCTCCTGCCACCTGCACATGTGAACATCCCTCCTTCTGACAACGATTTGCTACGTATGCCTTATTTGTGGACAGCCTGTAGCAGATTCCTCCCTCGTGGAACTCTCCTGAATTGTTGAATGCTTGAACAACGGAATCTACGGACAAATCTGACGACTGACATTGAAGAGATACATTATAGACATTTCCAGACCAGTCATTTGCCATAAATAGAGATGATATAGTAACACCTTTTCCTGAAATGAAACATAACACGGCTGCTATAGATGGCTGTTTCTCAATTGTGTATTATTAACTATTAAGTATAGATCCTTAGTAGAAGGTGTAAGGGGGCTACTAGAACAGGAAGCCAGTGTAGGGAACCAATAAGTGATCGATTTGCGATTCGAGGCTTGCAGGCTAAAAAGAAAGGCCGAAACTAGAACGGGGAGCCAGCGCAGGGAGCCAGCAAGTGATCGACTTACCATACGAGGGTTTATCCTCACATCAGCCCCCAATCCTCCGTCCGAAAGCCTTGGGGAGCCCCCAGCACCCCAAACAAAATTATACGACCATTGAACCAACCCAACTCTCACCCACACAAGCGGTTTGGATTAAACAAATTAAACAAATGAATACTTAAACATATACAACGTTTACAATGTATGGACAAAACGAATGTAAGTGGCTAGTACTCGGTAAAACAACTCTCTGTTGTCGTAGATGTATTGGAAAGTATTGTTTTGCTCATTTAGCAAAACTTCGCAATGGTGGTGGAACGAGGCCATGTTCTGAGTGTGGGTAATGTATCTCTTCAATGCCAGTCGTCAGATCTGTCCATATATTCCGTGGTTCTAGCATTTAACAGTTCAGGAGAGTTTCACGAGGGAGGAATCTGCTACAGGCTATCGACAAATAAGGAAAACGTAACAAGTCGTTGTCAGAAGAAGGGATGTTCACATGTGAAGGTGTCTGGAGAGAGCGGCTGTGGAGGAAACTCATACGTACATAACTATGGCGTCTACATATACTACACCTGCAATCGCAGCCGACTGAATCACTATCAAACAATAAGAACGACAGCAAGGACTTCGACTGAAGTTGAACTCAAAGTATCAGGTGTGTAACTCACAGTTAGAATAGGCATCGCAATACATGTTAAGGTAAGAAAGTCTCTTCATGACCATAAAATGGCAATCATTTGTGGGGTAAATAAGAGACTGGCCACTACGCCGTAGCCAAACGATAATATTGGATTTGAACTGGGCTTCCATCCGATTATGACCTGGCTTATATTGGGCTTCAAAATGAACCCTCCAGAAGATTCTGATTTCTGATTACGATTTTACTTTAAGCAACGATCGATTAAGGTTTGGGCATTACGATGGCTGCATCATAGAAGGACTCGTATCGTTATCGGAATCTCCAGTTTCTAGAGTGCTATTATACAGCTAAGTGCGAGCACCAGCTCATTCACGAACCCCGAGAAATATTCCTTATTCCGTGTTCCGAACTCCGCCTTCCGGAACTTTCTATCTAAATCTTGAGGACGAAATTTTAAGAATTTAGGCTGTTAGGTTTGTTCACGTCATCTGCCTAAGCCGAGCTGCTACAAGCTCATTCGCGGTGTATTTAGTTATATTAACATGCGCTTTAAAAATATTCATATGATTGATAACGGTTGATAATGATAATAATGATGATGTGTATTATTATGAATATGACGAATACGAGTAGGAATATAGGGTAGGAGTAAGAGTAAAAAGTAAAGTAATAATAATAATAATAATAATAATAATAATAATAATAATAATAATAATTATAATAATAATAATAATAATAATAATAATAATAATAATAATAATAATTAATAATAATAATAATAATAATAATAATAATAATAATAATAATAATAATAATAATAATAATAATAATAATAACAATAACAACAACAACAACAACAATAACAATAATAATAATAATAATAATAATAATAATAATAATAACAATAATAATAATAATAATAATAGCATCGACATTAATTAACCCTATGACGCACACCTTCCTGGCCAACACATTTAGCACACCTGGGGTCAAATTGACCCAACCGATAACAAGAGTGGATATAATACCATTTTAGTAGAAAGTCGAAATGAATGCTCCAAGTTTAGGTTGGACAGAGTGCGTGCATGTACGGAAAATGTTTGAATCATGACACAATGTTAGATTCAATGTACGAAACAAAAAATCGTTTGTTGTAACCTAGGTATTCGACACCACAGTGATCGTTCTAATGCTGGAAATGAAAGTTCTTGTTACGTCTGTGGTAAGTATGTATGTATCTATGTATGTATGTATGTATGTATGCATGTATGTATGAATGTATGTATGTATGTATGTATATATGTATGTATGTATGTACGTATGTGCGTATGCATGCAGGGATGAATCTATGTATGGTGGGATGGATGTATGCATGTATATTTATATGTATGTGCGTATGTATGTATGTATGTATGTATGTATGTATGTATGTATGTATGCATGTATGTATGTATGAATGTATGTATGTATGTATGTATGCATGTATGTATGTATATATGTATGTTATAATTATGCATGTATGTATATATTTGTATGTATGTGTGTATATACATATACGCATGAACATGTATATATGTATGGATGTATATTGGTATGTATTTATATATGTGCTTGTATGCATGTGTGTATGCATGTATGTGTGTATGTATGTATGTGTTATGTATGTATGTATGTATGCATTCATGTATATATTTTCTATGTGTGTATGCATGTATTCATGTTAGGTACTTTACATGTAGCCTATATATGTAGGGATGCATATTTGTATGTATATAGATGTGTGTGTATTGATGGATGTATATATGTATGTATGTATGCTTGTATGTATATATTTATATATGTATGTATGTACGCATGTGTGTATGTATGTATGTATGTGTGTATTTGTGTATGTAACGTAGCCTGGTTTATGTTATAGTCAATGTTACAGCCTGGGGTCAGATTGCTAAATATGCCAGAGTGGCGTTCTTATTTTTGTATCATTGAACCTAGAATTCTAAACTCTTCGAATTTTTCCATATATGTAGAGGGATGAATTGCTGAGGAATTTGATTTATTTCAGATATTTACTATTTGTATCAACGCAGCTATTCAAGGAAATTCCATCGATGGGGTCAAATTGACCCCAGGTGTGCGTCATAGGGTTAAACGAAGCAGTAAGTTGGCACTAAGTTAAACAAATGTAAGTTAAGCTGCAATTTCAAAAGTGCTATGATTTTATTCTCATCGTTGATTTTTTCAGTATAAATATGATAATTACTTTTTTTCTCAATTATCTTTCCAGGATACGCGTTCGTCATTGTTGTTGTTTTGTTGGTCGTCGCTGTCCTGGTGTCTTTTGTCGTTGGATACATCGTCGGCACAAAGAGGTAAGCAAGTCCTATTTTAAACGCCTAATATAACCAAGGTCTCAGATCCTCACAACTACGTACCCTATATCGTTGCATCCTCTTTATGATTGCAAACTGTTGCGTACGTTGCTGTACGCATCTGAAACTTTACCAAAACAGTTTCACACAAAAAGGACTGAATACTGCACATCTCCGTTGACACAGCGCTCGTGCCCTATCTGGTGTACATTCTTCCAGTTTTCTGTAAATTATTTCGCTTAATGATCATTATTTGTATTTGTATTTGAACACTTGTTATAGCGCCTCCACCAGATTGCCCATTCAGAGGCGCTCCCGACTACTGCGCGGTCGCTGAATCGGAGTTTCACGCCGAAGCGCATGAGCAATTGCGAGTGAAGGACTTGCCCAGGGTCCCTACGCGGCGGCTTTTTGAGGTGGATTCGAACCCGCAACCCTCCAGCTGCAAGGCACCGAACATACCCCTATACCACCGCGCCCCAGTATATTGTGTTGTGTTGTGTTGTATTGTACTCGACGTTTATATTGCGACCGAGCCACCCGCAGTAATTATATTTATATTCAGAATGACTTTGACATCAATATTATGATAGTGAAGTGGCGTAATATATAAATCAGTGTAAATCACCTTAATGAAAATTAATAAATGAAGACATTACCGTAAAACTAGTGTAAACTCTATACTTTGTTCAGGAGACGGATTGCGAAGATCCGCAGTGAGCAGCAGACTGGAACTACAAACGAGAAGGCGTCGTTGCCTGCGACCCGAGAAAGTCATGGAGGTGAAGCATCTCAAATGGAACTGGAAGAATACAGCTATCCAGACATTTCTTCAGTCATCGTTCCAAGGCAGGACCTAGAATCTAGTCAGTACTGCGAGATCAACGATTTGGAGAGAACAGTGGAGCAGAAAAGTACAGATCCAGACAGAGGGAGAGACAATGCGACAAGCAGGAAGACAGATGAAAGGGCAGACAGAGTGGCACTTAGAGAAGGTTCGCATGCATGCCCAGAAACCGGGAAGGTGGAATCTAAAGAAACTTACAATGACACAGATAATCGTGGACTTAATCTAAATGTGATTTACGCTCAGGTAATTCCATCAAACAATGATCCAAAACTGGCTTATGATGAAGTAAGTCAGTCAACAGAGGCTGCAAACTCTCTATACACCGAGTTGTATAATTCGACACAGAACCTGAAACCAGTTTATGAGAACAGGGATCTGCCAAACAGTGATTCAATTCCGGTTTGCAAAGACCCAGAACCGTTTAGAAATGTTCTGAAACCGGTTTATACTAACGTTGATCCCTCAAGAAGGAATTCTAAACCAATCTACGCCAAAGTAAACCTATCAAGAGCCAAAACAGTCTAACCAGCATCGAAACGTATTTTCAATCTTCAGAAGCCATTCAGTTCTCAATCAACTGAACGTCAAGTTGACAAAGAAACCGGAATCAAAGATAGCGTCTTGAGATAGTTGTTCTAAAGTGTGAGCGTTTGTCTCTTGATAACAAAGACTACTAACTTACTTACTTACTTATCATCATCATCTCCTGACGCAAACCATTTGCGGCGATAGGTACGAACAAATTATCATTGCCCGTGTGGGCTCCTCACCCTGGAACTGCCTTCCCCAGTCTATTCACCTTGAGTTACTTGCCCATTCACTTCCCAGTTCCGAAGAAGCCTTACGACTTTCTTGTTCGTTGACGCAGGCCCTAACGCAGGTCGAGAGAGCTGCTGATTTCTGAGCGGCGCTATATAAATGTTCGGTTACATTTACAATATTATTACAATTACAATCTCTGTTTTTCTCAGTAATTTGTCAAGTCCATTGCTCCCTTAGTGTAGTCCAAGTGATGTTATGTCCTCATATAGATAATCTCTCCAGCGAAAGCTTGGACTGCCTTTGTTTCTTTTTCCCTCGAATCTTGCATGCAGTGCATTGTGTGGGATTCTGTCAACTGGCATTCTCTCTACAAGTCAAAACCGTCGGATTCTTCGCTTAACCACTTTGGACATTTACTTACTTATACATACATATCTATGTATGTGTGTATGTATGTATGTATGTATGTAGGCCTATGTATATTCGTGTATTTGGTAATCAAGCTGCAGCTGAAAAGAACCATGCACTATTCGGAGCTGAGAAACGTTCAGTTAACACGTTTTTTCAAAAGATATCGAAGAAAACTTACACGAAGAGTAGACTATATCCGAGGATGCTTCACCTGAATCCAGCACTGTTAACTAATTTTAAAAAGTTGACTAGATGCTTACACAGTTGATAAGCTTGCGTGCAAGACTTATTCATAGTTCATGTCGTGGATTTGTTCTTGCCTTTTCTCGTGGAATGTATATTCATATGCATGAAACAGGAATGAGCATATGATGCAAGGTCGGGACTGGGACTGTGGTTTGCGCTCTCCGTCGGCAACAGGAAATACATGTATGTGTCGACAGGGGAGGTACAACGCGATTCTTTGAATGGCATCGGCAGCGTGTGCGTGGACCCGCCACCGACGACTCTCCTAGTTTTCTGTGCATTGGCTTTACTTACCATTACTTACCATTACACCGATTGGATCTTAATGATTAATCGAGAGGCATTGTATAAAAAATCTCTCAAGATCATTATATTTCGATGCTATGATCTTATCCTCAGCTGGACCAGGTATCAGAGGTTCACCCAAAAAGTCATCTCCTCGAAGGCCATGTTCGTGAACTTCTGAAACGCTGGGTCATCGATCGGCATCTGGGTGTTGTGGCAGGCGACTTCACATTTGCTGAGGTTTAATATTATTATTTCTTATGCCAAGAGGTACACAGGGATCATCTGTACCTCAGGGACTTAAGCATTAATTTAAAAGAATGAAATAACGTCTGGAATGGCATCTAATATTAATATCATTATCGTTTTCTATTATCTTCTTGTCCCGATCTCTCTCTCTCTCTCTCTCTCTCTCTCTCTCTCTCTCTCTCTCTCTCTCTCTCTCTTTCTCTCTCTCTCTCTCTCTCTCTCTCTCTCTCTCTCTCTCTCTCTCTCTCTCTCTCTCTCTCTCTCTCATTCTTCTCAGCCTATTATGATGTGCTGCCTGTAATCTTTTCCTGTTTGCCACTGTCATTGGCCATGTCTAAGTTCCATATCAATATTAAGTTCCATAGCATTATTATTATTATTATTACTATTACTATTACTATTACTATTATTATTATTAATATTATTATTATTATTATTATTATTATTATTATTATTATTATTATTATTATTATTATTATTATTATTATTACAATTATCAACATCATCATCATCATTATCATCAATATAAAAATAAGTTGTTTAACGTCACTGATATTTCTCATTTGTGGGTTATCGCTGAAACAGCCTAATTGATAAATCAACAGATATCCTCCACATTGACCTATGCAGGCAGTGACCATTAATAACAGAGTAATTATTAATCAAATACTGGTGCGAAAGTGAAAGACGAAGCATAGGTCGACACAATGGGCTGTTAATGGAAAATGAAAGCGTCTTCAGTTATGTATACAAACGATTCACTTTCAATATTCGGGTAGCAAAACAGCCGAAACAGGTCTCAGCTATGACCCTCATGGAAAAATCAACTACAAGTCCCGCGGTCTTCTAGGAGGTTTGGCAGCTTAGGCGTCTGTTGCTTCTCTGTCGCTGAACCCAGTGCGTGGAGCAGTCTTCCCGACCATGTGAAGAATAAGCCATCTCTGGAGATATTGAAGCCACAGCTCACTTAAAACCCTGGCATTTTAAAGTAGCCTATCGTATGACTGTGATTGATTTTTTGAATTCATGCACTGCGCCTTTTTTCTGGGCTGAGCTTTGGCGATATATAGATCGTCTTATTATTTTATTTTAATTATTATAATCGAGCCGAGGGTGTGATGTGATGTGACGTCACTGACGTGACGTGACTTCACGTGGCGTGACGTAATACAATATAATGTGTTGTAGTGTTTGTAGTATTGTGTAGCGTTGAGTCGTGTCGTGCATCGCAGCGCAGCAGAGCATTAACCACAGAGCTTAATGCAACGAATCAATCTCAACTGCCACTTGCATAAACGCCAACATTGTACAGGGTCGGCCCTAGGGCTTCTGAACTTCAACACGGCCATATCAAAACTAAAATCAGTCCACCTTCACAATCGAATGACTAATAACGTTGATGGTACTTGTTCTTCAAAAAGAGACAAGATCAGGGCTAACCTGGACCATGTAACGGAGTGGGCTGCGAGATGTTACCTGAGCCTTAGTCAAAGGAAAACTTAGGAGCTGTTAATTCGCCGCTCAAGCGAGCAGGGCACAGGAGGCTATTCCTGGGGAAGTGTCAAGACTCCCCAGGGTCCAGAGCATGGTAATCCTGGGAATGGCAATAACTAAACATATCGGCTTTGAAATGAATATAAACAACATATGCGTCGGAGGTAGGAAGTCTATGTATGCCCTTGCGCATCATGACGACACATTGCCTCGCAGGACCAATGCTTTCTCATATTGTGGGAATGTCTACTAACTGTGGCCCGCTTGTTAAACGCGTCACCGGCATGGCGGGGCTTTGTGGGGCAGCAGGACCGCAATAGACTACAGTCGTGATGGACCGTATGGTCTGACTACGTCGCCCACAACAGGATAGCCTAAAGTTAGAACAGCTGTGCTGAAACTGCTACTCTGGCGGGTCCGAGCCCTGTTCTGAACCCGCTTCACCCTCCTGGAAAGACACTCCCCTATTCCCTGCGTCCCAGACCGCATGACCAAATCGCCAACCGGGCCGACAACTTCATGAAGAAAAGGTTTTAATAAGAATGTTTTATAATGCTTAATTTCATGTAAACCAAACAGTGGTTATGCTGTTGGACAAATAAAGAATAATATACTTACTTACTTATTTACTTAACATGCAATTATTTAGCATTAAATTACTTACAGTAACATTACGAAACAAAATAGGTTTACGTGGTTCGGAATATATTTTATCTATTAATTTTGTTGGAATCACATAGCCTACTACATTTTTCACGTTTGTAGGTTCCGGATTATTTCTGTTTGAAGCACAAACCTTTTAACCCTCAGGCTACCAAGTTTTTTTGCTACATCTGCTACCAAGGGGGGTGGTTGAGACGACCCCCTGGATTTCGTGTTTGGTTTCACATATCATAACTTGTAATAGAGCATTGGATTCAGCATTCATTTCTGCACAGAATGGTATATTTAGTTGTACATTATGTGAATGCACCTCGAAATTACATCACTTTTAACAACGGAACCCATTAATTAGCGATAGTTTATATTATTGCGTACATTTTGTAAATTTTGGATAAACAAATATAAGATTATGTGTGTTTTGAAACTGATCTATGTATAAAAGATACACACAATCATCCCTACACATGTTTATATAGTATAAATGTACATCCATACATATATATCCATTCATATATATCGGTTTACGTTGTAATGCTGTATTCCGGTATTCAAAGACAAAGATGTAGGTATGCAAATGAAGCCCTTCATTCCCTCTAAAGAATGGTATCTTTGTTTCTCTTCCAGGAAGATAAATGAATACACTACATACAAAAACACTAAGGGGAGTGCTTCCATTCAGCCATTTTTCACGCATATTACGCGTATTATTATTTATTTTGATCACTTCCGGTTTTCATAAGACAAAGGATTTAGGTATGCAAATGAAGCCCTACATTCCCTCTAAAGAATGGTATAATTGTTTCTCTTCTAGGAAGAAAAAATGAGTACGCTATAGACTACATTTAAAGTTTATAATTATTATTATTGGCTATTATTCGATACTGAAAGATCGATTAATATTCCTATTTTTGCTACTCCGGAAGTTTATTTTCAACGAGACAATAACAACCTTCAACCTACTCCTCAATCTAGAAACTTCACTTATGTCGGCTCCTGTAGATGGATCCATCTGCTGCAGGCACTGATCAGCCTTTTCTTCCTCTGTTTCGGAAACGCCTAGAGTCCATTTGATTTGTCAGTGATAGCACTGACGTGGGTCGGGGGCGCCTCAGAACTGTTGAGTGGCGCTTTAAATTTTTCGATTTAATTTACAATTATAATTAGGTAAAACTCCATAATTATTTGACCTACGTTTTTCGCACATATAGAAAATTTCCACACAACATGACGTCGTCTGCAGCCTTCTGACTAAAGAGCTACAATTAAGGGCTGCAGCCCTTCTGCCGTAACAATTCGCAACTCTGATATCCATTGCAGCTTCCTGTTATTTCATCGAAGTATCCGGGGTTGGCTGGATGAAGATAGTCGAATTCTTGATGAAAACTGACATCAGAACATCCTTCAGGCGAATTCCGGTAACGTGTTTGGCCAACTGCGTAGCTCGCATTTATGATTCGAATGACTTCACACAGTTCGCATTGAATCATGAGATCAATTCGGCAGGTTCTCAGTCTCATCAACCGCCCTAAATCACAACAACTTCGCTTACTACATTGAACCATTATTATCGTGATCATTATTATCAATTGTTTCTATTATTATATTATTATTAATAATACCACTACCACAACTACTACTATTACAACTTCTTCAACAGCATCAACTAGAGCAACAACAACTATTACTACTATTATTATTACTATTGCTATTCTGTTATTACTATTAATATTGCAATTTTTTTATTACTACTACTTCTACTGCAACAAAGTTACTACGACAACTTCAAGAACTAATACTACTACGACTGCAACTCCTACTACTACTATAAGAGCACTAATCATCTGACATACAATAGAATAAATGCAACCTTAATAAGCATGTAGTAGTTGCCGTCGTTGCCATTATCAACAACGACGACAACAACAATATTATTTTCAGTTTCCCATGCAGTGACGACTTATTAGAAGTTCAGAACTATTCGCACATATAAATTTCCGTGTATGTATAGATTAGTTATAAAAATTAATTTTGTGTTGCTTTTGTGGCCCTTCACTTCTCACCTTCTCCATCATCTGCAGACGCTGCATCCGAGATTCTCTTTAACTCCGTGAATATCTGATCACCTGTTGCTGAAGAGGAAAACCAGAAACCGATGACCAGAAGGTGGATTAACATGTTTCGGGTTCGACTCACGACTTCGAATGGACCTCTGCAAACATGAAACAAATCACCTTTCAGATAGATTAGCTTACAAGGAAACGTGCTCTAAGAAAACTCATTAACAGAATACTATGCTCAGAGAAGAATTGTGGTGAGAAACCATGTACACTTTTCATCCAGATAATCTTCTAGAACTCCTCCCCCTTGTCCAGACTTCCGTTGAAGAAGCATGTTCCTCATACAATATTTCTCCACCCACCTGAGTCGTCGTCACACAATCACACTATTTTCTAGGAAAGATACATTTCCATAAAAAATTTCGCCAGCCCAAATGTTTTTCTTATGTTTTAACCTAATCGTTTAACACTCTGCTCACACAATTCGCCACAACCATCAGTCTTTTCCCGTCCCACTATTGCTGTCTACAGGTATGCTTCACTGTGTATGGAACAGAATTAGTGCTTTTTGCCTTTACTACGTACGTAAGATCTTATTCCATCAACGCCTCAAGAACGTCGAGATTAAGGACGACTGAACTCCAACAAGATGATATACAGAATGATTCGAAGCCAACATCCGATGTTCTTAAGGGTGTGCTTTATATAGACCCCTATAATTTAGCCAACACCACTCACCTAGCTTTACACACCGTCACTGACCGAAGCCTGGATAAAGGAAGTGGGCGACGCTAATCATGTGCGTCATTACACAGCGTCATAAATAAAAACGATCCACCCTGATACAACGTCGATCCGGGCAGACGTTTAAGAAATGTTTACCCAGTCGTGTTTAAGACGTCAACTGTTGCTCAGTAGATAAGTACTTTGTACATCTCAGTCTCTTTGTACGTCTGTGTACATCGTCTGTGTACGTCCAGTGCAATAAACCTATTTGTCTCTCACGAGATGACAGAAGTCACTGTTTTACAAATATTCTGCTTAAAAGTGTCACTTTTACCTTCCTGATGGCCCTGAATCTGTTCACTTTCGACTGTGGGCGTTTATCTCTGAAACTAGTCAAAATTTTGTTCTATATGACGAAGAAATTCTTAAATTTCCGCATAAATGTTTTGTATTGATCCTTGATAGAGTGAAAAATGGGATGCTGGTCTTAGTCAAGTCTGGCCGGAAAATTTGACGCCAGAGAGAGATTAGACAGATAAATATACCTGCATATCTGTCAGACCGAGAGATATGCAGGCAGATAAACAGTGAGGAGTTAATGGGAGTTGTAATCGACTTCGGCCATTAGTCTGAAGCCTAAGCAAGTTTTACCTTCACTTTTCGATTTGTCTGTGATAAATCATTCCTGACGTTTTCGGTATTGGATCACCACCTGATCAGTCGATACTAATTATTTGAAAATTTAGCTTAATGAAAATTTCCTACTTTTATGACATTTGATACTCCTGATTTGAGGTACCGCTGAATCTTCCGGGGGCCAATTGTCCGTATCCTGCCAAATCGGGGTTCAAATCCCCGCCACGGCAGAACATTTTGTTCGATATTTCTGTTCGACCAGCACCCCATAACCAATTCAGCCAAAAATAATACACTTACCTTTCACTGTCGGTGGGATGATGAGACAGTAAGGGAGAGGATTGGCCACTTGCCCTCTCATGCCGAGGCTAAGAAAATGAAGTCGCTAACATTTCATACCCATGGTCGCCTAAGGGTTAGCTTAAGGGACTGCTCTTCTTCTACTTCACTGGTCATTTGCGTTATATTATCTGAACCCAAAGCGTTTGCAAGTATAGCTGTTCTTCATGTTTTCTTCCATATCACATTAGGTTGAGCGGGTTGTTCATGGATGAAATGTCAGTGAATCGATTGCGGTTGTGATAGTTTTCGTATAGGAGGATTGGATGTGAAGACTGCCTTGGCTGGGGACCATTTGCACATAGTTGATTGTCTGAAATGTAACTTGTTATCTTACAGTTTAATTAGTAGTAATTATCGAGTTGTGAATACCATAGATTGGTATTGCAGTAACCTATACCAATCTATGGTATTCACTATTTCGATAATTACTGCTAATTGAACTTCAAGATAATCAGTCACATTTCAAACAATCAATTATGTGCAAACTTTGAGTCACATTCGTGACAAAGTTGCTATATTAATTAGGCTAATTTTTGTTTATAAGCCAAAAAACTTACGAGTTTTCATAAATTCAACAGAACAAATTCTTTTTCACGAAAAGTTTATATAATTCTTAAATAGCGATTTTCAACTTCTGATGCAGTATCTTGTTGTTACTCTATTAGAAGCAAAATTAACATGATGACTTTGCCGCCTTCAAAATAATGTTCAAGATATCAGTCTATGGTCGCTTGGAGTGAAATCGCAATCAAAACTCGTTGTCCATTAGAAAGACGGGTCGAAATCCGATGGATGAGAGAAACAAGACGCAGGTTACGGAGGCTGTGCCAGTCTTAAGTTTAGACCTGAACGACATAAAAAAAACTAACAGAACGTACTAAATTTATTATTTAGGCATCGAATATCCAAACCATGGACCAGCAACCACAGAGAACGAATGTCTGAGAGACCAACACTGTTCGGGTGTTGGACACATCAAGCTGTAGGCGTTAGACAAAACATCTCAATTGTCTTTCTATGCAAAACTTCCTGCATCCCTGCCTCAGTCGTAAAGTCACATGCGCTTCTCGTCATTTTATTTCTGTTCGTAGACTTTTCACGATCCAAGTAATAACTATTTTCCTTTGTGAACAGGAGCATCATCGATAATGCTAGAACGATTCAGTTGATCATAAACTGGATATGGATTGCTGCCAAAATGTTCCAGTGCATCGCAAACCGTTTTCATATCCTCCGTATTTTCGTGAGTTAAGGTAAACTGGATTTGATTCCTCTGGGTCATTAATCGGTCTCCAACCCCTTCCTGAAATTTCCCTGCTCAGCATAAACTGACTCGATACCTTAACCTAAACTTTCGTTATCTGCATCAGGAAGTTCGCAGTAGGCTTACTCTCTGGAATCATTTTCTTCCTCAAAACTAGAATTCAATTCGAAATCGTTTTCCTAATCTTCCTTATTCAGGGTTTCACACACACACACACACACACCAACTCCAAACGATGATATTTCACTCATTTCATAGCATCCTTAGCCTGCTCCCTGACCGTAGCTTCATGTAAATCTTCGCTCTGGCTTTGTAGTCCACTTATAACCCACGCTTGGTCTACTGACCGTTACCTACATCGATCAACTGTAGACAGACTCGAGGCATCTCCGGATAGTGGTAGTCTTTCTGTTCTTCATCAGATGCTTGACCACCGCGAGTAGTTTCTGGTTCTTTTCCATTCGAAATCCATCTAATGCTCCTCGAAAGAACTGCTGGATTCCTCCTCCTGAATGTAAATAAACACAAGAAAAATGTTAAGGAATATCGGAATGCCAGCAGAGTAGTTAAAGTAGCAATACAGTTGGGTGCACAATTACAATTACTTCGACGCGCCTATGACATACACTTCCTCCACATACACTTCCTAATCACCGCCTAACACACCAAATAACACTAAAGTCCCATATCTTCTGTCAAATCTAAATGGACATCGCTCCTCAACTGTGAGAGCCATACGAAGCCGCATCTTTCGGGTTAAGCGACACATGAAATAAACGATTGGAAAGACTTTTTCGGGACTAGACGCAGATGAAGAGGAATTGAAGAAGATCTTGTGCGAAGAAAAATCCGAAGAAGAAGAGGAAGATGAAGAAGAATGGCGATGAGAAGAATGCGGGAAGAATGCGAAGATGCGAAGAAGAAAACAAACGACTGAAAAAAATGGAAGAACGGAAGAGGAAGAAGAAGAAGAAAGAAGAAGAAGAAGAAGAAGAAAGAAGAAGAAGAAGAAGAAGGAAGAAGAAGAAAGAAGAAGAAGGAAGCGAAGAAGAAGGGGAAGAAGAGAAGAAGAAGAAGAAGACTGAAGAGGAAGAAGAAGAAGATGAAGAAGACGAAGAAGAAGAAGAAGAAGAAGAAGAAGAAGAAGAAGAAGAAGAAGAAGAAGAAGAAGAAGAAGAAGAGAGAAGGAAGAAGAAGAGGAAGAAGAAGGAGAAGAAGAGAAGAAGAAGAAGGGGTAGAGGAAGAAGAAGGGGAAGAAGGGAAGCAGAGGAAGCAGGGGAAGAAGCATACCATTGAAGAAGGCTGAGAAGCAGCCATGGGTATGAAATTTTCGTCTTCATTTTCTTGGCCTCAGCATAGGAGGACGGATGGCCAATCCTCTCCCTCACCTTCTCATCTTCCCACCGGCAGTGTAGGTCAGTGTAGGAACTCATCATAGCCAAGTTGGTTAAATGTGCAGGTGCGGAATAACTCTCGAGCCAAATTTCTGCCCAGATGGGTATTGTTTGATTACATAATTGTACCCTAATTGCAATGCCATTGGTAAATTTTTTGTCGCGCCACTCCAAACAATCAGAGGCGGTCCCTACTGCAGTGTATGCGATGGTAAATCTTATTAGGAAAAATATATGCATCACTAACGCATAACAATAAGCAGAAGACTGACAGAGTCATCAATGTAGATCAAGCAAAAGATTTACATCCGAAGTTGACAGTTGATATCCTATAGAGAGCTTCCGGGAAAATTAATGTAAAGTCATATAACAATGCACATATATAGCGCCTTTGTTTGCACCTCCCATATCGTTATTTATTGAATGATTGAACTTTGCTTAAAAACGGTGCTTATGGAATTTCTTATTGTACTTTAATAATAGCTGAGAATAAAGAACTGAGAAGGAAAATCAGAATACAATACATTCAAAGTATTGTTATACGTAATCAGTTCCTGACCTCTTCACGTAGACGATGCATCCAACGAAGAGCAACACAAGCAGAGCACCGATCAACGAAACAGAGACAACGATCGCCAGGTTAACTGCGAATTAACAAACAATTTATAACACTTTCACTAACTGACAATTTCTAAAAATTTCACTAACTGTCCTACTTCTTCCATTAACTCTCCAACTAATCCCTACTTCCACTACCACTCCCACTCGACTACCAGCATAAGTTCACCACAAGTATCAATAGTATTTCTGGTGATAACGGTTAACAGGAACAGAATAACTATTTGACTTACAACAGGAGAGTGCGGGTTCGATCCCCTCCTCTGAGACGGTTACTGTCTAGGGATCTTGAGCAAGTCCTTTACTCACAATTACTCAGCGCCATCGATTGATAATTTCATTAGGTAGTGGGACTAAATAACTGCTTAATAACAATAATAACGCCCCTCCAGATAATATGATAATGATGATGATGATGATGATGATGATGATGATGATGATGATGATGATGATGATGATGATGATGATGATGATGATGATGATGATGATGATGATGATGATGATGATGATGATGATGATGATGATGATGATGATGATGATGATAATAATATAATAATAAGCATAATAATAATAGTCATGCAGTAAAAATGGTAATTATGATAGTAATAGTAATAGTACTAATAGTAATAAATGATGGTGATTATAATAGTATTCATAATAGTAATAGTAATAATGGTACTATAGTATTATGATATCCTACCATTAATAATAGTAATATTAATAGTAATAATGGTAGTAATAATAATAGTCCTGGAAAATTGCACTATTGCTTTCCGACCTCAAACCGGCATTAGGCCCTATGTTTTTTAAAATTATTACAGCCAATGTGCTGTCTTCTTTTTATAGCTCCTGATTAAACTTTTAGTTATTAACTATTAGGTCTGCTACATTCTTCTGCTCCTTCCAGATTTCTGTTTGCAACGACTGCCAATCAAGGTATACATACTGCGGGTTTCGAAGTTGGGATTCATTGCTTCTGCTTCATTGGCACTGATATTCTCAGACTTCGCTGTTTGGCCAAATGATGGCGACTGTGCTGTTACGTCAATAGTTTGGTTCCATTTGCTGCCTTTACAAATGTAACAGACATAGACGCCATAGTTGTAGACGTATTTATCTCCTCCACAACCTCTTGATCCAGCAACATATATTCCGGAACAACCCCTTCTGCCACAGCGTCCTTTCAAATAGTCTGTATTCTGCGACTCCTTGTAACAGACTCCACCGTCTTGGAACTCTGCTGAACTGTTGAATGCCAACATCACGGAATCTACGGATAAATCTGACGACTGGCATTGAAGAGATACGTTATTAACGTTTCCAAAAGCGTCGTTGGCCAAGAACAGCGCTGACTCAATCAGGTCAGTTTCTGAAATGAAATAACACAGAATCATTAGGGATATTGTATAAGCCTAAGAGTTCAAATGCTTCCTCTGTTTGTTGCAGAGATCGTTAGGCCGAGAGGCGATTTAGAAATCCGTAAATACAATACAATACAATTTATGCAGCGTATCCGAAAAAACATTCATTCGAATGCCGTATTTTGTATTTTAACATGTTCAGCAGTTTTGAACAGGAATGCATTTCTTAGAAATGATTGGGTTTATTAAACATGGGACTATTTTTTGATAAATCATTTTTCAAATACACTGGATCATTTATTGTAGGGTCTACGCTGTTAAGAGTTCACTGGAGACGTCAGATAAGCTCCCTATATATACGTACTTCGTGTGCAAGCATAGTAGACTTCCATACAGCATGACGAGACTTCGCCAGAGGACCCACAGGTTACAGAATGATTCCTCCGCTCCAACTCACAACTCTGATATCTATTGCAGCTTCCCGTTATGTTTTCAAAGTATTGGCTGTTGGCAGGATGAAGACAATCGAATTCGTGTTGGAAACTGATATAAGAACATCTTTGAATCGGATTCCTCTGATACGCTCGACTGGCTGCGTAGCTCGCATTGACGATTCGAATGACTTCACACGGTTCGCACTGAACCATGAAGACATTATGGCAAGTTCTCAGTCTCATCAGTCTTCCTGAAAACGCAAACGTATCGTTGTCGCCAGCTGTTTGTAAAATTACTATAAGATAATCATGAACATATTACCTGGAGGTAGTATTGTCATCGTTTAAACCATCTTCATTATCATGGTCATCGTCATCATCGTCCTCATCGTAGTCATCGTCATCATTGTCATCATCAAATAGTTATATCAGTTATAGGGCTACCAATAACACGGACTACCAAGGGGGGTGGTTATTATCCGCCGCTAGATTTCGTGTTTGGAACATGACGTGTAATATTCCATTGGATTCAGCATTAATTTTTGAAGCCACATTATGTGAAACCATAGATATTACAACACCTTTAACAACGGAACGCAGTTAATTCAATATTGTATATTACGCGTACATTTTGTAATTTTTGGATAAATTCATGGTCGCAACTAATCTATTAAGCATACTGTTTAATCATCCCTACACAGCTTTTTATAGTATAAATGTACAACACACAAAATAACAACATATATATCGGTTTATCGATAAAATAATATTCCAGCCATTTTCACACCTACGCGTATTATTATTTATTTTGATCACTTCCGGTATTCAACAGACAAAGATGTAGGTAGTTGCCCTACATCCACACACTACACAATTTAACTTTCGATCGTGTTGCCATTTTGTATACCTCAAGGGTCAAGGCCTTTTGAATCAGGCGGCCTAAAAAATGTAACAGCAGATCAGCCCTATAGTGTATCTTAATATTAAATGACGGATAAGATATATATTAGGGGGTGGTATCCACCCCTGGTACCTCTATGGTTATATCACTTCAGTTTAATAAGACTATTTATAGCATATCATAGGCCTATAACTGTTGTTTCTTTTCTGATGGTTGCTTACCTTCTCCAGCAGCGGGCGATTCCGAAATTCTCTCTAATTCTGCGAATACCTGTCCACCTGTTACTGAAGAGGACAACCAGTTGGCCATCGCCAAAAGCAGAACCAACGTCATCCACATTTCGTCCGATTGAATCACTTCCAACGACTATGTGATGACCCTGCTTTACTCGTCTCAACCAGGAAACGTTGCTAATGAGTTTCTAGACAGTCTCTGCATATAATCGCCTAAAGACAGACGATCTTCACCGCTTCTAATTAGTAAAGTACTTCAACTGGCGTTATCCGTATCGAGCGAATTTATAATGAAAGCAACAAGGATTACGATTGAGTAATTAGTTAATATACGAGACAGTTACGACTGCAATTGCAACTGTGATCGTAACCTTAAATTTATATAGCCACCCAATTAGAGAGAGATTCGTAAGAAGCGCTCCAATCTGACACCACAATAGGACTACAGAACAGAATGAGTATGATGCGCTAACGACAAAAGAGGAAGTGAAACCACAAGGGTTAGTGCATGGTACATATAATTATGTAGCCTCCATGAATGGATAACGGTTCTTTATCTTAGAGAAATTAGTAAATTAGGCGATTTAAAAACCTACTTTCTCCTTATCTTTTTGTTTTATCACATTATGATAAGCTGTAATGGATCAATGTTTGCATATGTGAAACTTTTCTTTTGCGATGATGGCGCCCGGTCACCATCACTTTTACAGTTAGTAACAGTCACGTGCTGAAATATTTATTGCAATTATACGTCAGCGTTATTTTGGTTTGAAGCACTTTCAAGCAACGAAAATTAACGGCTCTGTAGTCTTCACGCTTAGCTATCGCAAAGCTGATGGATAACTTCGTGATATTATCGCTTACTTATTCTTTTGTGCTTCATAAACTGGTGATGTCGTCCATCATGTTGTAGTTGACACCGGAGGAGAAGCTTTGTGATCACCACACTGTGAGGCAAAGTTAGGCCCTTGAACGTGTGTCAAACGACATATCTCAGCCTCAGTGCAGAGCAGATTAATAGCACGCGTGCATGACCGCGTATGTTATAGTACGCGTGCATGTACCCGCGTATGTAACATAACATAACATAGGTTTTTTATTGATGTGAAATGATATTTTTACATGTAAAGAGAGTTTGCAGGGCCACCTTTGTACCAGTGCGTCAAAAGTCAGAATTAAGCAACAATGCATTTTACGGTTGTAAAACATTTAACAACATGATAAAGAAAATTCTATCTGTCGCAAGTCGTTTTCCTGTACACTTCTTGCACGTCAGAGTGAGCGAATGAATATTTTCGCTATCAGTAGCAATATTGACTCATCGTTGTCAGCATCAGGTTAACTTACAGGCTTGGTGTTTACACAGATGTGCACTTTTGCTTTGCTAAAGTTAATAGATAATAATAGTTCATCCAACCTGAGATAAATATTGTAGAATAATTGCTGAGGCGTGTTAACTAATACTTCGTTCATCATCATCATAATCAGTTCTTGGTGTCATTCACTTGGCGGCAATGGGTACGAATAAATGACCTCCACTGTCATCGGTCATTTATCAAATCCATTGCTCTCCTACTGTTAGTCCATGTGATGTTAAGCCCTCATTTATATTATCTATCTAGTGTAGCCTTGGTCTGCCTTTGTTTCCACTGCCTTCAAATGCCGCACTGTGTTGGAGTCTGTTAACTGGAATTCTCTGTAGGCTACGTCCAAACCAGTGGGGTTTTCGTTGAACCACTCTCTGCAGCAGAGTTCTTTGAATACCTAAAGATTGTTTAATGTCATCGTTTTTTCCCAAAACTGTAACCAATTCATCAAACACCACCTTCGATAGCGAGATCCAACCATGCAAGCGCCTTAAATATTGGCAAGAAATATTGTGGTAAGATACCTGGTACCGTAATGAAGATATAGCCTACCTGTTCAATGTAAATGTATCTCTCAATACTACTTACTAGTACAGCACTGTTAAGTAATGCTTTCTAACTTGAAGGAGAGCCGAATAATACAAATTGCGAGCTGAGTCACTGAGAGCGCATGATATTTCTGCAACGCTCCTTAATTGATGCTGCCCAAAAGGAGAGTTTTCATTTTTTGTCATGCCTGTTTCCATGGTGATCCGATGGGTCTTATGGAATTTTCATCCCACAAATTTGCAGTAATAATAAAAAAACAACAACAATAATAATAATAATAATAATAACAAGCGAAGACTAGTCATCCCAAAAACGCTCCCACTAATTTTTGAAATCCTGAGGGATCACACAACCTCCAGAAAGAAATAATAATAATAATAATAATAATAATAATAATAATAATAATAATAATATAATAATAATAATAATAATAATAATAATAATAATAATAATAATAATAATAATAATAATAATAATAATAATAACAATAACCTTTATTTTAATAACCATGATCTTAAGAACTCTGATTTTATAATAATAATAATAATAATAATAATAATAATAATAATAATTAATAATAATAGTAATAATAATAACAGGGGCTACTAATAATAAGTTACTAATAACTACTACTACTACTACTAATAATACTACTAATAATACTATACTACTACTACTGTTTACTAATACTATACTACTACTACTATTACTATACTAACTACTACTAATAACTACTACTACTACTACTACTACTACTATAACTACTACTACTACTACTACTACTACTACTACTACTACTACTACTACTACTACTACTACTACTACTACTACTGCTACTGCTACTACTACTACTGCTGCTGCTGCTTCTGCTGCTGCTGCTGCTGCTGCTGCTGCTGCTGCTGCTGCTGCTACTACTAAAACCAATAATGCCAATGATAATACGATTTGTATAATTTTTTAATTTTCTATAATTATTTTCTATCTGGAATACTTATTTCAGGATCAACTAATAAAAATAGATTAAGTCATCACGTATCACTAAAATTTAGAGATAAGAATAATATTTAGCTTAGAAATTTGCGATGCAGTACACCATAAACTGAACTAATCTTTACACAAGCACACAGTTAGTTCCTTTATAAATGTAGTTTATACATTGCCTCTCGATTAATAATTCAGAACAGACACGTATGGTAAGTAAAACCATTGTTAAGAAAACTGGTCGAGTCACCAGTAGCCGGTCCACGCACACGCTGTCGATGCCATTCAGAGAACCGCGTTGTACCTTCCCAGCCCACATTTACGCCCGGTTACAGACGGCGAGCGCACACCGTAGTCCCAGTCCCGACCGTGCATCAAAAGCCCATCCCTGTTTCACGCATTAGAATATAATATATGTTCCTCCAGAAAAGGCAAGAAAGCAACGTCAAATCGTATAGAAATCCACCACGTGAACTAAGAATAAGTCATGTACGCAAGCTTTGCAGATGTAAGTAAACTTTTCAACTTTTTTTAAAAAGTTAAAAGTGTTGCATTCAGATTAAGCATCCTTGGATATTATATTCTTCGTGTATGTTTTCTTCGATTCGTTTTGATAAATCGTGTTATCTGAACGTTTTCAGCTCCGTATAGTGCATGGTTCTTTTCAGCTGCAGTTTAACTGCCAAATACACGAATATACATACATGCATACAAACATTCTCATTCTGTACGCCCTACAATCCTCTCTGGTAGCATCTCTACCTCTTTCTCTCAACTTGAAACCTTTCTTTTCTCTCGGAGTACCTGAGTATCTCACACTGGGAGCGCTTCTGAAAGGCTTATGCTATGAGAAGCGCTTTGATTGCCAAATACACGAATATAAATACATACACATATATACATGCTTAGTTATAAATGATCAAATACAATACAATACAATACAATACAATGTATGTATGAATAAGTAAGTAAAAGTCCAAAGTGGTTCAACGAAGAATCCGACGGTTTGGACTTGTAGAGAGAATGCCAGTTGACAGAATGCCACACATTGCACTGTATGCAAGATTCGAGGGGAAAAGAAACAAAGGCAGTTCAAGACTACGCTGGAGAGATAATATAGATGAGGATATAACATCACTTGGACTAATACTAAGGACAGCAATGGACTTTAAAAATGACCAAGGATAATGGAGATCGTAATTGCAATTGTAACCAAACATTTATGTAGTGCCGCTCAGCAATCAGCAGCGCGCTCGACCTGCTTCAGTGCCTGCGTCAGCGAACAAGAAAGTCTTAAGACGTTTCCAGAACTGGGAAGATGAGAGGGCTAGTAACTTAAGGCGAAGAGACTGGTGAAGTAGGTAACTAGTCTTTCTTAGCAAGAGACTAACGCTCATACTTTCAAAATGTATGACGAGGCTATCTTTGATTCAGATTTCTTTGTCAACGTCTCGTACAGTTGACTAAGAACTGATTGGCTTCTGAAGATTGAAGATACGTTTTGGTGCTGGTTACACTGGATTGATTTTAGATTTGCTTAGGGCCTACTTCGGCGTACTTCGGTTTGGAATTAATTCTTGAGGGAACAACGTTAGTATAAACCGGTTTTACTATTTTTCTAAGCGGTTCCATGTCTCTGCAAACTGGATTTGAATCTTTTTTTGGCTGATCACCGTTCTTATAAACTGGTTTCAAGTTCTGTGTCGAAAAATTCAACCCGGCGTATATTGTGTTTGAAGCCTCTGTTGACTGGCTCACTTCATCACAAACCAGTTTTGAATTATTTTTTGACCGATTAACCTGAGCGTAAACCACACTTGGATTTATTCCACGATTATCTGATTTGTGGTATGTGTGTTTCGATTCCAACTTCCGAGGATTTGGGTAGCCATATGAACCTTCACTCAGTCTCCCTCTCACTGCCCCTCTACCTTTCTTTCTACTTGCCTCGTTATATCTCGCTCTCTCTGGATTTTTATTTTTCTGCTTAACCGTTTTCTCCAAATCTTTGATCTCGCAATATTGATTGGTTTCTAGATCGCTACGTTGAACGATAACTGAAGAAATGTCGGGATAGCTACATCCTTCCACTTCCATCTGAGTTGCTTCGCGTCGAAGACTTTGTTCGGTCGCAGGGAAAGACGTCTTCTGGTTTGCAGCTCCCGTCTGCTGTTCGCTGCGGATGTTCGCAATCCGGCTCCTGAACAAAACAGAGTCTAAACTGATGTTGAGGTGATGTGTTTATTTGTTTCATTAAGGTGATTTATATGGCGCCACTCCATAACAGGCGCTGTCTTCGCTATCATAATTATTGATGTCAACTGTCATTCTGGCCTTGAAAACAAATATGCTTAGTAAGCGAAACAGTGTAGGTTACAGAAAACTAGAAGTATCACCAGTGGCAGGTCGACGCTCACACGCACACAAGGTAAGGTAAGGTTACTTCACATGAGTGAAGTAGGAGGGCAACGTAATGTAATTTGAGGTATGTTAAGACAAAGTGTGGTGATTAATGGTCAGTACTAGTGTGCAGTATTCGTGACGATCATTTACAATCATACATCCTTTTAATAGAGGGCGTAATTATTCTTAAACACTGCTAATAGCCTCTCGTCCGTTGCTTCAACCATAACAGTTTCAGTTGTGTGGCCCACTGACCAACAGACCACTCCTAAACACAAGGTATTCCAAATGTCGTAAGGACTGTTATTGGGGCCTTCTATGGCACCATTTCCTCCAGATAGACTAATCACTAGGCAAGCTAAAAACAGTGTTGAAAATCTTTATCGATTATGATTACGTGTAATCGGTTATGATTACGTGTAATCGATTATGATTACGTGTAATCGGTTATGATTACGTGTAATCGATTATGATTACGTGTAATCGATTATGATTACAGATTACGATTACTTAGTACGTTGGTCTTTCCATTCGTCTCTTTCCATCGCCTGTCCTGCGATCTCGTCATACGACATCCTCCAAACACCTCAAATCGTCTTCGGTCAAAAATCTTCCGTGGTTTCCCTTCTTTTCTTTTTAATAGATCCAGAAAATGACTCGGTTGGCTCTTCTATCCCTGTCCATGCGAACAACATGTACATCTTCCATCCATTTACTCTTATCTCTCTGATAGAGTTTTTGTATCTTCTTCTCCCGTCTACTCTGTGATAGTTTTATTCAAAATGTTATCACGCCATGAAACAAGCAGATGTTTCCCCAGTCACGCTTGTTGCACAACCTTCAGTCAATCTAGTTTGGCAGTGCTTTACCCATGTCTCAGATCCGTACAAGAAAAGTACTCAACACTTTGGCATCATGAAGACGATGCCACGGTGTAGGGTACGTTGCTGTACGGATAGGAGACCTAGTCTTATTAGTCGTTTAAGCAGGACTTGCTTACCTCTTTGCGCTGATGATGTAACCAACGACAACAGACACAAGAACAGCGACGACCAACAAAACCACAACAATGACCCACGCGTAGGCTGCAAAAATAATTCAGATAAAAGTAATTTTCATATTTATACCAATAAAATCAACGATGAGAATAAAATCAGATCACATTTCAAATTGCTGCATAACTTACTTTTTTACTCATTGCTAACTTACTGTTTCAGTTCATTAATGTTGAAGTTATTTTTATTGTTGTTGCTGCTGCTGTAGTTTTTATTATTTTGAAGATTTATAAGGCGTAAGTTAATATACATGTAACTAAATACTCCGCATAATACGCTAGTAGCACCTCGGCTTAGTCAGATGACATGAACAAGTATTCCCTCTGCCCCCGGGCTCATGAACGTATAATTCCGCCTCAGATTATTTGATGCGTAAAACTTTCATCACTAGGATGATATGGGCCTAATCATAAGGTCTGATCAAGATTGACTGTCTTTCTTAGGTAAATTCAAGAACATAAACTGATTGTATACCAAGGTACGTTTGACAATTGGTTTATTAAGGGATGTTCTCACTTACTTACTTACTAACTTACTTGAGTCAAACACGTCTATTGTCAGGATGCTATTTACTTTTTAACTATGTGTATAAGATGCCTGTACACCAAAGTGCTATTAGTAAGTATATTATATTCTTTATTGAACCAGTTGCAATCCGCATTCCGGTGTACATACATCATATATAATAAACAAAAATAATCAATACGAATAAAGCATTCTAACTATAACAGTTTTTTCATATTATGGTTAGCTAAAGGTAAAACACGTTCTAATGACCGGGGTCGAAGGGAATAGGCTAACGGCTTTTTTGGAGGGAGACACCTATGGAGAACATGGCCCGGGTTTCCCAGGACCGCCGATAACAAGCAGGTGTCGTCTTTAAGGCTTAGTTGTTCAAATGTTGGGCTATCACTTGGGAGGTATCGCTGACGGATCAATCTGTTCATTACAGGCTAGAGCATTCCCTTCTCCCTTTGGCTGGCAAAGCCCCACCATGACGGAGCAATTGGTTCTGAGGGTAATTCTTACTTTATCGTGTATTGCGATGCTCCAACTAACTGAAAGTTCTATACTGGATACGACGAGTTACATACCTGAAGTTGAAGTCTTTATTGTCGTTCTTCTTTGACAGTGATTCAGTCGGCTGCTATTACAGGTGTAATATATGTAGGCGCCATAGTTATGTATGTGTGAGTTTCCTCCACAGCCGCTCTCTCCAGCCACCTGCACTTGGGAACATCCATTCCTCTCGCAACGATTTGCTACGTGTTTCTTATTTGTCGACAACTTATAGCAGATTCCTCCCTCGTGGAACTCTCCTGAACTGTTGAATGCTAATACAACGGAATCTATGGACAAATCTGACGACTGGCATTGAAGAGATGCATTATAAACATTCCCAACCCAGTCATTCGACAGAAATAGAGATGATAGAGTGACACCTTTTCCTGAAATTAAATATAACACTGCTGCTACCGATGGCTGTTTTTAAATTGCGTAATTACTACGAGTAAGTACATGCCTTCATTAACACAACATAATATTAAATTTCATAATATAATTACCTTGACATAATATAATTAAAATAATGTATTGATATGATATGATGTGATATGATGTGATGTTATCTGATGTGACCTGATGTGATTTGATGTGATCTGACGTCTTGTGATGCCATTTGATGTCATGTGATGTCATATGATATGAGATGATATACGATATCATATACAATATGATATGTTATGATGATAAAATGATATATATGTGATATAGCATAACATAACATTACACTACACTACAATAATCTCTCCTATCTGATATTTACTCGGACATCGATAAATAACATTTCAGAAACCTGACACTTTTCGATGTTTTCTTTCTTATGGTCGATCATGCGATCCTTGAACTATCTCGTGGCCTTTGCGGACCCCTTCTCACCTGGTTCAAAATCTTATCTTTCATATCGCTCCCAAATGATTCCAGAACGGCATGGGCGGGAATCAAGCTCGGTGTCCGCATGGCTTCGTTCCTTGGCCCCTTCCTAACATGTATACCTGCTTTATTATAATACAGCTGACATTTCTTCCTTTACCAAACACCAGGCCACTGTCCACCTCTATGCCGACGACGTACACTCCTTTGTACATGGTCCTCCCGCTGAGCAGCTTTCTCTTGTGTCATCGATAAACCCACTGTCACATGATCTCCACTTATGGATGTCAGTCAATCGATTTAATCTTAACTCCACTAAGACTCAACTAATCTGGTTTGAAACCAAACAGTAGCTCCTTACACGTGACCTCCCACTCCTGAAGTCAATGTATCCTGATTTCACATATTCATCCAGTGCCCATCACTTGGGTGTCACCTTGATAGCACCCTGTCGTTCTCCGAGCACCTCTTGCACTTGACGCGCTCATGTTACTATCACCTGAGGCGCCTGACAGCTATCAGAAGATCTGTTTCCTCTTCTGTCTTTAAAACCATAGTCCATGCTTTAATCATGCGGTCGCATTTACTACTGCAATTCGCTAAGTACTGGGCTTCCCAAGGCAAGCTTATCCTCTCTTCAGTCGGTTTTGAACTAGGCAGCCAGGCTTATTGCTCGTCTCCCTCGCTACTCCCACATCTCTGCCTACATGAATGATGTCATACACTGGCTTCC
This sequence comes from Aporrectodea caliginosa, assembly GCA_020284085.1. Lineage (NCBI taxonomy): Eukaryota > Metazoa > Annelida > Clitellata > Crassiclitellata > Lumbricidae > Aporrectodea > Aporrectodea caliginosa. Next base: position 557,590 of record JACEVL010000040.1, read on the forward strand.
CGTTACCTCCCGTATCCAATACAAGGCACTGCTCTCAGTCTTAAGAACTCAACAGGGTCTAGCCCCTAAATATCTTTGCGACTTAATACGCAAACCTCTGTCAGAGTCTTCCCGCCCTCTCTGGTCTTTCAAACTACTGCTCAGTCTAGAAGCTTTACCCATGTTGGCCGCTCGGTTGGAACTATCTTCCGCAATCTCTGCGGTTTGAGCTTTTCATTCTTTCCCAATGGTTCAGAAATGCCTGAAGTCCATTTATATTTGTGAGTGATAGCATTGATTTCGGTCGGAGTGCCTTTGAATTGTTGAGAGGCGCTTTATAAATGTTCGATTTCAATTACAATTACAATTAGATAAAACTCCATAATATTTGACCTACGTTCTTCGCACGTATAGAAAATTTCCACACAACATGACGTGGTCCCGACTAAGGAGCCACAATTAAGGGCTGCTCTGCTTCGCATTAATTCGCAACTCTGATGTCCATTGCAGCTTCCTGTTATATCTTCGAAGGTTTGCCTGTCTGCTGGAAGGAGACAATCGAATTCTTTATGAAAGCTGACATCAGAACATCTGTCAGTCGAATTCCTGTTACGTGTTTGGCCAACTGCGTAGCTCGCCTTTATGATACGAATGACCTCACACAGTTCGCATTGAATCATGAAAGGATCACGGCGGTAGGTTCTCAATCTCATCAATCGCCCTAAAGCACAAGCACTTTGTTTATTTCATTAAGACATTATAACCATGATTTTTGTAATTACTGCTATCATAATTGTATTTAATGATTAATAATAAAACCTTCACTATTACTACTACTATTACTACTTCTTCAACATCAACTACAGCAAAAGCGACAACTACTTTCTATTACTACTATTAATATTATATTTTTTACATTAGCCTACTATTACCTGTACTGAAAACAGAAACAGCAAACTACTATTACTACTACTACTACTGCTGCTCTCACCTACTACTACTACTATTATACTATTACCACTACAAGCATTAATAAATTATAAAGCATAACAAAACTTTAATGCAAATTTTCATATCACCACTATTAATCGTATCTATCATTAAGTGGTAGTTGCCGCCGCTGCCATCATTGTCATCACCATCAACAACGATAGCAACAACAATGCTATTTTCAGTTTTCCTGCAGTGACGACTTGTTAGAATTTCAGAACTATTCTCACATATAAATTTCCGTGTATGTATAGATTAGTTATAATTATCAGTCTGGTTTTCTTGTGGCCCCTCACTTCTTACCGTTTCCATCATCTGCAGACGCTGCATCCGAGATTCTCTTTAACTCCGTGAATATCTGATCAGCTGTTGCTGAACAGGGAAACGAAAAGGCGATGATCAGAAGATGGATTAGCATGTTTCGGGTTCGACTCAGGTCTTCAAATGAACCTGTGGAAACAGCTAAAAATCGGCTTTCAGATAAAATAGCTTACAAAGAGTAATGCTTTAATAAAACTCATTAACAGAATACTATGCTCTGAGAAGAATCGGGTGAGAAACCATGTACGCGTTTCCTCCAGATAATCGTCTAGAATTCCTTCCAACTTGTCAAGACTCCCGTCGAAGACACATTTCCCCCATACAATATTTCTCTCTACCCATGAGTCGTCATCCCACTCGTTCACACCATCTTCTATGAAAGATACATTTCCTCGTAAATTTTCTCCTACCCCATGTGTCCTATTGTGTTAACCCACTCGTTCACACTCTTCTCGCTCAAATCGCCACAACCCAAAAGTCTTTCCTCGTCCCGCTATTGCTGGCTACAGGTAAGCTTACCTGTATATGGAACAGAATTGGTGTTCTTTTATGCTTTCACTGTGAGCCTCATCAACACCTCAAAAACGTCTATTTAGCCAAACTGAACTACAACAGGATGCTATACAGAATGATTTGAAGCCAACAACCGATCTTCTTATGAGTGTGATTCATATGTTCCCAACACCATCCACCTAGCTTTACACTCCGTCACTGACCGGAGTCTGGTAGGCCAATCAGAAGCCTGGATAAAGGAGTAGGGCGGCGCTAGTCATGTGCGTTCTTACAAAGCGTCATTAATAAAACGATCCACCCTAGATCCGTTCGTGTGACATTGATACAACATCGATCCGGACAGACGTGAAAGAAATGTTTACCCAGTCGTATTTTGGACGTCAGATGTTGCTCGGCAGATATGTAGCCTACATCTCATTCTCTTTGTACGTCTGTCCTGTGCAATAAACCTATTTGTCTCTCACGAAATGACAGAAGTTACTGTTTTACATACGTTCTACTAAAAGTTTCATTTTTACCTTCCTGATGACCCTGACAATGTTCACTTCCACAGTTGCGTTTATCTCTGAAAACTAGTCAAACATTTATTTCTATTTGACAAAGAATTCTGAAATTTCCACAGAAAGTTTTCGTATTGATTCGTTTTCAGTGATAGAGTGAAAAATTGGTCGTTGTTCTTAGTCAAGTCTGACCGGAAAATTTGAGGTTTGGGAGATCGGGAGGATGTGAGGGCAGGACAAAGAGAAAGAAACAGAGAGAGAGAGAGAGAGAGAGAGAGAGAGAGAGAGAGAGAGAGAGCAAAAAAGAGAAAGAGAGAGATCAGACAAACAAATATACCGACCGACAGACGAAAGGCGTTAATGTGACTTCGGACGTTAGTCCGAGGCCTAAACAAGTTTCACTTTCGCTTTTCAATATGTTTTTGATAAAATAATTATTCCTGGCGTTTTCGGTACGGTATTGGACAAAGAAAAAGAAACATACAAAGAGAGAGAGAGACACACAGACCCAGACAGAGACAGACAGACAGACAGAGACAGACGAGACGGACAGAGACAGACGAGACAGACAAGACAGACAGAGACAGAGACAGAGACAGACAGAGACAGACAGAGACAGACAGAGACAGACAGAGACAGACAGAGACAGACAGAGACAGACATAGAGACAGACAGAGTAAAGACAGACACTGGAGACAGACAGAGAGCAGAGACAGTTTTTTCACAGAGAGACAGAGACAGAGAAACAGAGACAGAGACAGATACAGAAAATGATCAGATTGTTCTCGCGATTTTCCCAAATTTGTCTCTGTCTCTGCCTACAAGAGCGATGTGTTGCACTGGCTCCTGTGGCCCAACGGATCTCATAACTGGATTGCTGCATTGGTTTCACGCTGCATCCTTGGCGGTGCTCCATCTTACCTGCGCGATCTCTGCCGCCCAGTGTCCGACGTTTTATCACGTCGGGCGCTTCGCTCCGCGACGACGGGGCAACTCCTAGTTCCACGGCCTCGCTTGACTGCTAGGCAGCGCCGAGCTTTCTCGGTTGCAGGCCCCTCCATCTGGAATGACCTACCATCGGAGCTGCATTTGCTACCGTTGACCAATGAAACTGGGTTTTATAAATCACTCAAGTCTTCTTTCTTTTGCCGTGGCTGGGCTGGAAGCGCTTTTTAAATGGGCGCTATATAAATCTCCATAATGAGTGAATGAATGAATGAATGAATAAACCCAAAACGTTTGCAAATGTAGCTTTTCTTCGTGTTTTCTTCCATATCACATTAGGTTTAGCGGGTTGTTTATGGATGAGGTGTCAGTGAATGGATTGCGGTTTAGCTTGTTTTCGTATTGGAGGATTGGATGCAATGAATGCCTTGGCGGGGAAAGATTTGCACATAAATGATTGTCTGAAATGTAACAGATTATCTTACAGTTTTATCAGTAGTAATTATTGAGTAGTGAATACCATAGATTGGAATTTCGGTAACCTATACCAATCTATGGCGTTCACTATTCGATTATTGCTGCTAATTGAACTTTAAGATAATCGGTTAGCCTTCATTTAAGGCAATCAATAATATGTAAACTTAGAGTCACATTCGTAACAAAGTTGTTTTATTCATTGGTCTAAGTTTTGTTCATAAGCCAAATAACTTAAAAGCTTTCATGAAATAAAAAAAAAAAAATTCTTCATTAAGGAAAGTTTATAATTCCTAAATGGCGGGTTTTCAACTTCTGGTTGTAGTCTATTGGAATCATATTCAATATGACGACTTTATGGTGCCACTATATTAATGTCCATGAGATCTATATGGTCGTAATTATGGTAATGTTGGCCATATGGTCGTTTGGAGAAAAATCGCAATCAAAAATTTTCGATTTCCTTTTGAGAAGTCGGATCGAGATCCGAAAAGTCAGTGAAACTCGACGCAGGCTGCGGTTGGTTATGCTAGTTGAAGGATACGAGTCATAGTTCAACTGTAGACAGACTGGAGACATCTCACGAGATCTGGAGTCTTTCTGTTCTTTATAGGATGCTTGACTTCCGCCAGCAGTTTCTTGTTCTTTTCCACGCGACATTCGACTCAAGCGGCTCGAAATAACTGCTGCATTCCTCCTCCTGAATTTAAATAAACACAAGAAGAATGTTAAGGATCATCGGAATGCTAGCATAGTGGTGAAAGTCACAATACAGTTGGGGGCACATTTAATTCTAATCGCCTACGACAAGCACCACTTCACCCTCTTACACTCCTTAGCACTCCCCTAACAGTCCAACTAAAAAACAATTAGCACCTACTAAAGTCCAATCTCTTCTGACAGGTCTATATGAACATCGTTCCTCAGATGGGAGGTACATACGAAGCTGGATCTTTCCGGTTAGGTGCCCAGCATACGACAGCAAACAAACGCCTGGAATAACCTTTCCTTCGGGACTGAATGAAGATTATGAGAACTAAATGCCCGGATAATCAAGAAAATACATCAGAAATTTAAAGGAAAACTTTCACAATTATTTTAACATCTCTTCATAAGAAAAGAATTTGTTCCATTGAGTTTAGGTACGCTTGTATGCCTTGTAATTTATTCTAAGGTTTAATTGCAAATCTTAAAATGCTTAGCTAAAGTGAACTCTTCCATGGGCGTTTCTGATTTTATAGTTTTAATTTTTAGTTAAAAAATATTCATAAATTGATCATTTTAGAGGTAAACACCAAAATTGAACAACTTTTTGAGACACTACAAAATGATACATGATATGTCTATCCTTCTACAGATTTTAGGTGTTTGCAGTGCTTTTTTTCAGCCGGAGCGGTCCGGAAAGGCGTTCCGGGACCTTTTTCAGCTATTAAAATATAATTTAGTTAATTAAAAATTTTAATAAAAATTACTTAAAATTAATTAGATCCTTTAATCGAATTTCAGTGCTTTCAGTGTCTTTTATATTGATGTATAAGAATTAGAAATATTAAGAATGCGAATAAAATATGCCCCTAAAATTGTTCTGAATTTGTTGAGTTCCGGAACCTTTTTTCTAGAAAAAAAGCACTGGGTGTTTGCATTCAAATGCACCACTATGATCAATGTCATCAAGAGTAACGTAGCTGCGAAAGAGTCAAATGGATTGAAACTTAACATCCGGTGAAGAAATGAAAACGTACAATTCGGTTTATTTAATGTAAGTATGGCTTCGTAGATTCAATTCACAATGCCTTGATTGATGATTTATTGCATAGAAGAAGAAGAATGCAAAGAAGAAAGAGAAGAATGCGAAGAAGAAGAATGCGAAGAAGAAGAATGCGAAGAAGAAAGCGAAGAAGAATGCGAAGAAGAAGAATGCGAAGAAGAAGAAGAATGCGAAGAAGAAGAAGAATGCGAAGAATGCGAAAGAAGAAGAAGAAGAAGAAGAAGAAGAATGCGAAGAAGAAGAAGAAGAAGAAGAAGAAGAAGAAGAAGAAGAATGCCAAGAAGAAGAATGCGAAGAAGAATGCGAAGAAGAAGAAGAAGAAGAAGAAGAAGAAGAAGAAGAAGAAGCAGAAGCAGAAGCAGAAGAAGAAGCAGAAGCAGAAGCAGAAGAAGAAGAAGAAGAAGAAGTAGAAGCAGAAGCAGAAGCAGAAGAAGAAGAAGAAGAAGAAGAAGAAGAAGAAAAATAAGGAGGAGGAGGACGAGAAGAAGAAGAAGAAGAAGAAGAAGAAGATGATGAATGCAATTTTTAAAAAAGTCGCGCCACTCCAAAACATCAGAGGCGCTCCCTACTGCAGTACATGCGATGGTAAATGTTATTAGGAAATTAATATATGCACCACTAACGCAAAACAATAAACAGAAAACTGGAAAAGTCATCAGTGGCCTGCTCGGGCACACAGAATTTCACCAGAAGTTGACAAATGGCATCATATTCAGAGTTTCCTTGAAAATTAACCCATTACTGCATGACTTTTCAAAATTGTGCCAAATTTGGAAATTCAGCACCTGGTGGTATTAGTACAAGATATGTGAAAGGTTTTTGCCAAAGAAATGAACGTTTTGTTAGTTTTGCATGTTTCAAAACGCGTCCCATATATGGGACGCTATGCACGAATGGCTACATGAAATCATATATGGGCGAATCAGTCAGAAACGTTTGTGATAACTGCATAAACAGTATAATGGTGAATAGAGGATGCAGAATAATTGCAGATGAACTGTAACTGTTAATACTGGATAAGTCAACAGCAATTTTATATCTGAATTATTGCAAGTTATCGGCAGAATTAACATAATTACAATAAAAATGACTTCAAAATATAGCACCGTGTAATGAACATTATAAACAAGGTAATAGTGCATGCTATCTATAAACGCTATAGTAGAACAGACAGAATAATTCATGGACCAGTCTTTAACTCTTTGTCAACGTGAGTGTCATGACGTTCTTGATGCGCAATGCTACTTTGAGTGAAAGTCAGAAAAACAGCGATCGTGAATGGTAACGGTACATTTCTTGCAGACCGTCTTTGCCTTCATACCGCAATGGGCACATCTGCGCTGAGTGGCAATTCGTTGGATGAAATGATTATGTCCATCAAATCTAGCCTCAGCTGATACTCGTTCATCCAGAGCGCGAGTCTGCGCGACTTCGTCCCACCGGGCGACCAATGGTTGACCGTGACTTGTACTTTAGCACATATGCCTTTACGACTGATCTTCGGAACTGCAAAAATGACATTGGTTGTGCATCAGAGGCAGGAGTTTGCCGGTAAATCAGCCATGAATTCTGCACTGCCACGTCCACTTGGTTAAGCATATAGCTGCCACCACCATTTCTTACACCTGATGCCGATCCGGTACAGTACTGTATGTTCTGATCCATGTGATCGGTCCCGCCCATTCCGTAGTTGTACTTGGCGATAAGACATGGCTGTGCTACTGATATTTCACAGTTCTTCGCAACTGACCAACGCTTAGTATGTGCGATTGGTTGATCACCAAAAGTGTTGGATGCAATGGTGACAATGCTATTGTCCTGCCATCTGACTACGATAGTTCCGGAAGTCACATCCTTGCGGAAGTCGTAGGAACCACGATCATCCTTCTTCATCAGAGCAGCATCTTTCAATGGGCACTTCTCAATTCGGTTTGAGCGCACGGTTCCAACTGTTGCAATGTTGTCACGTCTCAATTGGTCCAGTAATTTCAGCGACGTGAAGTAGTTGTCGATGTACAGGCAGTGGTTCAGCTTCGGGAATTTGTTGAGTAAATGTTAACGGACAACAGATCCACCAAGCCTCAACTGAGGATTCAGATACGGACCTTCACCCTGGTAAGGATCACACTGTACAAGGTACCCGAGACGCGTGTTGAGGGCACCAAACTTTGTAGCCGAACCGTATAGGTTTCCCTCTGATGAACTGCTTGGCAGAATGTCTACTGTAATAAGGAATCATTGATTCATCAACATCGACATGCTGCTCAACGGGAAAGTACTGCAGGAAGCGCATACTATTCATCATGTCCTACAATGGCCGGACCTTCGCCAGTTTGTCACCAGCAGGCAGAGACAGATTCTCTGAAAAGTGCAAACAGCGAAGTATCTCTTCATCACTCATGAAATCTTCATCATTCTCAAGCATAGACACAACCTCGTGAACGGTATATCTATAAACATGCAACAACAGAACAACAAAGGTTCATGTAGCCTTTCATGCATAGCGTCCCATATATGGGACGTCAAGATCGCGGACCAGTGTCAGCAAATACAAACAGCAGAAACTGAAATCATTCAATATATATGCGGAAAACATCTGTAAGAAAGCGAATGTAGAAAGAAAAAAATGAATTAAAAAATATGCATACCTCTTTGAACGCGGCAAAGTAGAAGTTAATTATCGAAAACGTTTTGCAGTTGACATCAACTGAAACACTTCAACTTTATCAACTTTCGGGTTACTGGACGAGTCCATTGTGTAGGAGTGCATAATAAGAATTAGGCGATATAACACAAGTAACGAAATATCAACAATTACCAGTCTGTCAGGCTGTTTAGCATAGCGTCCCATTTATGGGACGCTATGCGTTAATGGGTTAATTAATGTAAAATAGTGCAAAAAGCACTGTTATTGCGCCTTTCATCGCATCCCAAAGCGTTATTTTGTTGAAAGAATGAATGTCATTTCAAACGATGCTAATGGAATTTCTTATTGTACTTTTATAATAGCTGAGAATAAAGATGTGATAAGTAAAATCAGAATACAGTACATTCAAAATATTGCTATACGAGTATACGTAATCAATTCCTGACCTCCTCGCGCAGACGATGCATCCAACGAGGAGAGATGCAAGCAGAGCACCGATTAACGAAGCAGAGACAACGAGCACCAGGCTAACTGCGAATTAACAAACAAATAATAACATTTTCACTAATTATTCTACTACTCCTAGAAACACTTCCACTACCACTGCCATTAACTCTCCCACTATCCTTCTACTAACACTTCCACTACCACTCTTATTAACTCCCCCACAATACTCCTACTAACACTATCACTAACCTACAACTCTCCCAATACTCCCTACACTTCCACTACCACTCTCATTACCTCTCCCACAATACTCCTACTAACACTTTTCCACTACCACTCCCATTAACTCTCCCACTATGCTCCTACTAACATTTCCACTACCACTCCCACTCCCATTAACTATCCTTCTACTAACACTTCTACTACCACTCTTATTAACTCTCCCACTATTTTCCTACTTCCTACTATTCCATTAACTCTCCCACAATACTCCTACTTACACTTCCACTACCACTCTCATTACCTCTCCCACAATACTCCTACTAACACTTTTCCACTACCACTCCCATTAACTCTCCCACTATGCTCCTACTAACATTTCCACTACCACTCCCACTCCCATTAACTATCCTTCTACTAACACTTCTACTACCACTCTTGTCTAAAATTTGGAAAACTTGTCCTCTTATGTGGCACACCTAAATGATGGAATATCTTTATCATATTTTGCACACTAACTTACTTTATCAAAAGAACATAACCTGGGGCTGTCCCATCAATTTACTCAGAATAATATTTTTGAGCACCCTAATACATATATGTATATATATATATATATATATATATGCTACTTTTTAGTGTTAGTAAAAGTTATCGATCTTCTACTTGCTTTCATTGTTCACAGAGAAGCGGGTCTCATGTCATGCGAAACCATCGACTTTCTTCGGATCGTTAGTTCCTGCAACCGTAGACCGGTTGCTAGTGCCACGAGATTGAATTATGCGTCTGCCGAGTAGCAACAGGATTTCAAAGCCTCATGAAACCAAGCGTCGAATGCTTTGCAAATGTAAGTCGTAAATGTGCATTTTTCTGTAGCAATCGAGTGGCCTGCACCCTTTTCATTTCTAAGTCAATTTAATGCATGAGATCCTCTACCATCAATACAATTTACAAGTGTACAGTGCATGTCACGCCACTTTAACGTCATCGAATACAGACCGTGCTAGCATCACTATGATTCCAAAGCCTCATGAAGCTACGAGTCGCATGTGTTGTAACTCTAAGTAGCTGTAAGTTGCAAATGTGCATGGTTTTTCTGTATGGTCTCCACCCTATTCATTTCTAACTTAATTAATAATGGATGAGATACTCCACCATCACTATCCTTAATAATGTATGCCACGCCACTTTAACGTCATCGTGTACAGGCGTTGTTTCTATGATTTCAAAGCTTCATGAAGCTATGAGTCGTATGCTTTGTAAATGTAAGTATCTGTAAGTTGCAAATGAATAGACCTATGGTCTCCACCCTATTAATTTCAAACTTAATTAATAATGGATGAGATACTCCACCATCACTATCCTTAATAATGTATGCCACGCCACTTTAACGTCATCGTGTACAGGCGTTGTTTCTATGATTTCAAAGCTTCATGAAGCTATGAGTCGTATGCTTTGTAAATGTAAGTATCTGTAAGTTGCAAATGAATAGACCTATGGTCTCCACCCTATTAATTTCAAACTTAATTAATAATGGATGAGATACTCCACCATCACTATCCTTAATAATGTATGCCACGCCACTTTAACGTCATCGTGTACAGGCGTTGTTTCTATGATTTCAAAGCTTCATGAAGCTATGAGTCGTATGCTTTGTAAATGTAAGTATCTGTAAGTTGCAAATGAATAGACCTATGGTCTCCACCCTATTAATTTCAAACTTAATTAATAATGGATGAGATACTCCACCATCACTATCCTTAATAATGTATGCCACGCCACTTTAACGTCATCGTGTACAGGCGTTGTTTCTATGATTTCAAAGCTTCATGAAGCTATGAGTCGTTGGCTTTGTAACTGTAAGTAGCTGTAAGTTGCAAATGTGCATGGTTTTCTGTATTGTCTCCACCCTATTCATTTAAAACTTAATTAATTGCATGAGAGAGATCCTCTACCATCATTACACTTTACAATGTATGCCACGCCACTTTAACGTCAGTGTAGTCTACAGGCGTTGCTTCTATGATTATTTTCAAAGCCTCATGAGGCTATGAGTCGTATGCTCTGTAAATGTAAGCATCTGTAAGTTGCAAATGTGCATGGCTTTTCTGTATAGACCTATGGTCTCCACCCTATTCATTTAAAACTTAATTAATTACATGAGATCCTCCACCATCGCTATCCTTTATAATAGATGCCTCTCCACTTAACGTAATCGTTTACGGACCGCGCTATCCATCAAAGCTATGACTTCAAAGCCTTTCTAGATGTTAGGAGTTGGAATTAATCAGTTGAAGACAATGGGACCGTGGACTATTCCATCGCAGGCGCGCAGTCAGTCATTCGGCGCGCCATACAGGACAGTTGACCGAATTGATCCACGAATATACGGAGATACATTCGTGTTGAAACTTACATTGTAGTCATCAGATTAGCTCTCCATCACAGAAGGCCTATCAGTTAACCCATTTTTGCATAGAACGTGCTCTATGAACCATGTTCCGTATTCGTTGAAACTACGCAGCAGAATGCATGGCCTTCTGCCACCCTTGGTTTGGTTTAGGCTATACGCAACTGTCAGTACCAACCAGCGGAAGCCTCTTCGATCTCTGCAAGTGTCGCACTGGCTGCCTGTAACCCAACGGTTCTCATACCGGATAGCTGCTTTGGTTTCACGCTGCATCCTTTGTGCGCCATCTTGCCTGCGCGACCTCTGCCGCCCAGTGTCCGACGTTGTAGCGCGTCGGGCGCTTCGTTCACGACGACAGGGCAACTCCTAGTTCCACGGGCTCGCTTGACTGCTAGACAGCGCCGAGCTTTCTGCGGTTGCAGACTCCTCCATCTGGAATGACCTACCTCGACGCTGCGTTTGCTACCGTTGACCAATGAAACTGGGTTTTATAAATCACTTAAGGTTTTTTTCTTTTGCCGTGGCTGGGTGTAAGCGCTTTTGAATGGGCGCTATATAAATCTCCAGAATAACTGGATTTAGATTGTTTCCAGAACGTTCCAGTGAACTGTAACCCGTTTTCGAATCCTCTCTGTATCTTCTGGAGTCAAGGTAAAGTGGATTTGATTCCTCTGGGACATTAATCAGTTTGAATCCATTCCTGAAATTCCTCGGCTCAGCATAAACTGACTCCATATCTTTTCCTAAACTTTCGTTATCTGCTTCAGCAAGTTCGCAGTACTCGCTGGAATCAATTTTCTCCTCATAGCTGGAATTCAAGTCGAACACGTTTTCCCCTTCTTCCATTTCCAGATTTTCACATACAACTCCAAATGTTGATACTTCACTTTTAACCCACGCTGCTTTGTACTGGCCGTTACCTAAATCGTTCAACTGTAGACAGACTGGAGACATCTCACGAGATCTGGAGTCTTTCTGTTCTTTATAGGATGCTTGACTTCCGCCAGCAGTTTCTGGTTCTTTTCCACGCGACATTCGACTCAAGCGGCTCGAAATAACTGCTGCATTCCTCCTGAATTTAAATAAACACAAGAAGAATGTTAAGGATTATCGGAATGCTAGCATAGTGGTGAAAGTAACAATACAGTTGGGGCACATTTAATTCTAATCGCCTACGACAAGCATCACTTCACCCTCTTACACTCCTTAGCACTCCCCTAAAAGTCCAACTAAAAAACAATTAGCACCTACTAAAGTCCAATCTCTTCTGACAGGTCTATATGAACATCGTTCCTCAGATGGGAAGTACATACGAAGCTGGATCTTTCGGGTTAGGTGCCCAGCATACGACAGCAAACAAACGCCTGGAATAACCTTTCCTTCGGGACTGAATGAAGATTATGAGAAATATGCCCGGATAACCAAGAAAATACATCAGAAATTTAAAGGAAAACTTTCACAATGATTTTAACATCTCTTCGTAAGAAAACAATTTGTTCCATTGAGTTTAAGTACGCTTGTATGCCTTGTAATTTATTCTAAGGTTTAATTGCAAATCTTAAAATCCTTAGCTAAAGTGAACTCTTCCATGGGCGTTTGTGATTTTATAGTTTTCATTTTTAGTTAACAAATATTCATACATTGATCATTTTAGAGGTAAACACCAAAATTGAACAACTTTTTGAGACACTACAAAATGATACATGATATGTCTATCCTTCTACAGATTTTAGGTGTTTGCATTCAAATGCACCACTATGATCAATGTCATCAAGAGTAACCTAGCTGCGAAAGAGTCAAATGGATTGAAACTTAACATCCGGTGATGAAATGAAAACGTAAAATTCGGTTTATTTAATGTAAGTATGGCCTCGTAGATTCAATTCACAATGCCTTGATTGATGATTTATTGCATAGAAGAAGAAGAATGCAAAGAAGAAAGAGAAGAATGCGAAGAAGAAGAATGCGTAGAAGAAGAATGCGAAGAAGAAGAATGCGAAGAAGAAGAAGAAGAATCTGAAGAGGAAGAATGTGAAGAAGAAGAATGCGAAGAAGAATGCGAAGAAGAAGAAGACGAATGCGAAGAAGAAGAATGCGAAGAAGAAGAAGAAGAAGAAGAAGAATGCGAAAGAAGAATGCGAAGAAGAATCTGAAGAAGAATGCGAAGAAGAAGAATGCGAAGAAGAAGAAGAAGAAGAAGAAGAAGAAGAAAAAAGAAGAAGAAGAAGAAGAAGAAGAAGAAGAAGAAGAAGAAAGAATCTCTGAAGAAGAAGAAGAATGCGAAGAAGAATGCGAAGAAGAAGAATGCGAAGAAGAAGAAGAAGAAGAAGAAGAAGAAAAAGAAGAAGAAGAAGAAGAAGAAGAAAAAGAAGAAGAAGAAGAAGAAGAAGAAGAAGAAGAAGAAGAAGAAGAAGAAGAAGAAGAAGAAGAAGAAGAAAGAAGAAGAAGAAGAAGAAGAAGAAGAAGAAGAAGAAGAAGAAGAAGAAGAAGAAGAAGAAGAAGAAGAAGAAGAAGAAGAAGAAGAAGAAGAAGAAGAAGAAGAAGAAGAAGAAGAAGAAGAAGAAGAAGAAGAAGAAGAAGAAGAAGAAGAAGAAGAAGAAGAAGAAGAAGAAGAAGAACAACAAGAAAGAAGAATAGCGAAGAAGAAGAATGCGAAGAAGAAGAATGCGAAGAAGAATCTGAAGAAGAAGAAGAAGAATGCCGAAGAAAGAAGAATGTTAGAAGAAGTTTCAGAACGCGTCCCAGAAGAAGAAGAAGCAAGAATGGCTAAGAAGAAGAATGGGCGAATCAGAAGAAACGAATGATAACTGCATATGCGAAGAATGGTGAATAGAAGCAGAGAAGAAGTTAATGCTGGAAGAACCGTAAAGAATCTGAAATTGCAAGTTATCGGAAGAAGATCAGAATTGCGATGAGAATGACTTAAAAAGAAGCACCGAAGAATGAACGAAGAAGAAGAATTGTGCAAGAAGAACGCTCTAGTAGAAGACAGAAGAATTCATGGAAGAATGTGAGTGTCAAGACGTTCTTGTTGAAGAATGCTACTTTGAGTGAAAGAAGCAAAGACAGCGATCGTGAACGGAAGTGGTACATTTCTCGCAGACCGTCTTACCGCAGTGGGCACATCTGCGCTGAGTGGCAATTCGTTGGATGAAGAAGATTACGTCCATCAGAAGAAGCCTCAGCTGGTAGAAGTTCAAGAAGAGCGCGAAGAATGGTTGACCGTGACTTGTACTTTAGCACAGATGCCTGTGCGACTGATCTTCAGAACTGCAGAAGTGACATTGAAGAAGAAGAAGAGGAAGGAAGTTGCCGGTAAAGAAGCCATGAATTCTGCACTGCCACGTCCACTTGGCAAGCAAATAGCAGCCACCACCATTTCTTGCATCTGATGCCGATCCGGTACTGCTGTATGTTCTGATCCATGCGATCAGTCCCGCCCATTCCGTAGTTGTACTTGGTCTTGGCGATAAGACATGGCTGTTCTACTGATGTTTCAGAGTTCTTCGCAACTGACCAACGCTTAGTATGTGCTATTGGTTGAACACCAAAAGTGTTGGAGGCAATGGTGACAATGCTATTGTCCTGCCATCTGACTACGATAGTTCCGGAAGTCATATCCGTGCGGAAGTCGTAGGAACCACGATCATCCTTCTTCATTAGAGCAGCATCTTTCAATGGGCACTTCTCAATTCGGTTTGAGCGCACGGTTCCAACTGTTGCAATGTTGTCACGTCTCAATTGGTCCAGTAATTTCAGCGACGTGAAGTATTTGTCGAAGTACAGGCAGTAGTTCAGCTTCGGTAATTTGTTGAGTAAATAACGGACAACAGATACACCAAGTCCCAACTGAGGATCCAGATACGGACCTTCACCCTGGTATGGATCACACTGTACAAGGTACCCGAGATGCGTGTTGAGGCAGCAAACGTTGTAGCCGAACCGTATAGGTTTCCCTCTGATGAACTGCTTGGCAGAATGTCTACCGTAATAAGGAATCATTGATTCATCAACATCGACATGCTGCTCAACGGGAAAGTACTGCAGGAAGCGCTTATTATTGTATTGTCATACAATGGCCGGACCTTCGCCAGTTTGTCACCAGCAGGCAGAGACAGATTGTCTGCAAAGTGCAAATAGCGAAATCTTCATCATTCTCAAGCATAGACACAACCTCGTGAACGGTATATCTATAAACATGCAACAACAGAACAACAAAAGTTCATGTAGCCTTTCATGCATACCGTCCCATATATGGGACGTCAAGATCGCGGACCAGTGTCGGCAAATAAAAACAGCAGAAACTGAAATCATTCAATATAGACTATAAGCGGAAAACATCTGTAAGAAAGCGAATATAGAAAGAAAAAATGCATAAAAAAATATGCATACTCTTTGAACGCGGCATAATAGAAGTTAATAATTATTATCGAAAACGTTTTCATTAGTTAACATCAACTGAAACACTTCCACTTTATCCACTTCCGGGTCACTGAACGAGTCCATACTCCAACTAACACTTCCACTACCACTCCCATTAACTCTCCCACTATACTCCTACTAACACTTCCACTACCACTCCCATTAACTCTCCCACTATCCTCCTACTAACACTTCCACTACCACTCTCATTAACTATCCTTCTACTAACACTTCTACTACCACTCTTATTAACTCTCCCACAATACTCCTACTAACACTTTCACTACCACTTCCATTAACTCTCCCACTATACTCCTACTAACACTTCCACTACCACTCTCATTAACTCTCTCACAATACTCCAACTAACACTTCCACTACCACTCCCATTAACTCTCCCACTATACTCCTACTAACATTTCCACTAACACTCCCATTAACAATCCTTCTACTAACACTTCCACTACCACTCTTATTAACTCTCCCACTGTTCCCCTACTAACACTTCCATTAACTCTCCCACAATACTCCTACTAACACTTCCCTACCAATTAGATTAACTCTCCCACTATGCTCCTACTAACATTTCCACTACCACTCCCACTCCCATTAACTATCCTTCTACTAACACTTCTACTACCACTCTTGTCTAAAATTTGGAAAACTTGTCCTCTTATGTGGCACACCTAAATGATGGAATATCTTTTATTACATTTTGCACACAAGCTTTACTTTATCAAAAGGAACATAACCTGGGGATGTCCCATCAATTTACTCAAATAATAATTTTGAGCACCACCCTAATACATATATGTATATATATATATATATATATATGCTACTTTTTAGTGTTAGTAAAAGTGATCGATCTTCTACTTGCTTTCCTTGTTCACAGAAAGCGGGTCTCATGTCATGCGAAACCATCGACTTTCTTCGGATCGTTAGTTCCTGCAACCGTAGACCGGTAGCTAGTGCCAGGAGATTGAATTAGGCGTCTGCTGTGTAGCAACAGGATTTCAAAGCCTCATGAAACCAAGCGTCGAATGCTTTGCAAATGTAAGTCGTAAATGTGCATTTTTTTCTGTAGCAATCGAGTGGCCTACACTCAATTCATTTCTAAATTAATTTAATGCATGAGATCCTCTACCATCAATACACTTTACACTTTACAGTGCATGTCACGCCACTTTAACGTCATCGAATACAGACCGTGCTAGCATCACTATGATTCCAAAGCCTCATGAAGCTATGAGTCGCATGTTTTGTAACTCTAAGTAGCTGTAAGTTGCAAATGTGCATGGTTTTTCTGTATGGTCTCCACCCTATTCATTTCTAACTTAATTAATAATGGATGAGATACTCCACCATCACTATCCTTAATAATGTATGCCACGCCACTTTAACGTCATCGTGTACAGGCGTTGTTTCTATGATTTCAAAGCTTCATGAAGCTATGAGTCGTATGCTTTGTAAATGTAAGTATCTGTAAGTTGCAAATGAATAGACCTATGGTCTCCACCCTATTAATTTCAAACTTAATTAATAATGGATGAGATACTCCACCATCACTATCCTTAATAATGTATGCCACGCCACTTTAACGTCATCGTGTACAGGCGTTGTTTCTATGATTTCAAAGCTTCATGAAGCTATGAGTCGTATGCTTTGTAAATGTAAGTATCTGTAAGTTGCAAATGAATAGACCTATGGTCTCCACCCTATTAATTTCAAACTTAATTAATAATGGATGAGATACTCCACCATCACTATCCTTAAAATGTGATACTCCACCATCACTATCCTTAATAATGTATGCCACGCCACTTTAACGTCATCGTGTACAGGCGTTGTTTCTATGATTTCAAAGCTTCATGAAGCTATGAGTCGTTGGCTTTGTAACTGTAAGTAGCTGTAAGTTGCAAATGTGCATGGTTTTCTGTATTGTCTCCACCCTATTCATTTAAAACTTAATTAATTGCATGAGATCCTCTACCATCATTACACTTTACAATGTATGCCACGCCACTTTAACGTCAGTGTAGTCTACAGGCGTTGCTTCTATGATTATTTTCAAAGCCTCATGAGGCTATGAGTCGTATGCTCTGTAAATGTAAGCATCTGTAAGTTGCAAATGTGCATGGCTTTTCTGTATAGACCTATGGTCTCCACCCTATTCATTTAAAACTTAATTAATTACATGAGATCCTCCACCATCGCTATCCTTTATAATAGATGCCTCTCCACTTAACGTAATCGTTTACGGACCGCGCTATCCATCAAAGCTATGACTTCAAAGCCTTTCTAGATGTTAGGAGTTGGAATTAATCAGTTGAAGACAATGGGACCGTGGACTATTCCATCGCAGGCGCGCAGTCAGTCATTCGGCGCGCCATACAGGACAGTTGACCGAATTGATCCACGAATATACGGAGATACATTCGTGTTGAAACTTACATTGTAGTCATCAGATTAGCTCTCCATCACAGAAGGCCTATCAGTTAACCCATTTTTGCATAGAACGTGCTCTATGAACCATGTTCCGTATTCGTTGAAACTACGCAGCAGAATGCATGGCCTTCTGCCACCCTTGGTTTGGTTTAGGCTATACGCAACTGTCAGTACCAACCAGCGGAAGCCTCTTCGATCTCTGCAAGTGTCGTACACACCACCAACAAACTGGACTTGTCATTTCATTCATTCATTCATTTCAGATATTTATATAGCGCCCCTTCAAGATTTCTACTCAGAGGCGCTCCCGAATACAGCGCGGACACTGAATCGGAGTTCCACGCCGAAGCGCATGAGCAATTGCGAGTGAAGGACTTGCCCAGGGTCCCTACGCGGCGGCTTGAGGTAGATTCGAACCCGCAACCCTCCGGCTGCAAGGCACCAAACATACCCCCTTGAGGTGGATTCGAACCCGCAACCTTCCGGCTGCAAGGCACCGAACATACCCCTACACCACCGCGCCCCATTTGATTAGAAAGTATCTGTAATTGCGCTGTTAATAATATTTTTGGATTAAAGAGCCTACTAAAGGAAATCGGATGGCAGTTAGTGACTATAGCCTGCACAGATGATTTGACTGTTGGAACAAAGTCAGTGGCAATATTGTGTCAGCCGGTCTTTGATTCAACCAAAACAATAGGTGTAGGCCTACTGCATAGACGGATGCAATCTATTCTGATTAAGTATTCTACTACTATGACTGTATTTGAATCATTCAGTTTTTAACGACATTTTGTGGCAGCCAGGGCGCTGACATCGACCCTACTGTCTGTTCTTGTTACATTAATACATACTACAACAACAGCTGAACCAGTAGTTTGTTTCTTCCAGAAGCGGCTTCCGCCTTGAGCTAACAGCCATGCCATGTATTGTCTTTGGTTGGACTTATATCGAGCAGAACGTCGTACAAATGCCCTGACAAATGCGCTGAGGGCAACATGCTGCGATTGAAAAGTAGGCCTTTATAACGTGAGTAGTGATTGACAGTGTAGGCCTACTTGTCGCGGTTTGAACGTCTCTGCCTTGGGAATTATTCTACAGACGTCGACAGTCGTCTGGAGTTGGAGAACTAATAGCGTCTTGGTCTCAGGAACGAAGTCACCTGTTTCAACTTGCCCACTGTAGTCGGATTTCCGGGTTTCTGAACCGATTGATTTCTTGGATTTCGACTGAAAAACAACTCCAACGGATTGTGACTTCTCACTGCGGTTCAACGCTTCTTGACCACTGAGTGATTCCTGGTGCATTCTGATAAAGGCGCTATAAAAGTCATTGGTTAACACTAAAGTATGCGAATGTTAATAGTGTAAACGGAGACAGCGTCCAATAGGCAGTCTCCCGCAGACACGTACAGACCAATCGACGAATTAATACAATTGATGCGCATATATACTGTACATTGACGCGTATTCAGAGTTGCTGGTCTGTTCAAACGTTTCTATACAGATGCGCTATATAAATTCGTGATCAAAATAACAGTTGGAATGGATGTGCTTGGGACAGTGTTTGCACTCTTCGCTTTCTGTTGGGCATCGTTGGCGACTCAGCAGTCGCCCTTTCGGAGAGTTACTCTTTGCAATGGGACAGACCTGTGTGCGTCCGGCAGTCCCTCGGCCGTCTACGGTGTCGACAGTCTGCAGGCTGAAGCGTCTGCTAGCTCCTCGGGCTGCACCCCACCGAACGTACTCTGCTCCTGGAAGTGTGCGCGGGAACCGAACTGCACATCGTTCAACTGGAAAGCAACGACGAGGACATGTGAACTCTTCTCCTACACTCCTACGACTTGTGGATTCAGTGCCAACTGCTTCCACTATGAGGTAATTAACTGTCTATTTTAAACTGTACCAAGGTATAAGCAATCTGTCAAGCTGTGTCTGTAACAGTCAACTCTACCTTTACCTGTTCTATTCCTGTCGTCAAAGAACAATGTGTTTGCATGCCATTTTCTATCTGTAGAGGCAAACACTTTAATTAGACCACCTGCCTATTTTTCTCTGCACAGGTAAATACTATATCTGCCTGTTTATTTCCAGCCAATCTGTACATGCTAATATTTTAGTCGCCTGTATATTCACATTATTTTTGCCTTCCCTGACCTTAACGACCATTCTCAAATTCTTATATTTCTGGAAACGTTAGGATTTTATTCTCTGCCATGCAGACCTTGATATATACTTGATCGTTTTTCTTGGAAGTTGGAATTGGAAGTTGGAATTGTTAAGGTGTGCAAGTGTCAATAGCCTCTCGCAAAAACGACCTCCAGTTCAACTTCATGGGTTTTCGCACATGATAGGCTAAACACCAACAGAGTTTTGAAATAGCAACGCTGCTGTTAGAAATACGGGTTATGGCTAGGATAGCTGCTGTCGTTGCCTCAGAAAAACAAAACATTAAGCGAAATGTTTAGGTTGGAATGTAGAGGTTAAGCAAGACACAAGCAGAGGCGCGTTTACGCATAGGCACACTAGACGCGCGCCTAGGGGGCCCAAATCGCGTAGGACCCCAAACGAATTAAAATATATTTTCAATTATAAAAATAATATTTTTGAATTTTGAATAATTTTAAATATAACCTATTTTCTATTTTTTACAGTTTGGCATTCACCTAAAAGTATATTATTGTAATCTAAAATTGTTTTGTTCATTTGGACTAATAATTCAAATTTGTGCAAAATAACATCAAACTTGTTAGCAATGCCTGCTGCGCTTTATGTGTTCAAAGTTCTATTCTATTGATTCCGCCATTGTCAGTCTTTAAACCTGTTATTAATATTGTTAACTAGTAATTATAATTGACATTTTTTATAATATTAAATATTGCGTAAAATCTGGCGCGATGAAACGTTGCAATGATTCTGGAGCTGTGAAGCGAATGATGTGTGATCATGCTATAAATGAGCTAAGTAGACAAAAAAACTCGCATTTTTATATTATAATAAAGCATTGCTGCATTGCATTGCAGTAAACGAGTACTTTAGGCTACACTTATAATTATTCTTGAGTTTGTTTTACTAAAATCAAATAAGTATACCTTCACATTTCTCAAAAATAACTTCTACAACTAATCATAATTACAGTGCCAATATTTTCGCAAATGAATCAGGTGATGGCGTTGTTAAGGTGTGCAAAGTGTCAATAGCACTCGGAAAAACGGCTTCAAGTTCAGCTTCGTATGTTTTTGCACATGATAGGCTAAACGCCACAAGAGGACTCTCAGTCTACAAGTTCAGAAGGGCTCCAAAAACTGTTTAATCCCTTTTCTGTAAACGCGCCTCTTGACACAATGCTGTAAAGTAAACTAGATGATCAGTCTGATCACTGTAGAGCTATTGCTTTTATTTCTTATTTCAGCGTCTCCTACACAGTGGAAAAAGAAGCTGTTCGACTAACGGTAAAATGCTGTATTTGACTTCAACACTAGTTTCGTCTTATAACCGTTATTATGCTCCAAACTTTCTAAAGCGCTCAAAAGTTTACAGCTAAACGCAGAGAACCAACTTGTATCGAGAGCGCTGCTTCAAGTCAGAGAAAGTGTGCCGTAAAACAAGATCCAGAATACCAGGAGACCATCCTAACTGTAAAGTCCAAATTTCTAAAGCACAACTTTAAAGCCGAGGGCACCAACTTATTCACGAGCGCTGCATCGTGTCAGTGAGGTCGTCCAGAGATATCAAGTAGAAGATCCGAGTTCGTCTGGCAGAGATGCAGAAAGTGATAGATTAGATGTATTCGAGTAAGACTTCTTGAAGAGGTGGAAATTATTGTAGGCCTATACAGAATGTCTGAGAAGGGGAAATAAAAGGGGGAAACCCTGATTGAATTTACGGACTTTCATCTCTGAACTAGAGTCTGATTTAGTTTCATGTCGATTTGCTTCATCGCGTTCTTTCACTTTTTGTTGAGTTTTTTCTTTACGATATCGAAAGCAAATTTCTCATTAATATGTGGTTACAGATACACTAGCGGATAAATTAAATATGTAATTACATGGTATTTTTTGCAAGAGCCTAGCCGCATGAAATGCGTGATAGGCGATAATCTACATTTAATATATATAATAATCTTCGTTTATTGATTCAAACTGACATGAACGTCGTATGATTACTGCGTTCATGATTGAAACATTAGAGCTAATCACAAACCATGCTGTTTCGTTAACATTAGCTAAATAGGCTATATTGGGATCAGTACAAAATCTAGCTTTGCTTCATAAGCCTTAAATTTGCAGTTAGTGTCTTCGTAGGTTTAAACTTTAACACTAGAAGCACCGAAGGGGTCAATCTGACCCCTTTTGGTTTTTAGCGTAACGCACCTCGGCCCCAGATATAGCCCGGGTCCTGTAATTTCATGACTTCTCCTAACTTCGTAGGGTATACCCTCTGCCAAAATTTGAACTCGGGGGGATTCATAATTTCTGAGATTTTTGCTGTTCTACCTTTAAGCACCAAGGGGTCAATTTGACCCCTATATTAGTACTTGCATGTAAGGCTACGCATTTCTTTTTTCTATTTAATAATATTATAGATCAAAGCTAATTACGTAATCAAATGTGAGAAGATAGGAGATCTGGTGAGAGGAGAGGAGATCTGGTGAGAGGATATGAGATCTGGTGAGAGAAGAGGAGATCTGGTGAGAGGAGAGACGATCTGGTGAAAGGATAGAAGATCTGGTGAGAGGATAGGAGATCTGCCGAGAGGAGATTAGATCTGGTGAGAAAAGAGGAGATCAGGTGAGAGGATAGGAGATCTGGTGAGAGGAGAGGAGATCTTGTCAGAGGAGAGAAGATCAGATGGGAGGATAGGAGATCTGGTGAGAGGATAGGAGATCTGACGAGAGGAGATGAGATCTGGTGAGAGAGAGATCAGGTGAGAGGATAGGAGATCTGGTGAGAGGAGAGGAGATCTTGTCAGAGGAGAGAAGATCAGATGGGAGGATAGGAGATCTGGTGAGAGGATAGGAAATCTGACGAGAGGAGATGAGATCTGGTGAGAGAAGAGGAGATCAAGTGAGAGGATAGGAGACGTGGCGAGAGAATTAGAGATTTGGCTAGAGGAGAGGACATTTGGCGATGGGAAAGAAAATTTGAAGAGAGAAGAGGAGATCTGGTGAGAGGATAGGAGATCTGGTCAGAGGAAAGTAGATCTGGTCAGAGGAGAGATCTGGTCAGAGGATAGTGGATTTGGCGAGAGGAGAGGAGATCAAGTGAGAGGATAGGAGATCTGGAGAGAAGAGGAGATCTGGTGAGAGGAGAGACGATCTGGTGAAAGAAAAGAAGATATGGTGAGAGGAGAGAAGATCAGATGAGAGGATAGAAGATCTGGTGAGAGGAGAGAGATCTGGTGAGAGAAGATGATATTTGGTGAGAGGAGAGGAGATCTGGTGAGAGGAAAGAATATCTGGTCAGATGAGAGGAGATCTGGTGAGAGGATAGGAGATCTGGTGAGAGGAGAGAAAATCTGGCGAGAGGAGAGAAGATCTGGTGAGAGGAGAGATCTGGTGAGAGGATAAGAGATTTGGTCAGAAGATAGGGTGATATCTGGTGAGAGTATAGGAAATCTGGTGAGAGGATAGGAAATCTGGTGAGAGGAGAGAGAATCTGGCGAGAGGAGAGAAGAACTGGTGAGAGGAGAGATCTGGTGAGAGGATAGGAGATTTGGTGAGAAGATAGGGTGAGGTCTGGTGAGAGGATAAGAAATATGGTGAGAGGATATGAGATCTGACGAGAAGATAGGGTGAGATCTGGTGAGAGGACAAGATATCTGGTGAGAGGATAAGAGACTTGGTGAGAAGATAGGGTGAGATCTGGTGAGAGGATAGTAAATCTGGCGAGAGGATAGGAGATCTGGTGAGAGGAGAGGATCTCCTATTATTCCATTCCAACTTACTTATTACACTTGTTTATGCTTAGGTAATTTATGTTAATAAAGTTGATAGTCAATTTCATTGAATTTGCAATTGACTTTGCATTATAAATTATGTGGGGTCAAAATGACCCCCTTGGTGCTTCTAGGAAGTTCGATTTCTCGGTAAAGCTTCTAGTGTTAAAGTTATACTTCTTCAAAGTAAGTCTTTGTAGGTTTAAAGTTATACTTCTTCAAAGTAAGTCTTCGTAGGTTTAAAGTTATACTTCTTCAAAGTAAGTCTTCGTAGGTTTAAAGTTATACTTCTTCAAAGTAAGTCTTCGTAGGTTTCAAATTATACTTCTTCAAAGTAAGTCTTCGTAGGTTTAAAGTTATACTTCTTCAAAGTAAGTCTTTGTAGGTTTAAAGTTATACTTCTTAAAAGTAAGTCTTCGTAGGTTTAAAGTTATACTTCTTCAAAGTAAGTCTTCGTAGGTTTCAAATTATACTTCTTCAAAGTAAGTCTTCGTAGGTTTAAAGTTATACTTCTTCAAAGTAAGTCTTTGTAGGTTTAAAGTTATACTTCTTCAAAGTAAGTCTTCGTAGGTTTTAAGTTATACTTCTTCAAAGTAAGTCTTCGTAGGTTTCAAATTATACTTCTTCAAAGAAAGTCTTCGTAGGTTTAAAGAAATTAAAGTTATAAATACTTCTTTAGGACTAGGATAATAATAATGATGATGATGAATCGATGATGATGATGATGATGATGAAGAAGACGATGATGATGATGATGCTGCTGCTGCTGCTGCTGCTGCTGATGATGATGATGATGATGACGATGATGATTATCATAGGCCTTACAGCACCCTGATCAACCCAGGTCAGCCAAGCATTTATAAACGGAAATGTAAGTGGACCAAATTTGATTATTGAACCCATTGTTGATTCTGGGCCTTATGAAAAAGCTTACTGCATCTTAAGAATTCAGTATTGGGTCAAGACCATTGTACAGTCAACAATTAAACTGTCCGCAAAGCTGCTCTGCGGTATAGCCAGCACCAACTGAATTCCTGGCTTGGACGAGCCAGCCGTGTTTACATGGGTCGAATATGAAAACAAATAGACTCCTCTGTGTTTACAGATCCTCTACAAGGTCTTCTGCAAGGTTTGGCGACTATTCCTTCTATGTTCCTTCTATGTCCCTAGACCCACTGCATGGAATAGTCTTCCGAAAATGGGAAGGCTGCACCATCTCTGGAGACATTTAAATCACAGCTTAAGGACTATCTTTTTAAACAATAAAATCACTGCCATTGAATCTTTGAACTTATGTACAAAGCTCTACTACGGCTCTATATAAATCGCATTATTATTATTATTATTATTATTATTATTATTATTATTATTATTATTATTATTATTATTATTATTATTATTATTATTATTATTATTATTATTATTATTATTATTATTATTATTATTATTATTATTATTATTATTATTATTATTATTATTATTATTATCATTATTATTATTATGTACGATTATTTATTACTACTTCAGTTGTTCAGACTTTCCTTTTGTTTGCCTTTTATTTACGAACGTTGCGTGATTTAAAGTACCTAAGCACGCGACGATTGTCTTTCATTTAATTTATAATTATTATTATTATTATTATTATTATTATTATTATTATTATTATTATTATTATTATTATAACAAATTTATTTCTTCATAAAGCCAACAAACTTATGTACAGACTGATTAAAAGTAACTGTTTCAATATTTTTATAAGCCTTCGTTCAGTCCTGGGCTACTGTTGTTGCAATCTTATTATTATTATTATTATTATTATTATTATTATTATTATTATTATTATTATTATTATTATTATTATTATTATTATAATTATTATTATTATTATTATTATTATTATTATTATTATTATAATTATTATTATTTATTTATTTTTGCCCCGAGGTAAACATGATCCCTCAGGGACTTCAAGATTAATTAAAATGATAAAAGTCTGGATTAGTTATTATTATTATTATTATTATTATTATTATTATTATTATTATTATTATTATTATTATTATTATTATTATTACGGAAATTAAAGAACGCTCATGAAATCACATCGCTTCGCTAGAAATAGGCGACGGACTCTGTTGATATGCTGTGGTTCCCAGACTATGGTTCGTCAGCTCTTGTTATGATGGTATTCGACTATGGTCAATGCTTTGTATGCCTACTCGTACTCTGGTCCGGTTGAATGTTTATCACGAGGCTGAATTCGTTATAATTGCTTCGCTACATCGTTTGGAAGAACAATGAATTAAGAGGACACTCGAGAAGAGTCGGGTTGTAACATGATTTACGCTGCGTCGCTGCTATGAGAATACGGTACAAAAGAAATGTTTGGCCTATACAAGGTACAGCAGGGAGCTGAGAAAGGGACATGTGGCTTCTGTTCTGTGAACATTATGCAGCGTTCGTACAGACTGGTCAGCTATATACAATTGTATTGTATCTATCAATTTATATAGCGCCTCTCGCGGTGCTAGCCTTGGAGCTGGAAAATCCGTCTATGCCAAATCTAGCGCTTTGGAAATAATGGTGCGGATCGGTTTACCAGGCATTGTCTTCCTGGTCTATACAGCAGAATGATGGTGTCCTCCGTGCTATTTTGCGTGTTATTACGACAAAGTCTTCGAGTGATACCGACCAAGGCCTGCATATTGTCAGAAAATGAAGTTGATATAGGCCTAAAATTATATTCTCTTCCAAATGAGAGTATATGTAGGGCTATTCTGTGTCACATACACATAAGCGCACGCACGCACACACTCACCTTCCCCCCACACACACGCACACACACACATGCACACACACAGGCACACACACACGCACGCACACACACGCACACACACACGCACACACTCATCTGCATGTAGAACAGTTCTTTTTAATAAGTGTTTATCTCTGTCGACATTAGCCGATTGCAGTTCTAGACGGTAAAAGATGTCGTACAACCTATTCTGAGCCACTGTTGTCAATACAGAAAATACGGAGAAGTTCATCTCGGTACTATTCCTTTTGACACGAGCGCCTTGCGAGTCCCAGCGCAGCTTAAGCAATTGTGAATCGATCAAAGACAGCGCTGAGACAAATCATATTCAAGGCTAGTGAAGTCAGCAATTTGCAAATGGGTTGCTTTGCTTTTCAGCAATAGAAATCGAGTCTGAAAGAAGAATATAGGCAGGATGCGAGATATACGAAAACAAAGGAAAACCTATCGGATGGAGCGCCGCTGAGAGTCCTTAATAGCTTTACATTTGCTACACAAATGTTCATATTTATTTATGTGAACGCATACAGGCCTACGTTTACATGCAGATATACAGATATTAGGCCTACAGATATTCAGAGGAAATATAGGCGAACGTGCAAACATAGCTGAAAATGCAGTCATACAAGCTATTGGTTTTAGGTGTTTACTGATCATTAACTTCATTGTTTGGAACGCGAAGCCGATTACTTGCGGTAAATTCTACGGGACGTGACCATTACCGAACGATTCGTAGGCTATATTTTTATCCATAAGCTTAAAAGTCTAATCTCTACTTTCCTTTTCGAAGCACGAAGAAATCCGATTCTGCCTGGTTTATGGAGGTCATTTTTTTAGACTGCGGTTCTACATGAATTGACCATCGATTGAAGTATTGTGTATTATAATGAGGGCGATATATAAGTCGTTCCATACAGGCTGCAAACTGCAAAGTCGTTTCTTTCAAGTGTTGAGTGAGTTCTGAGAATGTATGATACTGATGAGTTCTCTGCTCGAATGCAGATCCATTGGCTTTTATGCGACCCGGGGATGAGATGAGTGAGATGGTTTCCCATTGCCTTCCTCACAGACAATTGTGGGCGAGCAGGGTCGCTATGCAGTGGCTTGAGGTAGATTTTAACCTGCGACCCTCCGGTTACAAGGCACAGAACATACCGCTACACCACCACGTCCCATTTAAGGAATAACATGGCAGTGCTGATGCTCGCTGCAAAGTGGACTGAGTAAGCTTTGGAAAGGCGCTCCTCAAATTTATTATAATCTCTCCTGAATCATTCTTATCCGCCAACCGATTCCCACAGAAGTCTTCCACAGACTGGTCTCTGCCTTCTCCAACCAAACTTCGTCCGTTCCTTAGATACCTCCCACCTATTCTGTCTTGACTCTGAGTATTTTCTGTGGCTTGCAAATCTCTGCCTGCTTATAATATTGCCCTAAACAATTTCGTCCACGGATATATTTCTAACAGTCTGACCAATACCCTTAATATGCATTTCTTTGTCTGACTCCAGCTATACTAGTAATTTCTGATCCGTCGTTCTCTTCCTATTGGCTACTTATGATTCTACTACCTTTGGCTCAGTTCGCTTGATCCAGTTTTACGGTACCTCTAATCCTTCACCACTTAGACTATCTAAATTATATCAGCTTGTACAGGTATGTTTCTAGGCAATTCTGTTAACTCTTTTGATATCATTTTCATAGTTTTCTCCCTAACTGGAGACGACGTCATTGTACAGCTGTTCATCGATGGCATCGAAGTGACCAATCTACCGTATCGAGACAATTACTTATACGCGGACAGTGTCCCTCTGCCACCAATGGCTCAGATGATTGCCATCAGAGTCGACAATACGGCCTGGATCGGAGGAATTCTCGGTTCCAGCCAGACCTTCGTAACTGACGGCACGTGGAAGGTCACTACAAATTACACAGGAGGTTGGATGGCTGTGAATTTCAATGACTCTAGCTGGATCAACGCCAGTCCTTATGCGCCTAACAACGGCAGCTATCCATACAATTATCAAGTGCCACCGATTCGTGTAGAGGCTCAGTGGATTGCGACCGATGATGTCTATCAGAAAGTCATCAACAGTTTCTACTTTCGGTATCGAATACATTGCGGTAAGTTTTGCACCGGATGTTACAACTTACAACTCGTTAGGTTGTTACTTTTAGTTGATGAATATATCAGAATATATGAATATACTTTATTGACAACCATAATACAAGCACATAAATTTATTACTCTAATATTTAGAGTGGAAGTCGTTAGTTTTAATTGTAAAAGTGCTTTACAGTTAAAACTTATAGTAGAGATGCTCAGAGAGGAAAGTATGTATAACTTATGATTTTTTAATTCTATTTAAAAACCATGGCATTTTTCAACTGTAACTGCCATCAACTCTAAGTCCATTAATTTATTTTGTCCATTAATTATGTCAACAAATTTTAGGCTTTTTTTTTACCCCCTCCCCCTTATTAACAACCGTCAAACTTTTCCAAACCCCTTCCCCTATTTTGTTGACATAATTAATGGACGACCCCTAACTTACTCTTGGTGTAATACAAGTAAAATCTCGCGATGTCTAAATGTCTCTATTTATCAATTTAGACTCAAACACCAGAGACAAGATTTTGGTGATCTAGGCTACTAGATATGATTTACTTTATCGGAGATTTTAAGCATATTTCTCACTATTTTGGCATTGTTTATCTTACAGATCCATGAGTCCGCGTTGGCTGCATCGTAAAGTAAACCATGAATAAATATGACATGCCGACAAACACCAGCAGGTACTCTGCACAAGAGTTTGGAAAGACCGGTCTCTAAACGAAGAGCGTGAACATTTACTCAAAAACTATTATGAAGTGGTGTTGAAACCATGCACTACTTAAATTTAAGGGGTCTTTGGTTGAAAATAAATGACTGCAAAGATGTAGAGAGCACAATGAAATATTAATATGCTGTTTGACACAACAATGCAGGTTACGCATAAAACGTCAACGGCAGCAGACAATCACTTTTAAACCGATTGACTTCAGTTCCATCTAGGTTAAATCTTACATGGCCGTTGCGAGAATTCAGATAATTATTTACATTTACGCTTACTACCGTCAACTGGGGTTACTTTGATAGTTTTTTGCATATTTGGTTCCATGAATGGAACTTCTTTAAAACATTTTCCCGTTTTTTTGCTTTATTGTACCAATTGATGTCTTGTGATTACGATGAAACTCAATTTTATTTTTTTCATGTATACCTGGTATATTTTTTAAAAGCCCAAAGAGTTATCAATGTAACCCCAAGGGGGTGGGGTTACTTTGATACTTTTTAACTTTTCAGTGTGTTATCAAATAAGGACCTAATGGGGGCTACATTGATAATTTTCTGCAGTTTTAAAAAAGAAACAAGTATGGTACTGGTATCCCCTACCATCTGGGGTTCCAAAAATGTCCATAACTGGATAACTGATCATTGAGAGGATATCCAAAAATGTCTTTTCCATTGCCAAAGGGAGAACGTATTTGAAAAGTTTTACCAGTTTCTTTTAATTCATAACTTTACTGGTGACATTTTTGAATTGGAATTGCTGTCTGCTGTTTTCTGTAGGCTTCTGTAGTTCTTCAACAACTGCATTATATGGAACTGCAGAGTCCACGTCAGCTTCTTTGTCAGTAAATTTGAAATAATTGCTTCCAGGTTGTTTCTTCACAAATTGCACTTTCAGAAGTCTTCTTCTTGGTTTAATATCAAGAATTTTGCCAATGTAGTTCAGATAACCTTTCTTTCCTTCATACTTCACGACAATCCATTGGTCAGGTTCATACTGGGACTTTGTGGAGACCACTGGTGATTCACTATCAGCACCTGCCGAGCCATAGGGCCTACGAAGTACGGGTAGTACCTGTACTACTATCTTGGTATGACACTGATCCACCACTTTCAGCATCAGAGGATGGTTCTACCTCTTGAACTTTTCGTCGTTTTGCTGGTACTGGTACCAGTACCGGTACTGGCAGTACCTTGCTTGTTCCAAGTAGATTTTTGTCATTGTTAATGAGATCAGATTGTTGAATTTCCTTCCCAGCTATAATTTTCTTTCCTCTTTTCTGTGCCTGTTTCTCTTGTTTGTTCATGCCACAATGGCCTTTCAACATTTCGACCAGAACTTCACCAAAAACTTCTTCAATTCTATGCCCGCCAACTTCTCTGTTCTCATCGTGTAATCGTTTGAGAACTTGATTTCTATCAAGAGGCACAATGCCGGTTGCGGAAAATCCCGATTTTAAATTTCCGGGTTTCATGCGATTGTTCAGTTTATTCACCAATCCTGGGAAGTGGTTTTTGGGAATACAACCTTTAATTCTAGTTTCTTTGCGCCACGTTTCCAGAAATTATCAAAGTTACCCCGGGTGTATCAAAGTTACCCCGCATATCAAAGTAACCCCAGTTGACGGTATTCACCTATGGAATAGATCTAGTTTCTCAAATTCTAAATGAGTCCTCGTCGAAGGAGAAAATTACGAACTTCTTCAAATCACTCTGTTGCTATACATGCCATAATTTTTGCTTTTCATTTTGATGGCCAAACTAGATACGGTACCAAAATGAGAAGTTCCACTAACAAGGTAACGTATTTTCCTATAATTTGAAAAGTTTATTTTGACCTATTTCGTTCTGAAGACAAATAAAAAATGTAGACCTTCTTAAATACAACAATAGTTGAAGGCTTACAATGAAGTTTATTACATTGGCCACAGTAACCACACGCTGAAACTAAGAGAAAAGCTTTATGGTCTGAGTCGATATTAAGAAATCTTCAACCCTTCCCGAGTATGCTTATATTGATTGCTGTGGACCTTACCCTAATCAACGTGTGATATAATTATTTGAGAGGAAACCTGATGCTACGAATGCCTGCTGTTATTCTGGACACAAGATATCAGACAATGACATTAGCTTAAAAATGATCCATGTTTTATGCAACCCATATGGTCGATATAGGACTGCGTTTACCAAGATCATAGTTGTCTTTGTCTTACACTATGGACCGTAGATGTCATAGAACTTTCTATTTACCTTGTAGTTCTATTAACTGTGGACCTACATTATCTTCTGAGCTTGAAACATGAAGACCATTCGTTAGACTCCAGTCGATGACCGTTGCCATGTGCCACCCAGTGGGGAATGTAAATCACCAGACAACTCATGTTTGAGCACATCTGAGAAGGTGTAAAGGTGCTACACAAATGTTCAGATACATGGAGAAAATCTGACAGAGGAAGTAGGTCGTAACTCGAACGACATTAGGCCTATCTATCGATTTCACGCTTTCAGTGTACGGATTAGCTATATATTTTCTATGAAAATAAAGACAGGCAATTTAATTATTTTAATGGTTAAATAATAAAGAAGCATGAAAATGTAAAAGCAAACAAAGTAAACAAGCAAACTCAACTAATAAACAAAATGAATAAATACGTTGAATAAAATGACACTTTATGTAGACTTATGTTTGGGAGATTAAAAATGTTTTGTAAAGTTAATGAGCATAGTTGCTTATTCTGTTCCTTTTGTATACAGATTAAATTTTGTATAAAAAGTTTATCTCTAAACATATTTCTCTTGAAGTATTAGATAACCTTTGTCATCCATATGGCTGTGGCCATATGCACTTGGCTGCCTAAAACGATACTTCACAACACCGAACGTCTCTCCTAGGATCAGTGGGAACAATTCCATCACTTCCTTGTAATCGTATCTTGGCATATAACTAGTCTTGCTGAAAAGTGATTGCTTGCGATGATCAGTTGAAAATGACAACTAACCTTAAATGTGTCAAAATTTCTAGTTTTCAGTCATTTGAGATCATTATTTTACGTAACCATAGTTATATTACGGTTTTGACACAGATGTTCGATACTTATAACCGATATCAAATAAAACTATTCTACTTTTTCTGCATGCATTAACACTCACGCGATTAATTATTTGCCTCATAATTACGCATGCGGTGAGCGCGCAACTTTCTAATTCATATTCATAATCTACAGCGCACATACAGCAAGTCAATACAGACAAAAGGCGGTGAAAGCTAAGGCCAGACAACAATATCGTTCGTATCATTCCACTTAGCATCCGTATGGCACACCTGCACATTTTTTATCATAAATTAACTTAATTCGCTCGTCTACAGGCATGATTCCATATTGTCGACGTAATTACTGCAAGAGTCGGGTTCGATTGATGCATTGTGGCCTACGTTGTAGGCCTACACCACAGCCTTTGTTAGAAAGGAACGAATTCAAGCATTAAATAGGCCATCGTAAGTTGCCAAATCCTTTCTGACCTCCACATCGGTGTGTTTTCTTTAGGCAGTGATTGGATTTCAATTTGCAAGAAGTTTAGAAACGCATTCAATAACTATAAAGTTTTGTCCTATGACAAAGGGCGGGTATCTTATCGACAACGGGCGTTTGTTTCGGTAAGCTCTGACCTATAAATAATTGTCATGACTCAAATGCAAAAGCGAAAACTATCACCACGAGGACAATTATGTACAGGCTAATTATGTTCCTTTTATTTGTCAATATAGCAATCATCGTTATAACCATCAATTATCGTCGTCGTCATCATCATCAATGTCGTCATTATGGTCGTCTTTATCATTTTACCTTACTCATTTTCATTTTCAGGCTACGAAATTTGTTACAAATAAGACACATGTCCACTTTTTCGAATTTCAACGCAAAATACGGTTTTAAATATCAGCGAAATCTTAACAAAGCTTGGATTCAACATTTTCGATTCTGTAAAGTGTAAACTTACTGCAAATTTTTATTTGTGAATTCTTTTGTGCCCTACGTTCACTAGGTTAGTCAGGGTTTATTATACGGACTCTCATATATTCATATAATCTCAAAGTGGGATGAAAGACATACATCCGATCGTTTTTCTTTTCATAGTCTAAGTATTGATGATCGTTCAGGGAAGAACTGGATCACGTAGCAGAGTGGGCCAAGTGCTGCAATCTGAGTCTTAATCAAAGAAAGACTCAGGATATGGTGGTTGGCCGTCCAGGGGTAGGGCGCTAGAGATCGCCCCGGTACTTCTGCGGGTATAGAGCATGATGAATCTGGGCTTGTCATGACTGAAAACCTAGGTTTTGAAGCGCATATAAAGCTCATTTGCGTTCGGGCAAGACAGACGATATAAATTATGCCCTGCGAATCATGATTGCGCACGGTCTTAAGTGACCAAGTCTGCATGTCATGGTAAGAATGACCACAGTGGCCTGCATGTTTATTCGCGCACCTGGCATGATGGGGCTTTGCGGGGCAGCAGGCGCGTGGTAGACCGTTTTATCCGACTCCAGTATCTTGAGGACAGCCCTACCTTCGAGCAGTTATGTAGAACGGCGGACGGGAACCTCTTTGCAGCTGTCCTGTTTGATCAGGGCCATCTGTTGAACCCATTATTCTCCCCACAGTTGAGACCACAGCTCTATTCCATGAGGCCGAGACTGCACGACCGTATTTTCCCTAAGGAGGGTAATCTTATACGAGGAAAACGTTTTTTGACAAGGATGCTTTTATCTTGTTCAAATGTCATATAAACCAAAGTGCGGCATAAGCAGTTGGTCGTATTAAAGAATATACTTAATTACTTACTATTACTACCGGCGAGAATAGACTTTTTACGTAGGGACGGAAGCCTCGACGCTTTCAGCCCGTCAATCCAACGCTGTGCGACTGTGCCTAATACGGAAAGAGCATTGGCCAAAGTAAACCAAAAGTGTCCGTCAACTGATAACGCAAGTTCAATTAATGAGCTTGCACTACATAATATACAGGCCTACATGCAAGGACCTAATCACTTCCTCAGTCGTTTCTCGTTTCATCTCGGCTATAATAGTGGTCGATTCTGCTCACATGCGTAACTACTGATCTACTAGTACCAGGTGAATACGTTTGTTGCGACCTAAATCGTTTTTGTTTACTAAGTTTAAATGAATAATATTGCACAATTTACAAAAATTATTATTGAGACCTGGACCACAAGAATGAAAATCACAGGAATGCATAAGGTAGAAAACCTTGTATAGCAGAGGCGCTCCACCGGAACAATATGACGGTGTCGCTTGTGATTCATGCTTTCGAACAGCGTGAGATGTTTGTACTCTTCGTGTATGCTATGGGAGTTTGAGCAAGCAATACAGCAGTGCTCAACTTCCAATCTGATGCGACCACAGCAGCGAAGACAACCTATGATCTCGCAAAAATGACATTTAACATCGTGAGACTAGCCCAGACATATTTTTCTTTATTTTTTTAGGTGCGTTATAATGACAAATGACAGTTTAATAATAATAATAATAATAATAATAATAATAATAATAATAATAATAATAATAATAATAATAATAATAATAATAATAATAATAATAATAATAATAATAATAATAATAATAATAATAATAATAATAATAATAATAATAGTAATAATCATAATAATCATAATAATAATGGTAATAATAGAGAATTCTGAGAGCTGGATCACTGTGAACGGCATCCATCTACGAACGATGTAATGCTGATCTGATGTAGCAGTTCAGCCGCTACACTACACAAGGTAGAAGATGGCAAACATATTCGGCTGTAAAATTTGTGAAAACAATTCTCCAAAATGGTAAATTGGACACTTCTAACGTTTGGCGTGCCAATCTGGAGAAGAGAAATACGTCTACGTCAGGCGATGACTACAGGCCCTCTCAGCTGCTGATGTCATGTTGAATGCAGACATGTCTTCCGACAGAGTATCGGCTTCTACAGTCGGAGATAGCCGCAGAAGTGTAGCACAGACTGAAGCAGAAACGTTTGACCGCAACGAAGGAAGGCCTTGGAGTTTATGAATGCGGACGTCGATGAAGTCGGAGCACATCCCTTCGAGGAAAAATTCTGCGGATTATACAGTATGATGCAAAAGACTGGGGACCATCTGGAGCAGATGATCAAAGAGAAGGACCGCCTTCGCTTTTGCAGTCGTTGCCTTTGGAAGAGGCTGAGTTAAGATTATAAACAGCAGAATCTGAACGTCAGAATAAACAAGAGACGAGACAGGATCATGCGATTTTGACTGCGCCCCATCGCACAAGATCTTGACCACTAGTTATTACTAGTAGCTAGGTAACCCAAACGTCATTTATAGCTGCCTAGGCTCTCTTGGCAACAATCAGTCGACATACGCATGAAGTGAGATCATAATTCAGGAAACACATTGTCCGTTGGAGCTTCTTTTTCTTCTCTCTCTTCTATCAGGCGTGCGCCGACGAATCGCTCTCCAAATCGCTCTGTCTCTGATTTTGTCAACGGCATCCCGCATATGCCGTTGACAAATAAAGGTACTACCTATTGATCGAACGCAAGATTAAGCACAATTTACACTTGGAGCTTTCTGCTGAACGCGGATTAGCCTGCTACGAGTAACAGTTAAGGTTTACAGTGTAGGCTAGTCATTTCTCCAAGTCGCACTTGTTACAAGTCTCTAACACAGCAGTGATTATAACACCGTCTTTAAGCACTCATTCAATCATTTATTTATTGAAGTATTTATATAGCATCTCTTCAAGGTGTTGTTTCTCCCAATCTAAAAATTGCAAAAATAACACCAATTTTTAAACAAGATGACAGACAGGAAATGTCTAATTATCGGCCAATATCTATATTGCCATACTTTGGTAAAGTCTTAGAAAAGGCGATGTGTGAGAGATTAAATCATTACATAAATAAGATGTATGTATTATATCCCCTTCGGCATGGTTGCCGTCAAGGTCATTCCACTGATATGTCTCCAATTAACATGCAAGACCTTATTTCTCAAGCAATAGACACTAATAAATATTCAATTGGTATATTTCTTGATCTAGCAAAGGCATTCGACACGGTGGACCATAAAATTCTACTAGATAAACTTGAAAATTACGGGATTAGGGGCATACCTCATTTATGGTTCAAAAGCTATTTGGAGCATAGGTATCAACAGGTGCTACATGTATGTAATGGGACCCTATCTTCTAGAAAACCGATAAAAATTGGTGTCCCGCAAGGTTCAAACCTCGGTCCGCTACTGTTTGTATTGTATATTAATGTGGAGTAGTTACTTAAAGGATTAACCATACTTCATTCAACACTGTTTCATCGAATTGTTTACATATTGATCTTCTTAGTAAATTGCAATGTTATTATTTAGTTAAGAACATTATTGAGTTGAACCTTTCTTTCTTTTCAACTGACTAACCAGCCATAATTGAATATTGTTAAAAAGGTTGACCCTAATTAAGCGGGGCTTGTACCCCTTTTGGGTCTCCCCTGTTCCCTAGCCAATGCACCGATATGTATTAGTCAAGTTATAATTGCTGTTAATTGTTATATGCATTGTGCTTCTGGAAATAAAAAGTTGTCAGTCAAGGAAACTACTCGAGGCCCGACTCCAGCACGGTCAAAAAAGAACAGTTTTCAAGCGCTTGTAGAATGTGTCAGAGAGTGATCTAGGGAACAGGCGCAGCTCAAGAGGGAGGCCATTCCATACCGACGAACCTATCACAGAAAAGCACGACTTTGCTTGATAGAGGTAAGGGCAAACGGGACTGAGAGCACCCCTACAGCCCTCAGTCGACATTCGCTTGAAGTGAGATCATAGTTTCAGCATAATAATAAAAAGCGTTGCAGAGTGTTCATTCTTAGGAAGTTATGTGTCTTTTGTATAAGGGTTAACCGCCCAAAATGTGCAGTCTTCTTTCATGGCTCCACAGTTGTTTGTATCTCTACCATCTGCATCTTTAAGACCTGTATCTCTACCACATGCATATCTGCCATCTGAATCTATGCCACCTGTATCTCTACCATCCATATATCTGCCACCTTCATTTCATTGGTATTTATATAAAGCTTTATATCGATCATCAACTGGGAAGTAATAATGATTTTTTTTCATTCAGAATGGAATGTGTTTCTGCGTTCATCGTTGGCACGTGCCAGATTCTTCCTAAGGTGCACGTTGATGTATTTGATTCTACCATACTGTCCCCTCAAAGAAAAGTTTTGGCATAATTTTCTAAGTGGCAGCTCTATTGAATTCTACATTTCACCCATAAACTCATGCATCGACGACATGGATTTTGTGCAATCTAGCGCTATTAAACTGGTCTGTACGGAAGACTTTCCTGGTTTACCAGATGATATTCGTGGTCTACTTGACACAATGGACTGTGAACAGATTATGTCAAACAAATATTACCCTGGATTTGTTGAGCTTCAACATTTGGGGAAAATCAGGTATAATTGGCAGTGCAAAATATTTGAATTTCAGAAGATAAAGGACCTAATGAAGCTTTTTGTTGCTAGGAACCCTGAGACACTCCTTTATATAAAATGCTGTGGAGAACAACTCAAAACGGTTGGTCCTTCAGAAAAGTCGATAGCGGGACCATGCGACATAGTTTTTTGCCTGTGGTGCCCACAGTGGCCACAAGAAGCCAAAAATTGGCCGTTTCGACGACGAAAGTATGGATGGCCGACGACTGCCATCATCCACGAGGTAGTACAGAATGGTTGCCATGTTGTGCATGCAAAACATCCTGCCTGCAGACATGATATACGTCAGTGGAGGCTGTCATTTTCAGTTGCGGAAATCATTTTGCTTCAGAGCTGGACTCCAGTTCAGCAGATTGTCTATCATATGCTCAGATTCTTTGCCAAAAGAGAACTAGTTAGAAAAGATTGTCCCAAGGAGGATGAAGTTCTATGTACATACCATTTCAAAACACTGCTGTTGTGGTCTTGTGAAGATATGTCAGCTGAATGGTGGAATTCTTCATCTGTTATCGGAATATGCTGCAATTTATTGCGAACGCTCTCAGAATGGTTACAGAAAAGATGTTGTCCAAACTATTTTGTTCAACAGGCAAACTTGTTTCACGAAGGCATGAACCATGAAATTGTTGATGAAACAACTAGACGTTTGAATGAATTCCGTCATTTTAACATTCTTAATGGTTGGTTTGCGGAGAAATACATAAAGCCAATCTTAGATAAAGTACTGACTTTTGATAATACTATGGTGGCTGTTGTGGATTATGGCGATTGTATTCTGCGTATCTGCGAAATCCTGGATGCTGTGAGATTCAAAAACTTTGACAGACAGTTTTCATCCGGATTCCACTGTTGTGTTTTCTACACTTCTCGTGTAGTCCCAATGGAAAACATAAATGCATATACTTTCCACAACTTTATAAATATAATTGTATTTTGCACGAGGAATACTTTAAGGAAAGCAGCTGGTCAAGTCTTTTTTCAACCGGCAGTAGAGTTTTCATTAAGTTTTTCGCAGTTTGTGAAAGCCTTCTTCATTTTGCATGCTGTCAGTGCCATAAAGGTTCAGAATACTATACATGACAGTGAAATTTTCGCCGAATTTATCAGAAAAGTTTCATGGCGACCGAAAGTCGTAAGATCTAAGCATCATAACTTTCCAAAACCCAGTAAAACAAGTTTGGAAAGAAGTGAGGTACTTTTCCTGAAAGCGCAATCTCTCATGGAAAATTTAACTGGGTTAAATGGTCCTGAAGAATTTAAACTAATATCTTGGTTGTCAAAAGACCTCTTTAGAAATTCGTCATATTGTGATAATTTTAATTCGAGCGCTTTTAAAGATGCAGCTATCGTCTATATGGCTGCTCTTTATTTTTTGGAATCGGATTACGCAACTGTTTTAGAACTCTGTTCGACAGTTTTCATCAGTAAACCGCTTGGTTATTATAAAGAGAAGGCGAAAGAAACGCTGAATGCAGGATGTTTGTTTCATATTGACGACGTTGTCAGAATTATTGGATTTTATCTATTTTTTAGGCGGATTAAAGATAATTTGCAGTACAGCAGGAGACAGTATTTTCTTGATTTGCGCCTCACACCAAAGAGGTTTGCTCATTATTTAATAATTTCCTCAAATGAAATATGGCGTAAGGCATATAGACTAAATTACGATATGCAAGCTCCAAAATTTCCTTTGGATGAAATCTTTATGACTATAACAAATTGAAAATCCTCTGTATCATCAAAAAGTAAAGGCAGTGTTGTATGCGTGTATCAAAGAACCGATCCAATTAATAAATTAGAAGCGCACAATAAGAGCTCTTTTCCAAGCGAAGACAATAATTATATTGATTTGCTAATGGAATATTCCTTTGAAAAGCTGACATCATTTTACAATGCGATATGCAAAGGCTTTGACATTCATTGCAGTGCAGCTGTTTGCTATCGTGCTGCGTATCTATACCAGTGTCGTAAATATGCTGAAGCTTTGCATTTGTGTGAACAAAATCTCTATCAGCCAGGTCTACAAAGGAACTTGGAAGAATTTACATCTGTAAATGTCACGGTGCTGCCACCGCTTGACTCTTATTTCGACAGAGATATCCAATGTTTGCTTGGATTTCACACACTTGTTTGCTATTTATCGCCTCTGAATGATGATTTGCGCAAGTTACAAGACACAACTGAATCGACGTTCCAGCAATTTTTTGCCCGAGAAATTTACTTTGAAAAGAAATTACTCTCACTAACTCTGCTCAACAATAAGTTTGTGAACTATTATTTCCTTGGAAGACATTTCCTGGCAAGATATTTGATAGTTAGATGCCTGATCGACTCTAATCATTCAAACTCAGAAATAATCTTCGAATTTAAGAAACTGAAAAGCAATCTTCCATTTGAGCACATCATTCGTTGCTTCCTTCAACAAAAACTTAGAAAACTTCATAATGCTATCAATGTTGACGATGTTAGCCACTAAGACTTAAACTCTGTATGTTAAAACTTAAACTTTCAGTTATGTTTGGTTCGTTGATTTGTGATTTGTGTATCATACTCTCACACAATGCATTTTGTTTTTTGCACTGTTACTACTGCCAAATGTTATCCAGAAAAAGGTCGATCCAGCCGCAGCGGGTCCATATGACCCTTTTGGATTGACCTTTTGATATGTGCATTCATCTACTGGAATTGATTTTTTCTTGAACTTGTACTGATTACTGTGATCTTATGGTATTTGATGCTCTGTCAATAAAATGGCTTACTTACTTACTTAAGATTATCATGTGTTGATGGCAACGCAGTAGAAATAATGCATGGAAATAGCAGACAACGATCGTGATTGCTTTGCTTTAGCCAGTCTTTGATATCGTAAGTGCATTTTTAATCTTCCAGGCTTCAGTTTGTTTGGACGGATGTGGAATTTACTATGGCCTCTGTGCCTATATAAAGTTGCCAACTGCGACAAGGCACTCATCCTTTGATGAGCTTTGTAGCTGTGGATCAATGCCGTTGTTACAATTATACGTTTACTTAAGTTTGCTGATTAGTTTCTCCACAGCTGTTTCTGTAAGTTATCATGAATGTTTAGTATAATGAACAACTTTGTTGGTAACAGAAATACAATAGCGGAATTTGACCATCACTCTCAACGTACGGTGATCCCGGATTACCGTACTTGAAAAAATGAATGTGACATTTTCTTTGGTGCATACTGTATGACAGATTCGACCATAGTGGCCGTTGTAACCGTGAAGCACCGATTTGACCGAATTAACAAGTCCAGTTTTTATAAATATTGGAGTGACTGCCATGTCTTGAAAGGGCTATTTCCACCAATCGTACAACGACGATACAACCTCCGCCCAAGACG
Source organism: Aporrectodea caliginosa (assembly GCA_020284085.1). NCBI lineage: Eukaryota > Metazoa > Annelida > Clitellata > Crassiclitellata > Lumbricidae > Aporrectodea > Aporrectodea caliginosa. The sequence goes on from JACEVL010000040.1 coordinate 599,167, forward strand.
TCACAACTTTGAACTGCCTGCTAAGGATGTGAAGAACTTTATCGCTCGTGTTCTTTACAAACGCTTGCCCTAGCTCTCACCTGACTGCACACCTGTCTGATTTTTTGTTTGTTTTTGATTTCATTATTTAACGTATTTCTATTGTAACTGGTTGCGGTCTGTCAACCTGTCAGAAAATAAAACGAATATATCTACATCTAGGCCTATTGAAACTTTAAACTGGGTTGCATCTCCAGTAGAGGGAACTGTGAGTTTTTTCTTAAACAGAAAATTGGTGGAATATAAAATGTCAACATCAACTTCATAACCAGCGCCATTGTATCCTGTGCATAAATCAATGCCAGTAAGTAGAATGTCTTGGTCAGTAACTGTTGTTAAATTAATCGCGTCAACTTTTGATACTGAATTCCATGACCCAGTTTAACAAGTCGCAGTCGCTGTTCGCTCGATCTAGACTTCCTCAGCGACTTTTCGTTCTGCGAAAAACATTGATTGAGAACCTTCCTTATTTGTTGCTAAGAAGTAGCAGACTGACGCTTTCTCTTCTCCTGTCAGCACAGTTTTGCCTTCACTGATTTCAACGAATTCAATTAGCTCCATGGTTGTAAAACGTATTTTGTACAGTAGATCTCCAAGTATCTCTCTAATCTGTTGGTTAGTTGGGATTTCTGTTGATCTTTGAATCTGAAGTTGGTGTTTAGCCCACACTAAGCAGGTTCCATATAGGACAATCTCCTTTACTGCAATCCTATCCATCTGATGTATGGTCTCCATAGTCTGTGGCGATGGAGAGAGAATTTCTGTTCCAGCAAGAACGGCTTTTGCATTCTGAACAATCAGCTTAAGACAATGAGTTAAGACACTCGAATAATGAACTGGGTTCCTGAACATGGATGACGTTGTTTACGTAAGACCCTCCGAAAGACAGTTTCCACATTCTCTCACTAACTTAGGCAGCATGTACTTATTGGCAGCGTACATCAGAGAAGTCGCTTTTTCAACATTGGCTGATACGACTTCACAATAAATTTAGCAAGAAGCATCTAAATATTAAAAATGCAGGGCTACTTTCCACACACACGCGAGCACACGCGCGCGCACACACACACAAAATAAAAATAGGCCTACTGTATACGTACACACAAACACACATGTGCATATATATATATACATTTGGAGCTCACGATTACATAAATATGAGTAGAGGGCTACCATTTTACAGATTGGTGTCTTGAATCAAACCCAAGACCTTCCTTCTCCTCCATAGAAGACACCATGATGAAGATCCATATTGACCTACCTAAGAATCTTTTCGGTAGTCAACAGTGTCAACATTAACGCATTCACTTTTATTCTGGTTCTGCCTGTCAAAAATTGCTTGTAAACTCACAAGGGGATATCTCTGTAGATAGCAGCGTCAATATCTTCAATCTTTATCGTTGCATTTGGCTCAATCCTGCACTCATTCACTCCGCTGGAGAACTTGGCTTCAAAAACAGCGCTGCGGAATATCAACAGGTACTTATGAGCCCGGATTAGGGGTGTCCATAAAATGATATATTGCAGAAACCAACCATTCCCTATTTTTTCCGATTATTATATTCATATACTGTCAACAGGTACTTATGAGCCCGGATTAGGGGTTGAATTATCACTGCCATAATTGTAAATATGTTGACGGTTACAGGAAAAATAAATTGAATTGAATTGAATTGAAATATACTGTCTAGAATTTCTTTTACAGCATTTTAAAATGTTATCCTGAGGTCCCTCAAAGCCCCCGAACATACCCTACTTAAACTCCCAGGACTGAAGGCGCCCTTGTTCGGGTCGTGGAACTTGGGTCCATTGTCGATTTACTCTTTTTATCACAATTGAAATATAGATACCAAATTCAGGGGAATTCAAGGTCATTTCAAGGTCATAAGAAACGAAATCTAACAAAAATCACAGAAAAATGATCAGATCTCGGCCAATAATTCTTTAAAATTGGTTAATTCTTTCTATAATTTCTCGTCTTGATACGGGCTACCTGTGATATGAAACAAGGATACCAGATGTAAGACGATCAAAAGTTATTTTAAGGACAAATAGGTCAATATCAGAGAAAAATCAGATGAAATGGCCTTAACTCAGTAAAATATTGTTCTATTGAGTAATTCTTTTGCCTGTTTGCTGACCGATCAGTACATTCCAGAAGACATAGTACTAAAAGACTAACACAATTCAAGGTCAAAAGGTCAATATCTAGATCAAATGACCATAACTCAGAACCACTCAAATAAAACATTTGGCTGAGCTACCGCCATATTTCCTTGATTTTGACCTTTTGACCTTGAAATGACCTTGGATTGTGTTAGGCTTCGGGGAGACCAGCCAGATGACCGGCGCTACATAAAATCAAGTCTGCTGTAGTGTATTTATTATCAGAGCATTATATATCGCTCTGCCGGTAACTCACGAGGGCGTTCCGAGCCTCCGTAGCGCCAATGCTCACCAGACGGAGGCACGGTCGCGACAATAGCATGGAAGTTGTTATTTGTACATTTTCCCTTTATTGGACCTTATTTCAAAGCGCAAAATTCAACGTATTTCGACAAATGAATACACTAGTTTGCAGATAATATTATTATTTATTGAGAAATTATTTACAACTTCAACTTCACAGAAGACGCAGAAGAAAATCTAATAGAAGACAGCATCTGGTCATTGATATCATGAAACTCTGCAAGTTTTACGAAGTTTTTGTAATAGAAACCGGTGGATAATGTGCTCAAACGGATGATTACTCTTCATTGCAGCAAATACAACCATTGTTTCCGTATATGAATGTTGACAATCGATAAAGCATCTGAGTTTCAAATATATCTGGCAACAAAATAGCGACATTCAAAAGAGCGTTTAAGAAACTCTGAAAGTTGTTCCACGCAAGATTGAATGAATTCAACGTTAAAGTGCGCGACCTTTGACGCGCTAGTTAAGTCGAAATTCTCCAAATCGTCCTTCGGTGGCGATAAATGATAAAAGAGTGTTTGAAATCCAATCAAAGACTGTACATCTCCATCGAAAAAAGAGTTAAACACTGGCACCACCAAGACATTAGCAATTGCAAACGCCTTCAAATCGCTCTGCAGATCAGGCTCATGCAGAATTCGTTCACATAAATGCAACATTTCATCGTATTGACGACGCTTTTAAAGATACAAAGCACGATAGCATTCAGCTGTGTTGCACTGAATGTCAAAGCTTTTGCCAATCGCACAATAGAATGATGTCATATTTTCTAAAGCAAATTCCCTTAGAGCATCAATCAATTTTCTTTTGACTATCAACGGATCCACAGCTAATGTCGCATTCGTTGTCAGTGAATCCGTTCTCTGATACACACACTGTCTGGCAACCTTCAAATAAATGCTTGACTTCATCGAACTACAGAACTCTTGTTTGGTTAAACCCCAGAACAATTGGTCTAAAGGCAATGTTGAAGTAGGCAAACAAGAATTAATTTCTAATCGATTGGAAACTACTTCGGCAGATCTAACTGTCAAATAATGAGCAAAGACCTTTGACGTGAGACGCAGATCGACATAAATCTGCCTCCTGTTATAAAGTATATTTTCACCAAGCTTCTTGCAAAGCAGACAAAATCCAACGCTTCTAACAACATCGTCAATGAAAAACAAACAGCCTGCATTCAATGTTTCAATTTCTACATGGGTCATTTGATCCATTAAAACTAGTGAGCAAAGGTCTATTACTAATTGGCTTTCTGATGTTGCAAAATTAAGAGCAGCCAAGTAGACCAAAGCCGCAGGAGCAATGATGTTGGAACGAGAATCCTCACATTCTAAAGCCTTTTTAAGAAATTCTGTTGACATTAGAGACAATAGTTTAAATTCTGAAGGGCTATTTAATCCGGTTAAATTTTCCATGAAATCTAGTGCTTGCAAAAATTGAAACTGACTTCGTTCTGATACTTGTTTAGGAAACATATGATACTTACACCTAACGATGTTAGGTGTCAAGAAAATTCCTTTGACATATTCAGGAAATAGTTCGCTATCCAAAGAAATGTGTCCACACTTTAAATTACATGCAGCATTCAAGTTATAAAGTATTGTATCAAAGTACATGAGCAAGTGAACGTTTTCCGGTATTGGTATATTGACATTTCCCAGCGTGAAAGCAGTTTCATTTTTCTTGTTAAACGCGTATAACGTAAACAGGATCTCGGTTCTATCCTTACATCAGAACTAAATATGTGACGAGCATAGTTATTACAATATGCAATTCCGACTGAAAACAATAAATCCAAGGATTTTGACTGCCTCGCTTCCCAAAATTTAAGGAGAGATAACATATAATCCATAAAATTCAGATTTACTTTCAGCATGACTTCACCTTTCATATATTTCCGAATGTGTAGCCATATGTAATTTTCCACGAACCAATAACAAAGAATTTCAGATTGGCAGAATACATTCAATTGTCTTTCAGCATTGTCAATGATTGTGCAGTTCGATGGTTGATTAAATAAATTTGTTTCAGGAATAAAATAGTTCGGACAGTATCTCCTCTTTAGCCATTCTGAAAGCTTTCGAAACAACTCACCGCAGATTTCAAAAAGAGAAGCGGAATTCCACCATTCTGGTGACATCTTTTCACAAGTCCATAACATCAGCGTCTTTAAATGATACGTACAGAGAACCTCATCTTCCTTTGGACAATCCTTTCGAATCAATTCTCTCTTGGAGAAGAATCTGAGCATATGATATACAATCTGCTGAATTTTAGTCCAACTCTGAAGTAAAATTACTTCTGCGACTGAAAATGACAATCTCCACTGGTATTTATCGTCTCTGCAAGAACGATGCTGAACGTAGACAACATGGCAACCATTCTGTACAACTTCAGAGATTGCAGCAATTGTCGGCCATCCGTAATCTCTACGTCGATTAGGCCAACTATGGGCTTCTTTAGGCCAATAAGGGCACCAAATGCATTGGACGGTATCTTGCGCCACAGAATTTGTGAAACCTGGAAACGTAATTGCTGGACCTCTTACGGCATTCGGTAGCTCACCACAACGCTCAGTACGCCGCGTTAGATGAGCTGCATGGGCATTTATATCACGCTTAAGCCATCTATGTGGGAAAATTGCATGGCCAAAATCATACTTTTTGTATTTCCAATTATAATTCCGTTGTCCCAAATAACGAAGCCGAACAAATCCTGGATAGTTAAGGTATGGTTCAATCTTGTAGCAGTCAATGGTCTCGGCTAGACCACTCACAACATTTGGCAACATTGGCAAGTCTTCTACGAAGGCCAACTTATCAACGTCATAATGTAATGTATCAAGGTCGTCGATGCATGGATTCAGCGGTCGTATATAGAACTCTTCAATGCTGTCACAAATCATGGAATACCTTACTGGCACACGCCATAAGGACTGGACTGGGATTTGTATGCGATAAGAAACAGCATCATGCGATTTTTGAAGCAACTGGCATGTGCGAACAATGAAGTCCGATGAAACTTCTTCCAACCATTTATCCGCGTCGTCCCTCATCCTAAATGAAAATGATTTTGTTTCCTGAATCACATCATCTTCGCTGTCAATTACATCACCAACACCATCATGTCATAATCAGCATCATCGTTGTAGTAGTCATCGTAGTCATCACCACTATCATCATGTAGCATCACATCCTTCATCATAGCATTACATCCTTCATCACATCATCACACCCTTCATCACAGCATCACACCCTTCTATCAGTGCAGACCTATCTAAATGTCCTGATAGTGTACACAGTGATGACCTATGTAGCTACATAGGTCTCAACATTACAACTATTTTGAACGGTTAGAAATAAAATACAACTTACCTTGAAGAATACTGATATCTAATGAGAAGTGCCATTGAATGAAATCAAGAAGTTAAAGTTTATTCATTCAAAAGGACTAAACGCGATGTATATATTATTCAGGAACTGCGGTATTTTTCTAAAGGTCACACCCTGAAAACGGAAAACACCAGCAATCATGAGCAACTCGGTTAATTACAAGACCAGTTGGCTAAAAAGGAAAGTGAAAGTAAGCAGTTCTCTAAAGCAGGAAACGTAAGGCACGTATGCATTTTCTGTTAGCACACAACAGCTGCAACTGCAATTAATGCTACAACTGCTGATGCTGCTGCTGCTATTGCTACTGCTATTATTATTATTTTAGCGGAACCTAAGGGCACTTATGACGTTAATTTTAGACAACAGCTACTGCATCCTTGTCAATTGTAGCGTTTAGTATTGGTGCTGATTGATGGAGAGAATAAAATATTGGTTTATTATTATTGTTATTGTTATTGTTATTATTATTATTATTATTATTATTATTATTATTATTATTATTATTATTATTATTATTATTATTAGCAGCAGCAGCAGCAGCAGCAGCATCTTCATCATCATCAACATCGACATCATCATCATCATCATCATCATCATCATCATCATCATCATCATCATCATCATCATCATCATCATCATCATCATCATCATCATTAGCATTGGCTCTGCGCAACAGACATCTTAATCGGAAATTCGGAAATTTATAAGCGCTACTTAAAAGCTAAGCGCAGGGCACCAGCTTAGTCACAAGTAGGGCTTATTGCATAAGGTCAGAAAGGCTGCCAAAAGACATCAAGTGAAGAAGATAATCCAGTTGCCAGAAGACCAGAAAGACAAGGTGGACGAGGAGCTGCTCCGATGAGTTTTGTCTAGAATTAGAGACATTTGTCACATACATTGGAAACTTGCATCTCTTTTCATCAGTTCGATGACGGTACAAAAGTGTGCTTACTTATAAACAAATCTGTTTTGTCTTGCATACTCATCGCAACCTGATGGTACCCGACTTGCCTAACACATTGCTTTCGACTTGGCTTTGACCAAGTTCCGATTTCCGACTGCTATTTCACTTCTCATCACTTTTGAAATAAATGCTACAGTTAAGTGCATCTACACCGGCCACCAATTGATTGTATTGTATCTGGGCATTTATAGAGCGCCTCTAGCAGTAATGACTATTCAGAGACGCTGCCAGTATGAGCACTCTAAGGAAACAGAAAAGTGTTCAAACAAGCAATGGATAAACGGCCTGAACCACTCGCCAAAATCTAAGCCCGAATTTGTGGGGAAGGTTATTCCACGAAGGAGGACCCATAATTGCAAAGGCACGGCGTTGAGCAATGGCTGTCCCTGGTCCGGGAGACGAAGAGGTCAAATCTATCACTAGTGCGAAGTGCGAAGGGATCTGAGAGAGAGAGAGAGAGAGAGAGAGAGAGAGAGAGAGAGACAGACAGACAGACAGAGACAGACAGAGACAGAGAGACAGAGAGACAGAGAGATAGACAGAGGACTGCCCTGATATGCTGAGGTTAAGAAATTGAGGTCTCTAGCACTTCATACCCTCAGGGCTAGCCCAAAGACTGCTCTTCGTCTTTTCTTCTTCCTGTTTATTCATATAATGTCCTTTGGCTGGAAAACGCATCTACCTGAATTTTCTCTGCATATGGGATATCAACCGATGTGTTTACAAACAATTGTTCGACGGTGATTTGACTTATATCCACGTGAATCAAAAATCGATTGACATTTCCTGGGTTTCTCATTGATTTTTCCTGGTACAAACAAGGACAGGATTTTACAGAGCTGTATACAAGATAAACAACAGAGAGCTGAAAGAGAGAAAAGCATTTATGCAGGAAGACAGCGTACAAATGATAGCGATACGGCAGAGAGAGAGAGAGAGAGAGAGAGAGAGAGAGAGAGAGAGAGAGAGAGAGAGAGAGAGAGAGAGAGAGAGAGAGAGAGAGAGAGAGAGAGAGAGAGATGATGGAAAGAGATATTTAAAGAGGAGAAAAAAATAGAGAGAAAGAGAGAGCGAAAGAGAGAGACAGAAAGAGACAGAGAGACAGACAGACAGAGACAGACAGACAAACAGACAGACAGAGACAGAGAGACAGAGAGACAGAGAAAGAAAGAGACAGAGAGACAGGGAGACAGAGAGAGAGGGGAGAGGGTGAGAGAGAGAGAGAGAGAGTGAGAGAGAACGAAATGGAAAGAGATATTTAAAGAGGAGAAAGAGAGAAAGAGAGAGAGACAGAGAGAGACAGAGAGAGACAGACAGAGACAGACAGAGAGAGACAGAGAGACAAGAGGAGAGACAGAGAGAGACAGAGAGACAGTAGGCAGGAACATTGACAGAAAGCATTAATGCAACCACTTTCAAAAGGTGGCTATTAATACTTTTTGGATGTTTCAATGTGCTGCATGGCTAATGTAGACATTAATTATATTTTGCGACATAGTTAGACAGTGATGCCCAGTGAGTTGCAACCAGCATACCATTATTATGCTGCCAGTCTGGGCTCATAAATTTAGAAGAGATCAATCGTATATGTCCAACTTCGAAATCTACATCTGGGAACGTTTCCCTTCTATAGTATGATTGAACCACATGTGCCTGAGAGAGAGACAGAGAGACAGACAGACAGACAGACAGACAGGCAGAGAGACACCTGACAGACAGACAGAGACCAAGATAGAAAGACAAAGAGATAGAGAAATAGGAAGACAGAGACGGAGACCAGACGGAGGCAGACAGACAGTGACCGAGATAAAGAGACAGACAGCCAGAGTGATAGAAAGACAGAGACAGATAGAGACAGACAGACAGAGGTATGAACAGAAAGAGAAAAATGAAGTGAAAAGAATGCAGTGTCAGTTCTCAGATCTTTGATAAGAATTCTGGTCGGAGCTGGAACCAAATTTAGGCATTTCTCCGCTAGAATGAGTGATTTAAAAGACCCTCTTGCCATAGCCACATCAAAGACCCCTAAATATTAGCATATTGCGCCTATATTGCAATAATTGCACTGGCTGCCTATTGAGCAAAGAATTCATTTCAAATTCTGCTTCACACTTAACAAGGTCCTACATTTTACGTAGCCGACCTATCTTGGTCCATGCTCACCACTCATACGAGTAGATACTGCACAATGCACATAGTCAGTGGATGCCTCTTAATATGCCCCGCACCCAAACATTGTTCGGCTCTCTGACACTCTCTGTCGCTGATCCGCGAAGCGTTGAAATTTGCGGCTCAATTCATTTTGTTCTGTATTATGCCACTTGGGTCTAAACTTAATTAAAACTCGTCTCTTTCAATTGTCCAACCCACCGAAGCCTGACTGATTGCTTCATTAATCCATTGCATTTCCACCGGGCAGGTATATACATGTTGGGCTAGGGGTGTCCAGAAAAATGACAAATCGCAGAAAACACCCATACTCAAGTTTTTCCCGTTATTCTATTCATCTATTGTCTATAAATATTTTTTACAGAATTTTAAAAAGTTATCCTGAGGTCCCTCAAAGCCCCTGAACATACCCTACTTAAGTCCCCAGAACTGAAGACGCCCATGCTCGGATCTTGGAACTTGGGTCCATTGTCGATTTACTCTTTTTATCACAAAAAATTAACGAAGAGTCTGATCTCGAAGAACTTTAAGTTGTTATGTTTATCTCAATGAGAGCTACATCCAGGTAAAATATACATACTAAATTCAAGGTCATTCAAGGTCATTTCAAGGTCAAAATAACCGAAATCTAGCAAAAATCAAAGAAAAATGATCAGATCTCAGCCAATAATTGTTGAAATTGGTTAATTCTTTCTTGTATTTCTCGTCTTGAAAAGGGCTACCTGTGATAAGAAACAAGGATACCAAATGTAAGACAATCAAAAGTTATTTAAAGGACAAAAAGGTCAATTTCAGACAATGATTTTTACTCTAAAATTGACCTTTTGTAATTAAAATAACTTTTGATCGTCTTGGATTTGGTACCCTTGTTTCTTATCACAGGTAGCCCTTATTCAGACGAGAAATACACAAAAGAATTAACCAATTTTATCAATTATTGGCTGAGATCTGATTATTTTTCTTCAATTTTTGTTCGATTTCGTTTCTTATGACCTTGAAATGACCTTTGAATGACCACGAATTTAGTATCTATATTTCATCTGAATGTAGCTCTCATCGAGACAAATAAACAGTAAAAGGTTCATCAAAATTGGACTATTCGTTAATTTTTTGTGATAAAAAGAGTAAATCGACAATGGACCCAAGTTCCAAGATCCGAGCATGGGCGTCTTCAGTTCTGGGGACTTAAGTAGGGTATGTTCGGGGGCTTTGAGGGACCTCAGGATAACTTTTTTAAATTCTGTAAAAATATTTATAGACAATAGATGAATAGAATAACGGGAAAAACTTGAGTATGGGTGTTTTCTGCGATTTGTCATTTTTCTGGACACCCCGAATGTCGGGCCAACGCATGAATTTATGTAAGTATTGTACGCACGCACGCACGCACGTATGTATGTATTATCTATGCATATATATGTATGTATTTATGCATGCATGAATGCATGCGCTGTACGAATGTATGTGTAATTGTGTATATTTGTACGTCTGTTGTCAAGGTGTCCAACTGTCCATGCATACACGCATATAAATTATGTGCATTATGCAATAATGCATTTTGTTTAGTGCTTTTTGAAGATGTCTCAAAAACCGCTGTAAACATGGTTGTCAAGGAGTCCAAACAGCGGTGCAACTTAGCATGACGACAGATTGTAAATTCAGCTCAGTTTCTATGTATAATAGGAAGACTGTGTCAAAGAGACGATGCGAGGCAAAACACTTAACAGACGCAAGCAATTTTTGCATAGCCTCAGTTACCAAACATCTCTTGTAAATATTCATATGGACATGAGCGGCGAATACATTCACCACTAACAATAACTCTTCTAAGACAAACGGCATAGCTTCGAAGCATTGAACACAGAGCCAGGCAGCCAGTTATTGTCCATCGATCAATAATATTATCAGGCGAAAGCGCTTTGGATAACTGCTATACACTACAGCTGCGGCTGATACATCAACCTGAGCTCAGCCAAGATGCATATGTTGTGGGTTGCACATTTTCTTGCTACCTGGGTGATATCGTTGAGTCAGAAAACTTACAGACGAGTGATATCGGACTTCAATGAAACGGATTTGTGTGCCACGGATCAACCGAGTCTTGTTTACTCCATCGACCAGTTGGACCTTCCTCCAACTCACTCTGTCTGCCCTCCACCAAACGCTCTCTGCTCATGGAAATGCACCATGGAACCAAACTGCACTTCCTTCAACTGGAAAGCAACGACAAGGATGTGTGAATTCTACTCCTACACTCCTACTAAATGCGGATTTATTCCTGGCTGTATCCATTTTGAGGTACGTTCCTCATTTTCAGATAGCATTTTAAATACACAATTCTAACCAGTTTCATGACTCTTGAATTAGCTTTAGCAGGTCTATAGTTTTTAGTTTTGAAATAAGCAGAATAGTGACGATGATGAAAATAATTAAAAAGATGATGATAATGAATACAATGATAATAATTGTAATGATAAGTATGATGATGATTATAATATTGATAATCACGATAATCTGGATATTAAGTGTCTGAAAAAACTAGACGAAACTTGTTTTCCCAGTTACTCATTAACAGGTAGTATTGTGAATTTATGTTCCAAAGGGATCACACTTAGCCTGTCTCTGGTGAAAATAAGAAAAATCTCAGTAATGTATAAATCAACAATTATAAAACCAAAAAAACAGCAAAGAGGAATAAAGGAAACGTTTTTACCTTCATTCAGTTTTACCAATTGTTTTCCCGTTCACAATAATTATTTAAGAGTTGGGTTAAGTGATAATAGTATAATTGTCATATTATATTATATTTATTGTTATCATATGTTCCAATGTGCACAGACTTCGTTCATGGGTCAATTGTTTACTTTCTAGCAAATCAATTATTTCCGTATTTAAATATCATTAAAGTTTATTAGCCACATTTTATTTGACAGCGTCATCGCCAGTGTCCACCATTCAGCTGTTTGACAGACGGTAGGATCGACTATTCTCTTCATCCCTAGATTTTTCTAATACACAGCATCGTTGCTTAGATTTTTTGCATTCCTTCTCAGCTTTCAAGTAGGCTGTGTTATATCACTTCTATTTCCATCAAATTATCTGTCAATCAATCAATCAATAAATCAATCAATCAGTCAATCAATCTATCTATGACTGACTGTCTATCTATCTGTCTATCTATCTATCTATCTATCTATCTATCTATCTATCTATCTATCTATCTATCTATCTATCTATCTATCTATCTATCTATCTATCTATCTATCTATCTATCTATCTATCTATCTATCTATCTATCTATATCTATCTATATCTATCTATCTATCTATCTATCTATCTATCTATCTATCTATCTATCTATCTATCTATCTATCCCTTATCCAGGTAACCAGTCAGCCAGCAAACTGTCTATGACTGTTTATTCATTTAGCACATATTTCAGAACGTCTTAAAAGCGGTATAAAGCAAACGATATCCAGGTTAGCTTGCATTTAGATAATAATGTGCTATACTGTCAATATATTTTAGTGTTGAACATAACCGTTGATGACATGATTGCGGAGTTGTATATCGATGGCGTTGAAATCACCTATCTGCCCAATCGTTACGACTACAAAGTGGCAGACAGTGTTCCTCTTCCATCGATGGCTCAAGTTATAGCGGTCAAGCAAAGCAACTCCGCGTCAAATGGTGGTCTCCTTGCGTCAAGCAAATTCATCATAACGGATGAAAGGTGGAAGGTTACAGTTAACTATACAGCTGGTTGGATGAATGCTACGTTTGATGACTCTACGTGGGATAACGCAACAGTCTACAAGCTGAATAAAGTGAATTCATCATCTTTTGTAATTCCAGGTATAAGCAGTTCATCCGCGTGGATTACAACCAAAAAACGTACAGAACACGTTGTGTATTTCAGGTACAGGATTAAAAATTGTGATCAAGTGTTGTGAAGGACATTTAGAGAGTTTGCGGTCTAAGCTGTTTCATCTTACTTATCAACCCTAACTTTGCATCTGGCTTCTCCGACCTTTTAGGTTGCGATCAGGGTTTCTGACGATTCTGATTACGTTCTAATTTGAAGGGATTATCGATTGAAGGTGTATGCATTATGAGTACTTGGCTATTACAGAAGTCATTCGATTCGATTAGACTAGACAAGACTGGACAGATTGATAATTAATACTAGACTACATTAAATTGCACTAGATTACTTCTAATTATAATCATAATTAAGACAATTTTCACATGGGATCATCGGTAGCAAACTATTTCTGGACTTTTTCAATGTCAACTGTCAACGCAAATGCGGAGTTGCATGGCAAGTGGTAGGATTTAACTGTCTCCAACTATTGACTACATAGTTTTTATATTTTTAGAGTCAGGAATGGTGTTTGTAAATCAGAAACGGTGCTGTTTAACAACGTCTCGTGGAAGCAGGATCTGCTAAGACCGATATTATTGTAACAAAATTGAAGGGTCATGGGGTTCGAAGTACCCCCCTGGGTTCGTTAAGTGTGACGTTGCAAGTCCCCCTCTCCCACCCCGGCGCCTTCGGCTGCCTTTGAAGTAGCCGCTGTCTCTTCGCGCAGTCAAGTCCCCCTCTCCTCCGCCGACGCCTGTCGTCTGTCGGCTGCCTTGAAGTTAGCCGCTGTCTCTTCGCGCAGTTAAGTCCCCCCTCTCGTCCGCCGACGCCTGTCGTGTGTCGGCTGCCTTTGAAGTTAGCCGCTGTCTCTTCGCGCAGTCAAGTCTCCCTCTCCTCCGCCGACACTTGTCGTCTGTCGGCTGCCTTTGAAGTTGGCCGCCTTCTCTTCGCACAGTCAAGTCCCTCTCTCCTCCGCCGACGCCCGTCGTCTGTCGGCTGCCTTTGAAGTTGGCCGCCTTCTCTTCGCCTAGTCAAGTCCTCCTCTCCTCCTCCTTTCTCTCTTGACCTAGTCAAGTCCCCCTGTAAGTCCCCCTTGAGTCCCCCCTTAAGTCCCCTATCTAATGCATGGGAAATGCATGTTAAAGTCCCCTTTTGAGTCTCCCCTTAAGTCCCCTCTTAAGTCCTTCCTTGATTTCCCCCCTTAGGTCCCGGTGACCTGAGCTGGGTTTCACGCGCTTTAAGGGGCTATATAAGGGCGTGCGTCAGTGTTAGTTGAGTGGCAGTCGGTGAGAGAGTTGTTTGGAGTTGAGATGAGTTCTAGAGTTAGTTGAGTTGCAGTCAGTCAGTTCTGTATAGTTAAGTCGTGATATATTGTCGTCGAGTTGACATTGATGTTAATAAGAATTTCATCATTGAAACGTCTTCGAGTCGTTCTTCTCAACTAGTTAGTCTAAGTGCATCGACGGTGGCCTTCAAGGAAAACCCTTTGCCCGACGGGAAAGGTCGATCAGCGCGGACAGGAACAGGGAAAAGAAGAAGGGAGGATTTCGCTCACCATCCTGTACCCGAAGAAGAAGAGAGAGAAGAATCCTCCATCCTACGATCCCTGGTGCTCTTACCCCGACAGATGTATCACGTTTTTGGTCAAAGACGAACCGGGGTTTACCACATTATGCAAAGCAAAGCAGCCGGATATTTATTTGCAGAAGCTAACATATTTCTAATTTCTCTGTAATTCTACTAAGACTAACGTTTTATGCACGCAGGCTCGCATTATTTGATTTTAGCACAACCAGAGAGACATCGCCAAACATTCGAGACGGGAAGCCAATACAGGACATCGCGCGTGTAGGCTGGTCTTGTAGGTGGCTTCGATCAAATCTAGGTTTAATCTTACTGGTCTTTTATGTGGCGCTGAGAGAATTCAGCTTTTTACATTTACGTTTCCTATTCACCCAAGGGATTGATCTAGTTTCTCAAATTCTAAAATAAGTCGTCGTCGAAGAAGAAAATGATAAACTTCTTAACGCCATACTGTTGCTATGTCACAATCTTTGCTTTCGATTTTGATGGCCAAACCAGATACCAAAATGAGAAGTTCCGCTAGTAGGCCTAAGGTCGCGTAATTTCTTATAATAAATTTCAAGATTTAATTTCATCTATGCGTACAGTAGGCCTATATAAATGAAACTATACTTAAATAAAAATTAATTATTACTTTTTTGGACAACCCCTCTGATTAGACGCAGCGCTCGTGAATGAGCCGGTGCCCTGCGCTTGGCTTTCGAGTGGCGCTTTAGAAGTTTGGAGATTACGATTACGATTCAACGGAATTTATACATTGGCCAGACGTCGAGGCTAAGCGAAATGCGTTTGAGCTGTCCTTCTCGATTACCGCGTACCGGTATGCTTATGGTGATTGATGTGGACCCTACTACCTTAATCAGCGTATGACATAATATATTTGATTCGAACAAGAGAGAGCTGTTCTGAAGGGGCATGACCAAAGGCCTGGACGTCATCCAAGTACAAGTGACCAGTAGCGAAGAAAGAAGGAATGTCAGCGGTGTAAAGGATACAGAGAAGAGGGCCAACCAAGTACGGAACCCTGCGGAACACCTAACTCAACCGTAACCCAGGACGTTGTAGAGTCGCAAAGGCTGATCCTCTGAGTGCGACCCGTAGGATAGGACCGGAAGCAACAAAGAGAGGGCCATGGAGACCACAATCCAGCTCAAGTCGTCAAAGCAAGATCTTGTGGTCCACCATAATAAAGGGAGAAGACACGCCAATAGCCGAGTATCTGTCAGATAGAGTATAGTTAGAGAAGGTCATCATTCTGTGGAATGGTGACCCTCTGAAACCAGACTGGCTAGCAGGCTGCAGATCAGACTGTTCTAGATAAGGTAAGAACTGAATAAATCTCTCGAGTTCCTTTGAACGAATATAAAAGGTTGGATATGGGACGGTAATTTTGGCAGACAGGATTAAGATTAGGTTTTTTCAAGGCCGGAGAGACAAATGCGCGTTTCTCGGGTGAGGAGAGACGACCCTCCAGGAAGGACCTATTGAACATATGCAGTAAAAATTACATATAAAAGTTAGTAAATTGAATATTTATTAATGCAAATATCACCTTAGAAGAAAAAGAAAATAATGATGATGACAACAATGACAATGGCGATGATGGTGGTGGTGGTGGTGGTGATGTTGATGATGCTGATGATGTTGATGCTGTTGGCGATTATGAGAATAAGAGCATTCCCATAAGATAGTCTGAGAGGTGGCCATGAGT
The DNA here is from genome assembly GCA_020284085.1 of Aporrectodea caliginosa. Lineage (NCBI taxonomy): Eukaryota > Metazoa > Annelida > Clitellata > Crassiclitellata > Lumbricidae > Aporrectodea > Aporrectodea caliginosa. The sequence goes on from JACEVL010000040.1 coordinate 615,369, forward strand.
ATCAAGTGTTACCGACTTCAATTAAACTCTTAGCCCCAGAATTTGAGAGTGGATAGCCAACTCTCTCACTAACCTTTTGATCCTGCAACTGACAATGTACGGTTATTTTATCCATTACATAGCTTGATATAGGGTTAAACTGCTTACTGGTGTTCTACAATAAAGATGGGACGCAGATCTACGGATAGCAGAAATGCATGTATAATTGTTAGACGTTAGTCTTTTTAAACGTCTACGCTTTCAACGTCATGTTGAGCTGCCATATTAGTCCAAATTAGGATAAATTATATTTCCTCACACATCTTCAGCCAAATATTTTTTCCAAGAAAACGCAGCGAAAAATCGTGAATGCATTGCTGGCGACGGTTTGACATTGCATAGCCCTGTGTGAGAAAGTCCATGTATTTAAATGTGCATTTATGTATTGGAGTAGACTTGTGTGTGTGTGTGTAATAATAAATAGATATAATTATGGTGTTTATTTATTCTATCTCACAGATTGATAGACTGTCAATCGAGAGGTAGGGGTTTAAAATCCCCGCCTGCAGGGCAGACATTTTGTTCGAGATTTCTGCACCGAGTGCGCTCCCTAGCAAACTTAGCTCTCATGCGTATACTGACCTACATTGTCGGTGGGAAGATGAGATGGCGAGAGAGAGGACATCCCTGATATGCCGAGCTTAAGAAAATGAGGTCTCCAACACTTCAAACCCTCAGGAATAGCTCAAAGACAGCTCTTCATATCTTCTTTCTCATATTTATTCATAATTATAATGTCCTTTGATCATTCTGCGATGGCTTTCGCATAGTAGGCTAGGCCCATGGGCGTCCGCAGGGGGGCGCAAGGGAGCGCATGTACGCCCCCTGGATTTTGCGCATATTTGCATGATACATTTTGATTATTTGTATATTATAATTACAATACGATTTTCAACGTGATTATCGGAAAACACTAAATTCTTTAGGTAGTTATTTAAAATTAACACAGAAAGCGTAAGATTAATTAGTAAGATAGTAGTGCACCGACCGTTAAAATATGGTACGCTCTACAAGTGGAACCTAGGCTATATATCTTTGCTTAGGCGTGTTTTGAAAATATTAACGTATACATGTATAGAGTTCTCTCTTGGTAATATGGAAATTCATATTGTCAACCCGAGACGGCGAAATGCCTTTAGTCGTATCGAGGCTAATAATATTGGTATCGTATTCCTTGTGTTGTTTTAACCGATCGCTTGCGAGATAACAGTTCCGGCTGGTGAACCTAGATTGTAGTCAGGACGTTGTATATATGTGTATGATATATGTACCCTTTTATATATAAAAAACATATATATAAACATATATAATTGACACTGGCTGGAGCGACTAAGTAATCAGCTTCATACCTTAGAAAGTTAGATGCCATCTAACACACGTTCTGTCAGACTTTTTAAACATACCCCGCTAGCGTCGGAACCAGTCCCAAGCCTGAATGGAGGAGGAATGCGAATCTATTGATCTTTGTTGTCGCACGGGTCGTTAAACTGAAATTTCTACTATACTACGCTTTGTGAGTCAGTCGGATAGTATCACAGGAACGGAGAAGGTGAACACTTCTGAGTAGGACAATTTCGTAGGAACTGTGAAGGTTGACTGCGTCGAGGGTCGAAGAAACTTGGTAGTGAACGGAACAGAAATTTCAGACAACAAAGAAGGATTCATAGATAGAGTGATAAATCAGTTTGGACAAGAACCAAGACAATTGCAGTTGTTATTTCAAGTATAAGGTCAGATTTCAGTCATATAAAATTTAATTATCATAATAGTTTTGGCAATGAATGTCTATGAATTTTTTCTCATGTTGTGATCCGCGCCAGAGGATCGAGAGGTAGCGCTCGCGCGCGCGCCAGTGCCGAGGGAGCGAGTGTCGAAGGTGGAGCGATCGGTTGCTTTCGACACCCTATTTACTCCCTGCGACAACTAATTAAAAGTTTGCGCCCCCCTAGAAAAATTCTTGAGGACGCCCATGGCTAGACCTATTGTCAGGCTTAATGAAACCGGTGCTTCGAATGCCGTATATTTGGTGATGTGATGTGTCATTTGTCATCCACAATTGACTACAGCAGGCCTCTATGGTTTCGCCCGTCTTTGCAAAAAATCAGCTCTTGTTGGTAATATTTCCCGACTTATGCAGAAACTGCGTATGTGGCTGGAAAACGCCACAAACCTGGGTTTCTCTCTGTAAGCTTATTGTGGTGTCAACCGATATGTTAACAAACAATTGTTTGACGGTGATTTGACTTATAGCCACGTGAATCAAAAATCGATTGTCATTTCCTGTGTTTCTCATTGATTTTTTCTTGTACAAGCAGACACAGGCTTAACAATTTTCAGATCAGTATACAGGATAAACAACAGAGAACTGAACGAGAGAAAAGCATACGCAGGGAGACAGCGTGCAAATGATAACGATGACGAAAGAGAGACAGACAGACAGAGAAAAGAGAGACTCTCTGTCTCTCTTCTCTCTTGACAGACAGAGAGACAGAGACAGAGAGACAGAGACAGAGAGACAGATAGACAGCGAGACAGACAGACAGAGAGACAGAGAGACAGGCAGACAGACATAGAGAGAGATCGAGACGGAAAGATAGAGAGAATAGGCAGGAACATTGAAAGAAAGCATTAATGCAACCACTTTCAGAAGGTGACTATTAATGCTTTTTTTGGATGTTTCAATGTGCTGCATGGCTAATGTAGCAATTAATTATATTTTGCGACCTAGTTAGAGAGTGATGCCCAGTGAGTTGCAGCCAGCTTACCATTATTATGCTGTCAGTCTGGGTTCATAAATTTATAAGAGATCAGTCGTGTATGTCCAACTTCGAAATCTACATCTGGGAACGTTTCCCTTCTATGGTATGATTGATGCACATGTGCCCTGAGAGAGAGAGAGAGAGAGAGAGAGAGAGAGAGAGAGAGAGAGAGAGAGAGAGAGAGAGAGAGAGAGAGAGAGAGAGAGAGAGAGAGAGAGAGAGTGAGAGAGAGAGAGAGAGACAGAGACAGAGACAGACAGAGACAGAGACAGACAGACAGACAGACAGACAGAGAGACACAGAGAGAGAGAACCAGATGGAAATATATATTTAAAGAGGAAAAAGAACTAGAGAGCGAGAGAGAGACAGAGAGAGGCAGAGAGAGACAGAGACAGAGATAGAGACAGACAGACAGACAGACAGAAAGACAGACAGAAAGACAGACAGACACAGACACAGACAGAGACATATATGAAGGAATGTATGTATGAATTTATGTACGTCTGTTATAAGTGTCCATACATACATGTATGTTATGTTATGTTATGTCATGTATAATTGTATATGCTTCTGCTTAGCGCATTTTGAAGACGTCTCAAAAACCGCTATAAACATGGTCGTCAAGGAATCCAAACAAAGGTGCGTTTTAGCATAAGGACATAATTGTAACTTGAGCTCAGTTTCTATGAATTGATTCCATGTGTAATAAAAAGACTGTTTCAAAGAGACGATGTAACACAAAACACTAGAAAGACAAAAGCAATGTTTTCATAACCTCAGTTGCCAAACATCGCTGGTGAAAATTCATATGGATATGAGCGGCCAATACCGACAACACCAACAATAACTCCTTTAATACAAGCGGCATAGCTTCGAAGCATTGAACACAGAGCCAGGCAGCCAGTTATTGTCCATCGATCAATCAAGGAAAAACGCTTAGGATAACTGCTACACATTACACAATCGTTTTTCAACGGTTAGGTTAACATTTCCTGCGGCTGATATATATCAACCTGAGCTCAGCCAAGATGCATCTGTCGTGGGTTGCACATTTTCTTGCCGTTTGGGTGATATCTACGAGCCAGAAAACTTACAGAAGAGTGACATCGGACTTCAATGAAACGGATTTGTGTGCCACGGATCCACCGACTCTTGTTTATTCCATCGACCAGTTTGACCTTCCTCTAACTCACTCTGTCTGCCCTCCACCAAGCGCTCTGTGCTCATGGAAATGTACGATGGGACCGAACTGCACCTCCTTCAACTGGAAAGCAACGACAAGGATGTGTGAATTCTACTCCTACACTCCTACTAAATGCGGATTTATTCCTGGCTGTATCCATTATGAGGTACGTTTCACATTTCAGGAAGTATTCTAAATACGCAAATTCAATTAGCTCCATAAGTCTTGATAAACTTTTAGCATAGTTTTTAGATTTTAAATAAGTCGAATAATGAGTGACGACGATGATAGTGAATCGAGGCATGGTTATAATGATGACCAAAATAATAATAATGATGATGATTTTTTATAATATTGATGAACGTCATTGAATCTACACTGCCATAATTGTTAAATATGTTGTCGGTTACAGGAAAATAAATTGAATTGAAAAAAAAATGATTACGATTATCTGGATATTAAAAAACTGAAAAACTAGACGAAACTTGATTTCCCTGTAACTCATTAACAGGTACTAGTGTGAATTTTTGTTCCAAAGGGATCACACTTAGCATGCCTCTGGAGAAAATAACAACGATCTGATAAATTGATAAATCAAGCCATTTTAAAAACGAAACAGATTTTGACCTTAACGTTTTAACCTTTAGGCTATTCAGTTTTTCCAATTTTTTTTCTTTCACAATAATTTAAGACTTAGTTTAAGTCAAAATAGTATTATCATATTATATTTATTAATAAAGATTTAATGTTATCATATGTCGCAATGTGCAGAGACTTCGTTCATTGGTCAATTGTTTGCTTTCTGGTAAATCAATTAGTTCCATATTTAAATTTCATTGAAGTTGATCACTGATCAGCCACGTTTTGCATTACAGCGTCATCGCCAGTGTCCACCATTCAGCTGTTTGACAGACGGTAGGATGGACTATTCTCTTCATCCCTAGATTTTTCTTATACACGGCAATGACGGTATCTTTGCTGAGATTGCTTGCATTCTTTATCAGCTTTCAAGTATATGCTATTTTATATCACTTTTAGTCCTGTAATTATCTGTCTGTCTGTCTGTCTGTCAATCAATCAATCAATCAATCTATCTATCTATCTATCTATCTATCTATCTATCTATCTATCTATCTATCTATCTATCTATCTATCTATCTATCTATCTATCTATCTATCTATCTATCTATATCTATCTATCTATCTATCTATCTATCTATCTATCTATCTATCTATCTATCTATCTATCTATCTATCTATCTATCTATCTATCTATCTATCTATCTATCTATCTATCTATCTATCTATCTATCTATCTATCTATCTATCTATCTATCTATCTATCTATCTATCTATCTATCTATCTATCTATCTATCTATCTATCTATCTATCTATCTATCTATCTATCTATCTATCTGTCTATCTATCTATTCCCTATCTATCAAACCATCCGGTTGACCAGTCAGCCAGCCAACTGTCTATAATTGGCCATTCATTTAGCGCATATATCATGAGTCTTAAAAGCGCAATAAAGTAATCGATGGCCATTGGCCAGGTTAGCTTGCCTTTAGATAATATATTAAATTTGCGCCGTATTTTCAATATATTTTAGTACTGAACATCACCGTTGATGACATAATTGCGGAGTTGTATGTCGATGGCGTTGAAATCACCGATCTGCCCAATCGTTATACCTACAATGTGGCTGACAGTGTTCCACTTCCGCCGATGGCTCAATTAATAGCGGTCAAGCAAAACAACCCCTTGGCAAAAGGTGGACTCCTTGCGTCAAGCAAATTCATCATAACGGATGACAGGTGGAAGGTTACAGTGAACTATACGGCTGGCTGGATGAACGTGACGTTCGACGACAACGCGTGGGTCAACGCAACAGTCTACAAGCTGAACAAAGTGAATTCTTCGCTTTTTGTAGTTCCAGGTATAAGCAGTTCATCCGCGTGGATTACGACAAATATACGTACGGAAAACATTGTATATTTCAGGTACAGGATTAAAAGTTGTCTTCAAGTGTTGTGAAGGACTTTTAGAGAGTTGACTGTCTGATCTCTTTCAGCTTCCTCATCAGCCCTAACTTCACTTCTGGTCTATCTGAATTTTTGGGCTTCGATCGGGGTTTCTGACATTTCTGATTACGTTGCCTACGTCGTAACTTGGAGCGACTATCGATTGAAGCTGCATGCATTATGATTACTTTGCTATAGATGTCATTCGATTCGATTAGACTAAAGAAGATTGGAAGTGATTAGATAATAGTAGATTAGATTAAATTGCACTAGATTACTTCTAATTATTAGTTTAGTTATGACAATTTTCACATAACATCATCTGTAGTAAGCTACTTCTATTTTTTCAAAGTCAACTGTCGGCGCAAATGCTGAGTTACATGAGAAGAAGTAGGATTCAACTGTCTCCGACTGTGGACTACAATAATGTGATCCTCCATATTTCTATATTTTTTAAGTCAGGAATGGTGTTTGTAAATCAGAAGCGATGCTGTTTAACAACGTCTTGATGAAACAGAATCCGTTTAGACCGATATAATTATGCAAAGCAAAGCAGCCGGATATTTATTTGCCGAAGTCAAGGTATTTCAATGTTCTCTGTTATTCTACTAATACTAACATTCTATGCACGCAGGGTCGCATTGTTTGATTTTAGCAAAACGAGTGAGACATCGCCGAACATGCGAGGCGGGAAGCCAGTGCAGGACAGCGCGCATGTAGGCTGGATAATATCTAGGTTTTGACTAGTCTTTTATGCGGCGCTGAGAGAATTCAGCTATTTACATTTATGTTTACTATTTACCAAAGGGATAGGCCTAGTTTCTGAAATTCTAAAATAAGTAGTCGTCGCAGAAGAAAATGACGAACTTCTTAGAGCCATACTGTTGCTGTATGTCACAATCTTTGCTTTTGATTTTGATGGCCAAACCAGATACCAAAATGAGAAGTTACGCGATAGTGAGGTCACGTATTATCCTATAATAAACTTCAAGATTTTATTTCATCTATGCGTACAGTATATAAATGAAAATGTACTTAAATATAACAAAAGTTGAAGGCTTACAATAGAGTTTATACATTGGCCAGACGCTGAGACTGAAAGAAAAGAGTATGGTCTCTCCTTCTCGGTTATGCTTATATTGATTGATGTGGACCTTACGACCTTAATCAGCGTATGTCCCGTATGACATATTTGAAAGGAAACCCGATGTTATGAATGCCTGCTATTATTCTGATCGCAAGATATCAGACAATGACATTAACTTAAAAATGATCCCTGGTGTGAAAAACGTATGTGGTCGATATAGGACTGCGTTTAGCAAGATAATAGTTATCTTTGTCTTACGCTATGGACCGTAGATATCATAGAGCCTTCTATTTACCTTGCAGTTCTATTAACTGTGGGCCTTCATGTCTTTTAAGCTTGAAACGTCAAGACCATTAGCTAGCCTGCGGTCGATGATCGTTGCCATGTGCCACCCCGTGGGTAAATCTAAATCACAAGACAACCATGTGTGAGGACATCTGAAAAGACATAAAGGTGCTACATAGTTTTTCATATACATGGAGAAAAACCTGACAGGAAAAGTAGTTCGTAACTCGAACGACATTGTCGATATCACGCTTTAAGTGTACAGTACGGAGTAGCTGTAGGCCTATATATATTCAACGAAAATAAAGACATGCAATTTAATAATTTAAGTTGTTAAATAATAAACAAGCTAGTAGGCCTATATATATACAAGTATACATGCAAAGAAAGAAAAAAGACAAGTTCAACAAATAAACAAAATGAATTAATATAATAAGATTAAACTGAAACCGTATGTTTGTAAGTATGTATCAGAGCACTTGCATAGCGCCACTTTAGGTCAGTGGCGTCACTAGGGTTGGTGTCACCAAGTTCGGTAACTCATGATGTCACCCCATGGACCGCCTCCCTTACCAGAGCATTTAGAATCGTTTGTAATGTTTTTGTACTAATTTTACCCGTATTTCGTCATTCTTGTACAGAACACAATGTGATGGTTATAGCAGTGACATTAAACAACTAGCAGAATTAAAATTACAAATGCATATTTTATTTTATTTCCTATTTTAATCATTAATTTTAGCATCGGATCATCAGTTAGGCAAACAGCAATTTTTTATTTTTCTTCTTTTCCTCTAATTACTACTTCATTATGATAAACGTTATTGGTATAGGTTCAAAAATACTAATTGCCATAATATTGTAGATAAAATATCAGAAAATTGGACGAAATTAGCGATTATAAAAACACGAAACGAAAACAATGAAAACAACAGCGCATGCTTGTAGTAGGCTAAGTGCAGAGGAAATTTACGAAACCACATAATTTGAAGCGTTATTGTAATTGGGTAACAATGACGGCACTGACCGGAGCGCATTAGAAGGCTGGAAACAAGTAAATTAGCATAGAGTTTCAGCTTTAGGTAAATTGATGAAGTACATGTAAGCTGGGCTTACGAAAAAATATTTTGTTGCCATGTATTAGAAAAATAATAAATCTTTTCTGAAACTCTGCACATAAGCTTGTTAGACAGTCATTTTCTCATTGTAGTGTCACCCATCTAAAGGTGTGCCGGGCCACTGTCACCCGGTGCGGTCCGCAGCCCCACATCCCCTAGTGACGCCACTGCTTTTGGTAACTCACAAGGGCACT
>JACEVL010000040.1:629058-656558 GCA_020284085.1 Aporrectodea caliginosa
CATCCATCTTATCTATCTATCCATCTCATCCATCTATCTATCCATTCATCCATCCATCCATATATTCATCCATCTATCCATCTATATATCCATCGATCTGTATCCATCCACCTATATCATTCATCACCCATCTATCGATCTATCTATCTGTCTTTATGTCTGTCTTTATGTCTGTCTTTATGTCTGTCTGTATGTCTGCCTGTCTTCTGGCTGTCTATCTATCCAGCCATCCAGTTGGCCAATCAGCCAGCCATCGGTCTGTAACTGGTCATTTATTTAGATCATTTATAGGACGTCTAAATTGCGCAATAAATTGTCCGGTTAGATTGTCTTTAGATATAATTATTTAAACTATTGCTATGTTATCAATATATTTTAGCATTGAAAATCACCGTTGATGACATAATTGCGGAGTTGTATATCGATGGCGTTGAAGTCACCTATCTGCCCAATCGTCACAGCTACGACGTGGCAGACAGTGTCCCACTCCCACCGATGGCTCAAGTTATAGCGGTCAAGCAAAGCAACGACGGTGGACCTGGTGGTCTCCTTGCGTCCAGCAAATTCATCATAACGGATGAAAGGTGGAAGGTCACAACCAACTATACGGCTGGCTGGATGAATATTGCGTTCGATGACTCTACGTGGGACAACGCAACAGTCTACAATCTCAACAAAGTGAATTCATCGTCTTTTGTAGTTTCAGGTATAAGCAGTTCATCCGCGTGGATTTCAACAAAAATACATTCGGAAAACGTTGTTTATTTCAGGCACAGGATTCGAAAATGTGATAAAGTGTTGTAAAGGACATTTAAAGAGTTGACTGTCTAATCTCTTTCAGCTTTCTTATCAACTCTAACTTCACTTCTGGCTTCTCTGACTTTTAGGTTGCGATCAGGGTTTTCTGACGATTTTGATTACGTCTTAGCTTGAAGGTTTTTGCATTTTGATTGCATTGCTATGGAAGTCATTCGATTCGATTAGACTACTCCAGATTGGAAAAATTAGATAATTCATTCATTCGTATCGAACAATTACCTAGCACCCCGTCAGGAAAACTACTCAGAGGCGCTAAAATGAATAGTCTTAAGTTAAGAAAAGAACACAGCTACTGCTTTGTTTCCGCTAGAGAGTTTTCATGCATGACAACCTAACGGATGGTTTGTTTCTGGTCGAAAGTTGACCTTCTATATATCATAATATGAGTCCAGACCTTCTCATTTGCTAGTTCCCTGCTTATGCATAATATATTTATGGCCACTACTACACCTTTTCTGCTGTTGAATTAAGTTGCAACTCCGCCACTGAAGATTTCGGGTGGTGCCAGTCTCAAGCCTAAACAAAGGATTAGAGGATGTCAGAGGCTCTGGCTGCCATAAGTGTCGTTAAACACTTGAAACTACTACTACTATTCAGCAGCAGAGTATTGTGCCCCGATATTGTGTCGCTCATCTAGTTGGTTGGATTAAAAAATTTGGTCATAATATTATATCGATCTACATGCAAGACGAGCTGCACTGGTTGCCATGCGAGTTCCAGATCCATATGCCTGCATGAATTCCCCTGGCCAGTTGTGCTCTGTACTATCCGAGACAGCTATGTAATTCACACATGGTGATCTGATTGCTTCCCCTTTTCGGTTTTCCATAATTCAAGAATGAAAGCTTTGCCGTGGTCGGCCCCTCATTTTGGAACAGACGTCCTTCCTCGGCTTGCCCTCCCCGAATTCTGACCTGGCACCGGAACTAACAGAGGAGCCCGGCTATTGCTGACTTGATTTGATATAGCGCCTGTGTATAAGCTGGTCTTCTGACGTAGCTTTGTGGGCGCTGATAACTTTTCAAAGAATTACATTGCATTATACGCAATCTGCAATAAGAGAGACTTCTTTCTATGCCTCATATTCGCCAACGATTGAAGACCATTCTGCTCGAATGTGGTCTTATATTGTGAGGTCGTGAGCACCTCTCATGAATTTTCTTGAAGAGGCGCTATTCAGTTCATCTTCCTGTCTCACTGTGTATTTAACTACAGCTGAGGCATAAGTTAATATTGACAAGCAGTAGCTTTCTTGTAAAGATAGATGAACCAACTCATTAAGATCTTTGGCACGAGCGTAATTACAATTGAGGAGCACATTTCCAAAACTCACTCAGTCCATTTTTTTTATTTTTGAGTTTATCACTGCCATTTTATTCCTTATATGCAAATCTATAATATACATTATCAAACGGTGCCAAAACTCACTCAAAATATGAAATTGCAGGTGGAAAACCTTATACCGAAGAACTGGAAAGACAGACTTTTCGCCTAATAATGTATACAAAAAAGCCTTATTAAAGACTAATAAATTGGTTGAGAGTTGAATTTTCTGCATTGTTTGGGTAGTTTGTAGGTACACTTGACATATACTAACAAGAGAAATAGACAAATAATAGTAAGGATTGAACACAGGCTTGAAAACTATTAAAACTCGTTTACCCCGTTTTTCTCAACAAAAGTCTCGGTGGACTGAGTGAGTTTTGGAAATGTGCTCCTCAATTACAGGCAGAGAAGAAAGATCGTCTCACCGGTTCCATGTTAAAATTAAGCAAATTTGCACTTACAACTAGGCTACGTATAACAAAATATGTAGGAATTGTGACAATATTCTTTTTGGGCTTAACATGTAATGTAATGTAACTGAACATTTTTACAGCTCCTCGTCAATATATGTACTCAGAGGCGCTCTCTGTGCTAGCCTATACGATGTTAAAGGTCATTTACGAGCTAATATGTTACATCGATTAGCAAAGCAATGTACAGTAAACTTAACGAGTAACCAGCGTCGGGTCCACGCACACACGAGGAACCAACCAACGGATTCCCTTTGACAGCTGAAGATGGCATGTATGTTCAGAGACCATACAATGAGGTCTTTATTGTGTCTTACGCAATATGATCTCATTGTAGCTCATAATCAGTATTTTATTACGCCCAAAGGCAGAAACAAATCAGACGTCACAACATAAGCTTACATGCACAAATCTGAACAAACATAAAATCAAATGCACAGACTGCGAAAATGTTCGTAAAGGTCATTTATGCAACTAAATTTGCCGTTCAAGATACCGGCGAGTTCAGAGTCATAAAGAAAGTGCTCAACTACGCAACACCAGAAAATATCCTGGAGAAAATTAGATGTCGAATGAACTAGTCGCCTATAGAACAGCATGAGACGTTTATTAATAATGTGATGTAAGTCTAGTCTTCCAAGGCCACAAATGAAACCTTTCCCATTTATTAAAACCAAATAACTTTCCATAAACATAGTTCCAACATGCATTCAATTCATCTTCCTGTCTCACCGTGTATTTAACTACAGCTGAGGCATAAGTTAATATTGACAAGCAGTAGCTTTCTTGTAAAGATAGATGAACCGACTCATTAAGATGTTTGTCAAGTGCGTAAATACAATTACAGGCAGAGAAGAAAGATCGTCTCACCAATTCCATGTCAAAATTAAGCGATTTACCATGATCAATCATCACACCCAAGTATTTTATTGATGGCACCCAAGGAATCGAGACATCTTCCAGAGTCATGGGAGTAATTGCAAGTTTAGCAGATTTACCTACAGTAATGCAATGAGACTTGGAAGGATTGAACTGCAGAGACAAATCATTAGAAATTATCATAGCCTACATAGGTCAAGCATATTTTGCAGCCCATTATCAGAGGGGCATATTAACATGTGTCGTACGCGTAGAGCCGACAGCCAATAAACATTGAGTTGATGTGACATCCTATATCAAGTTGGCGCAGTCGCACAACAAACAAATTAATGAATAATTATGTTAAACAGATTGTAACTAGAAATCAGTTTCTATAAGTTGAATTTATGTTTAAGAGGAAGTCTGTTTCAAAGAGATGATGTAACGCAACACACTAGAAAGGCACAAGCAATTTTTGCATAGCCTCAATTACCAAAAATCTCTGGTAAACATTTATATTGGCATGAGCGGCCAATACCCTGGACACTAACAATAACTCCTTTAATACAAGCGGCATATCGTCGAAGCATTGAATACAGAAGCATGCAGCAACTCTCCATCGATTGATAGTAAGGCGAAAGCCCTTTGGACAGCTGCCATACATTACACCAATCGGCTTTCAACGGTTAGGTTAACATCTAGTAGTAGTAGTAGTAGTAGTGGTAGTAGTAGTAGTAGTAGTAGTAGTAGTAATAATAATAATAATAATAATAATAATAATAATAATAATAATAATAATAATAATAATAATATTCATGATTAGAGTCACAATGACAATAACAGTAAGAGGTAATAATGAAAATATTATGAATAACAATAATAATGAAACAATAGTCCGTTTTTTTTAAATTTTCTTGCGTCCTCAAAAATATTAATCAGTCACGTGATCAGATAGGTTTTTGTTTCAGAGTTATCGTCCGTGCCAACCGCATTGCTGTTGGTTTGACGGTAGGATGAATCTTTCGCTTTCTTCCTCCATTTTGCCAAGAAAGAGTATTTTTGTTTGGGATTTTGTTCCATTCTTTAGCATTTCAATTCCTTATTGGCATAATTTATGTATCATTCGTTTTTCCAATGCCTCCATAGATCCATCCATCATTTCATCCATCCAGTCAACTGTCCATCCATAATATTCATTCATTCATTCATTACGAAGATTTATATAGCGCCCTTCAAGGTTACTACTCAGGAGTGCTCCCGACCTAGCACGTATGAAAAGGACAGTTTTGAGGCAAGAATAGAAAGATTTAGAGTGGATTCTGAGAGGCAAGCGCAGCGTCATAGGGATCCCTTTGCAGAGGAACATGTACAGCCAGCCATCATCAATCCAACATCCGTCCTCTATCATCCATACTTCCATCTATCTTCTATCTAATTATCTACCTATCCATGCAGTTTGCCAGCGAGCCACTCACCTTTCTTGCACTGTGGTCATTCAATTTGCACATTTACTCAGATGTCTGAAGGTTCAGTGTGAGAACCGATGACTTGGTTAGATTGTCTTATCAAATGTGTAAATCTTTGCTACGTTATCTATGTGTTCTAGTTTTGAACATAACCGTTGATGAGAAAATTGTGGAGTTGTATATCGATGGCGTCGAAGTCACCTTTCTGCCCAATCGTTACAGCTACAGAGGGGTCGACAGCGTTCCTCTTCCACCGATGGCTCAAGTTATAGCAGCCAAGCAAAGCAACGACGTTGGACCAGGTGGTCTCCTTGCGTCAAGCAAGTTCATCATCTCGGATGAAAGGTGGAAGGTATCAGTCAACTATACGGCTGGCTGGATGAACGTGACGTTCGATGACGGTGAATGGGACAACGCTACAGTCTATAAGTTGAACAAAGAGAACTCAACGCTTTTTGTAGTTCCTAGTATAAGCAGTTCATCCGCGTGGATTGGAACAAAAAAACGTACAGAAAACGTTGTGTATTACAGGTACAGGATAAATTACTGTGATCTAATATTGTGACTGGACAGAGCTGACTCTCTAAGCTGTTTCAATTTGCTTTTCAACACAAACATGACTTTTAGTGACCTCTTGGGTTTCAACAGGGCTTTCCTGACGATATTGATTACGTATTAAGTTGAATGGATTACAGATTGATGTTTTATGCATCATGAAAACAGCATTGTAGAAGTTATTCGTAACGTAACCAGATTAGCTGAGACTAGATTAAATATAAGTATATCAAATTATAATTTAGTCCCTCTATATTTTTCTGTATTTGCAAAATGATGGATGGATATTGTAAATCAGAACCGGTGTGTCTTTACTTTTTATCCTTTTCTATCAGTACAAACGTTCCATTAGCCCGCAGGTCTGTTAATGCATGCTTCCATTAGCACACACAAAGCGTTACGGTAGACAGCATGCATACGGACATTCTAATGACGTCAGTACTAATGTTGTTGTATGTACATGTGTATTCTTGCATACATGTATACATGTATGTATGTATGTATGTATTGTATACGTATATGTATGAGTATATGTATATTCCAAGCCACTTAGTGTAGGGACATTTAGGTACTTTTCAAATGCGCTTTAAGCCACATCCATACGTTCATCGATTTACTGCTTGAAAGCGGTAACTCTTGCTACCCATAGTATCTCGCGGCGCTTGACTATGACATTAGTTTACGTGAGTAACGGCTCAGCAACAGCAGTATAGGATACTGCAAGTACTTTGTCGATTTTATCATTAACCTTAGGCCGCATGTAAGGTAATTCGCTGCCCATTGACCATTGGACTTGTTCTGGCCTCACATATTCCAGATCATTGTCTGACAGCTCTTGAACCATCTTTTACCTTGCAAACGGTAGACGAATGGTTAGAACGCCAGCCTTGTAACGCGACGAGTACCAGTTCGACTCTCTTCTGAGACGGTTATTGTGGAGAAATCTTGAGCAGTTGATTCATTCACTAAGACTCAGCACCACCGATTGCTGCTAGGCCTTTAGATATCGACGCTCAGTAAATGCGCAATAATTATCTATTGATCTAAATGTCCATAAGACAACTGTGATCGACCGCTTTTCAGAAGGTCTTTGATAGACTTGACATCATTTAGCTACATCGATATTTTCGGCGATAGGCTTCTTAAACGTTATAACTCTTTCATCTACTCTTTCATCCAGTTTTATTGACATTTATGGCTTCCAGCGGCTTTGACGTCGCTCCCTTTCTTTATCCAGCTTGGGACTGGCACTACAAGAAAGGGCATACTGACAGCGTTGAAGTTATCTTTAAATCGAAAGTACACGAACTTTATAAACAGAGTTTTTGTAAATCCAGGCATAAAGTTAAATAATATTTTGCTAACAAAACGCACGGTTGAACATTTATTCTTTTCAAAACGCATGAATAACATGACTTGTCCTCGACTAGATTTCGAAACTGCACTAAGGAACGCATCTAACAAAATATAGAATGTGACCCTCAGTGGGTTTTAACCCTTGTGGGCTAGCGTGTTTGTCAATGTCTGCAGTACTGTTGGTAGCAATCAAAGCCAACGCTGTGGTAACTGGGCCATTAGGCCAAGGCTCTTTATTTGCGCGTGTTGCAATTGGTGCCATATTTGAGAATCTATCCACATTTTATCAACACTTCAAACCTATTCTATTTCGCTGAAGACGGGATTTGCTCGACTCTGAGTAGGTAAGTAGGGCGCTATATAAATGATGAGAATGAACAGATCAATGAACGAGTGACGGTTTTAGATCCTAAGACGGAGTTTAGACTGTTCTGGTCAGTGAGAGACATACACGATTTACGACATAGTTTACATAATGGTACACAAACCAAGCAAGAAGGATTCAACTACCGATCGTAAAGCCATATGTAGTAATGATATAGTTTTACTAAATGTTCAAGAAACAAAACATTTTAAAATTTGATATTTTGAAATTTGACAGATGACACTTGAGATAAGCTATTTAGTTATACAAAAGCGTCGTTAACATCGTTGCCAAAGGATCTAATCCTATATCTTTTTCCGCTCTCTATCTCCGATTAAACACCGGAAGCCTCACCCCTGTCACTTGTGGTGTTCCGCACGGTTCTGTTCTGGGGCCACTTCTGTTTATCCTTTACACTACGCCACTCAGTTCACTCATCAAAGCATTCTCAGTTGGCCATCACCTGTATGTTGACGACATCCAATAATTCATCTCTTTCCTTCCAAACAGCTTTACCCACGCCATAAATCATCTTCTTCATGTGGTTACCCAAACCTCCTCTTGGATGACATCAAATCTCCTGGGCTTGACCACCATCTAAAACTGAATTCATACTTATAGGCCTGCTTGACCAACTGAAGAAATTTCCGAAGCTTTCAGTTTCCCTCAAACTTGACTGTATATCATCAACACATTCACTGCAAATTCTCCTGTTCAACCTAGGTGTAAATATGACCAAAAACCGTAACTACTCCGATCACATCATTCATCCTTTCGTTCTTGCTCCATGCATATCCTTTGATCTTCACAGAGTCCGACCTATGTTCGACTTCACAGCTGAATCTGCAATTGCTACATCTATAGTTCGCGCTAAATTCGACTAAGTACTGCAATATTATTCTCCCTTTCTGAACATAGACATTACTCAGTAAACCGCCTCCAAGCTATTCAGAATTACCTCGCCGGTGCTTTCACTAAAACTCCCAAACACTATCACATCACTCCTGCACTAAAATGACTCCACTGGTTTAAAGTACCTGAATGAATAGAATATAAATAATATCACTCACCTACAACACACTTCAATCCTTCCAACCCTCCTATCCCTGTCAGTTGTTCACGGTCCAAACACTTGACTCAATCCGCTCCTCTTTTCCGTCACCTCATCACTAAACTTTGCAAATCGCTCCGAGGACCGTTGTCCATAGTTGTTACGCCTGTTTGGAACAGACTCCCGCCAGTATTACGACAAATGTCTTATTCAGCCAAAGAACTCACCAAAACCTTACCCCTTGCTACCTCTCCACAGGTCTTTCACTTAAAACTGAAAGCACTGATCTTTCACAAATCCTATCCCGATCCCATCTCTTTCACAGGTCCTTTCGTGATTCCTCCTTTACCCCACCTATCGATCATGTTTTGATTAAGCGTCTCTTAAAATGCTGGTTTCCACGACTTCGCTTTTTTGGCGCTGTAGTTTTCGAGACTACGTTTACCAATAGGCATTCTATCAAAACTCTAACAATAAGTCCCTTAATACAAGCGGCATAGCTTTGAAGCATTGAACACAGAATCCCTTAATACAAGCGGAATAACTTCGAAGCATTGAACACAGAAGCATGCAGCAAGTCTCCATCGATTGATAGTAAGACGAAAGCGCTTAGAATAACCGCCATACATTGCACAATCGGCTTTCAGCGGTTAGTTCAACATCTCCTGCGGCTGATTTATCAACTTGAGCTCAGCAAAGATGCATATGTTGTGGGTTGCACATTTTCTTGCCATCTGGGTGATATCTACGAGTCAGAAAATTTACAGAAGAGTGATATCGGACTTCAATGAAACGGATTTGTGTGCCACGGATCCACCGACGCTTGTTTATTCCATCGACCAGTTGGACCTTCCTCCAACTGACTCTGCCTGCCCTCCACCAAACGCTCTCTGCTCCTGGAAATGTACGATGGAACCCAATTGCACTTCCTTCAACTGGAAAGCTACGGCAAGGATGTGTGAATTCTACTCCTACACTCCTACTAAATGCGGATTTATTCCTGGCTGTATCCACTTTGAGGTATGCTTCACATTTTAGGTGGCATTTCAATACATAATTCTAACTAGTTAATTAAGTCTTGATTGACCTTTAGTAAGGTTTTTTAGTTTTCAAATAAGTAAAATAGTGACGATGATGATAATGGTTTTAAAGCATGATGATAATGATGACAGTGATGATGGTGTTGATGACGATTATAATGATGATAATGACGATAACAATAATAATGAGGATAATGATGATGATGATGACATCATAGTCACCACCGCGGAGGTGATGACGATGAGAAAAACGAAGTGACGTTAATAATATTATGATGACAATAATAATAATGATATCATTAATATACTTTATGCATCTATCATGCTCCACTATGTGTCGCCCAAGCAAAAATTGGCACGATGCAATTTTTAGTGAAAGATTTGCTCAGGGTCCCTACGTACAATGTAGTAACCGTTTCAGCGAAGTTTCGAACCGTACTCTCCGCGTTAAGTGTAAAGCGTTAAATGTAAATAATAATAATAATATAATAATAATAATAATAATAATAATAATAATAATAATAATAATAATAATAATAATTATAATAATAATAATAATTATAGTAATAACAATAATAATAATAATGATAATAATAATAATAATTAATATAATAATAATAATAATAATAATAATAATAATTATAATTGTAATAATAATAACACTGATCATAATAATAATAGCAATAAGTGATAATAATGAAAATGATAAAAAAATAAGAATAATAATAGAACAATGCATGCTTTTAAATTTGTTGCGTCCTGGAAAATATTAATTGGTCACGTTATCAAATATAATTAATTACTGTTTCAGAGTCGTCGTCCATTCCAACCACGTAGCTGTTGGTTTGACGGTAGGATGGATCATTCTTTTTCTTCCTCCATTGTTCCAACAAAGAGTATTTTTGTTTGGGATTTGTTCCCTTCGTTATCATTTCAATTCCTTATTCACGTATGTGTCATCCTATTGATCCGTGCATCCATCGCTCCATCCATCATTCAATGCGTCCTTTCACCTATCCATTCAAAATTCATGTACGTCCATCCATCATCAATCCATCCATCAACCATCCATTTATCATCCATCTGTCCGTCCATCCATCTATCTATCTAACTATCTACCTATCCATCCAGTTGGCCAGCCAGCCACTCACCTTTCTGTCATTCTGTTCTTTCATTTGCACATCTACTAAGATGTCTTAAGGTTCAGTGTGAGAACCGATGACCTGGTTAGACTGTCTTACCAATCCACATGTGTAAATCATTATCTATGTGTTCTAGTTTTGAACATAACCGTTGATGACATGATTGCGGAGTTGTATATCGATGGCGTCGAAATCACTTATCTGCCCAATCGTTACAACTACAGAGGGGTCGACAGTGTTCCACTTCCATCGATGGCTCAAGTTATAGCCGTCAAGCAAAGCAATGACGCTGGACCTTGTGGTCTCCTTGCGTCAAGCAAATTCATCATCTCGGATGAAAGGTGGAAGATTTCAACCATTTATACTGCTGGTTGGATGAACGTGACGTTCGATGACTCTGCTTGGGACAACGCTACAGTCTATAAACGGAACAAAATGAATTCGTTGCCACTTGTAGTTCCAGGTATAAGCAGTTCATCCGCGTGGATTGGAACAAAGAAAACGTACAGAAAACGTTGTGTATTACAGGTACAGGATAAAGTACTGTGATCTAGTGTGGTGACTCGTGACTGGACATTTTGAGAGCTGACTTTCTAAGCTGTTTTCCGTTTGCTTACCAACCCCAGCTTACATCTATTGACCTCTTGGGTTTCAACAGCGCTCTCCATTGCGATTTTGATTAAGTTGAATAGACTATGGTTTGATGTCTATGCATCATGAAAATAGCGCTATAGAAGTTATTCTATTTAGATTCATCTAGATTCTATTTAAACTAGACCAGATATGCTAAGACTGGATAAGAGTATATTAAATTACAATTTAGTCACTTTTTTCTGAATTTGCAAACTGATGGATGGATATTGCAAATCAGAACCGGTGTGTCTTTGATTTTTATCCTTTTCTATCAGTGCAAACATCAGTACAGGCATTATTAGTCCGCAGGTATGCATTCATTCTCTCTATTCATGCTTCCAATACCACACGCAAAGCAAACAGTAAACAGTACACAGACATTCTATTCGTGTCTGCAAATACTTATAATTGTTAATTTACTGTATGAAATGTTCTGTTAGGAAACAATTCAGATAAAGCGGAATAGATCGCCTTTTGTTTCGGTTGTTTCCGTTTGAAAGAATTTAATTTAAAAAACTTTGCATATAATTATTTCTGAAAGAGCAAGCTGGTGATTGTCAGTGCAGAGAGTATTGATTTAGGATACCCCAACACAATGTTTGCCTTCGGTTACATACAGACATTCTAAATACGATTGCGCCCCAGTGCGGACATTATTGGCAGGTAGCCTATTAACAGGGATGGGCAAATTACTCGGCAAAATGTAATTCAATTACAAATTACTTTGGGACATGAAAAATGTAATTTCAAATTACAATATACATGGGAAATGTAATTGAATTACAAATTAACAAATTACAAATTGCGCAATTTCAAGTAATTTCAATTACGTAATTTCAATTACTGCACAATTGCACATCCCTGCCTATTTATGAGTACTCATGAGTAATGATGTCACTACTGCTGCTGTTGTATTATATTATATGTATTCATGCATGTATGCATATATGTATGATGCATGTAGGCCCTATGTATGTCTCTATGTGTACATATGAGTATACGTATATTCCAAGCCACTTAGTGTAAGGACGTTTAGGTTCCTTTCAAAGGAGCTTTAAGCCACATTCATATTTTCATCGACTTAACTGCCTAAGCGCGGTAACTCTTCCTTCCAATAGTATCCAGCGGCGCTTGACTACATCATTAATTTACGTGCAGTGTACAGTAGGATATTACACGCTTTTATCATTAACCTCAGGTGACATGTAAGATAAAGAACTGCCCTTTGACCATTTTACTTGCTTTGGCCTCCCAGATCATTGTCGGACAGCTCTTGAGCCATCTTTTACCTTGGCATACGCCAAACGGAAGACGACTGGTTAGAGCGCTCGCCGTATAACGCGGCTTGCACGAGTCTCTGTCGAGATAGTTAATGCCACGGATCGATCCACTGTTGTTATTCCATCGACCAGTTTGACCTTCCTCCAACTGACTCTGTATATAGTCTCCGGCGCCGCAGCCATCCGTCGCCGCCGCCAGTCGCTAAGCCCTCAAGTCGAAGTCAGTCGCTAAGCTTTCGACTGCTATCGACTTTGTCCACTTAATATATTAGCAGTTATTTATTTACTACCTTACTGCCTACCTAGTACTACTTACCTTCTTTACTAGCTAAACTTACTTCCAAGGAATCTATATTTAGACCTACTACCTAACAGTCAGATGTTTCTGTCATGTTGCCTGACATCGCGCACTTCTTTAATTGAAAATGGAGTTTTCAAACGTCTCGTTGAAAATACGCTGGTTTCAGTGCCTTTAAACAGAGGTACAACTAAAGATGAAGCCGGAAAAACTGATTATATATTTGTGAAATTAGGGGAATAGGCGTCTATTTGCGCTTTCGTGAGAAATCCGGTGTTTGAGCCCATTTGGGCGAACTATGCTACCGGTGTGTCTGGGTGAGACATACCTACAATATAGGCCTACTACTGGGACAGTAGGTGGAGTAGAATGTTGCATGCTTTCGTTTCTTATCTAATTTGAATGTAACGCAATAATGGTTTGATAATTTTGCCTTTGTTGGTACATAGGCCAATATTAGCACGCCGTAATATGCATTTTATTGTTAGCTAACTAATAGACGTACCTGATTACCCGAGAAGTCGATACCAAGTCGTTAAGTCAGTCGATAAGCATGAGCGACTTAGTCAGTCGATAAGCAAGTGACTCAGTCGACTAAGTCGCAAAGTCAGTCGCTAACTCTCCAAGTTAGTCGCTAACGCTTCTGTTAGCGACTCCGGGGTCAAACTCTGTAACGCGGCGAGTACGAGTTCGAGTCTAGTCTCTTCTGTGACGGTTAATGGGGATAAATCTTGAGCAGTTGATTCATTCACTAAAACTTAGCTCCACCGATTGCTGCTTGATCTTTAGATATCGGCTCTCAGTAACTGCGCAATAATTATATATTGATCTAAATGTTCACAACTCCACAAGGTAACTATGATCGACCGCTTTTCAGAAGCTCTTTGATAGCTTGACATCATTTAGCCACATCAATATTTTCGGCGATGGACTTCTTAAACTAGATAAATCTTTCACCTACTCGTAGCTTAGTGTTTATTTACATTTTAATATCTAAGCCCCTGAGGGAATGAAGTACCTCATGGCAAAAATAATAATAATAATAATGATAATAATAATAATAATAATAATAATAATAATAATAATAATAATAATAATAATAATAATAATAATTTAAAAATAATAATTATAATAATAATAATAATAATAATAATAATAATAATAATAATAATAATAATAATAATAATAATAATAATAATAATAATAATAATAATAATAATAATAACAACAGTAATAATAATGATAATAATGATAATAATAATAATAATAATAATAATAATAATAATAAAAATAATAATAATAATAATAATATACACGATGGGGACGAGAACCTTTGACACAGTAGTTTAGTTTCTTAGAGCCTGAGGGATCTTTTCTACCTCGGGCGAAAATAAATAAATAATAATAATAATAATGAATGATGATGATAATAATAATAATAATAATAATAATAATAATAATAATAATAATAATAATAATAATAATAATAATAATAATAATAATAATAATTATAATAATAATAATCGTTCATTAATTCAAACTGATAATGCGCACTAAGATTACATGAAATAGCATTAACACAGATGATTACAAGTCTTACAGGAGTCCACTCTAATTTTATGGCAGCCTGCAAGACCCCCATCTGTCCTACAGTCCCCATTACTTAGAAAAGATGGTCCTCTGGTAATCATATTTGCTGAGGACCAGATACAAACAAACAATGCCAAGTCAACTAAAAACATCTGCGCGAGATTGATTTTCCAAGTGTGTCGAGTCTTAAACAGAAGTTTAAAATAGAACCTGTTGTCCTATGAAATATTGCGATTTAATTAATTGCGTCTAACTCAATTACTTCGTAAATTTTTTAGAACGGTATTATTTCGACAAGATGTTCCTTAAATTCTGAATATTTTGAGTTTCAGAATGCGCTTCAAATAGCTTAGCGACCTCTGCGATCTAGCAAACGATGTACGCAGACTGCAGTTCGACGTCTATTTTACTAGTTCAAAATGTTGGGTTTATTGAACTCGTCACAAATAATATAGCATTTTGAACGATCCTCAAGTTAACTCGAAAGTACACGAACTTTATAAACAGACTTTATTTTTTAAATCCAGTCATAAATTTAAATAATATTTTGCTAACAAAACACACGGTTGAACATTTATTCTTTTCAAAACGCACGAATAACATGATTTGTCTTCGACTAGATTTCGAAACTGCACTAAGGAACGCATCTAACAAAATATAGAATGTTACCCTCAGTGGGTTTTTAACCCTTGTGGGCTAACGTTTTTGTCAATGTCTGCAGTCGGTGGCAATCGAAGCCAAAGCACGGTGTCTGTGGTAACTGGGCCAATGCTCATTATTTACGCGTGGCAATTGGTGCCATATTTGAGAATCTATCCACATTTTCATCAACACTTCAAACCTGTTCTATGTCGCTGAAGTTAGGATTTGCTCGACTCTGAAAAGGTAAGTGAATGGCGCTATATAAATGATGAGAATGAACATATTAGTGAACGAGTTACGGTTTTAGAAACTAAGACGGCGTTTAGACTGTATACTGATCAGTGAGAGACATGTACGATTTATGACATACAATTAACTCACAGGTTTATAATTTAACACACAGTATATACATTCGTAGCCTACAGCACAGCGATCGATCTCCGTAATACGTCTAGTTGCATGTCTGCGAAAAACGTGAAACTTTGGGAACATCGGGTTTAACTCACTGCTGTCAATGTACACAACCTTGTTCGCCATTTCAAATTGCGTGTTCGTGGCTGTTGCAGCTAGTTACCGAGGAAGGAGCTTAGATACGCCTATAGAGCTCCACACAATAAGACCACTAACAGAGGATAAGTCTTTAGAGTAGTAGGTCTATACTAGGCTTATTGACATGCATTGATCACAACTATGCACACAATCGCCCAAATTATAAGAGTTCGCTAAGCTATTTGAAGCGTGACTTGACAGAATCACGGCCTAAAACAGCCAAGAGAATGTTTCCTCTGAGTTGAAACGACGGTAGTATGTGCATTGTGCAATCCATAACAGTCTGCTAAAAGCTTCCTTTTATCTACCGACACAGCCGTATTTGCACGCATTCAATGTGCCTTTGAACTTAAACACTTTTCCTGCGACTGCGACGGTTTCTGAAGCAATTTTATCTCTGGTTTTGCTTAAGCTTATTAGTACAAGTTC
The DNA here is from genome assembly GCA_020284085.1 of Aporrectodea caliginosa. Lineage (NCBI taxonomy): Eukaryota > Metazoa > Annelida > Clitellata > Crassiclitellata > Lumbricidae > Aporrectodea > Aporrectodea caliginosa. Next base: position 644,927 of record JACEVL010000040.1, read on the forward strand.
GACAATAACTCTCTCTAGTTTGGATGTATGCAAACAAAAGTGCTCTCCATACATTTCCAAACTATAATTAGCTAGCAACTTTTATATCGCTAGTGTTTAATGCACCGATGGCGTATGAAACCAAGCCGCATACTTATAAGTATAAGTATACCGGATAAATAATTATTATCTTTCATTATAAGTTTATACATGTTCATTTATATAGCGTCCGTCAAAGAACGTATTTGAACGCGCTAAAACACGGCCTTTCACCGACATAATAAGTTGCGTTGCTTCGCAGGTTTCTTTCTATCTTAAGTAAAGCCTCCTTTGTTTTATTTCCTCTCCAAGCTCAGAGGTAGCAACTAACCAACAAAAGGAACATTCCTTCACACCTCTGTTCAGAATGCTAATAGAGCTTAAAGGATAAGATAGTCTCACGCCGAGATTTGAAGTCTCAACAGTTCGCAAACTATTTCAATTTTTCAATTTAGGTCAATGTCACATGTTATATAAAATGCACATTCCACCAACAAGAGGTGCGTTATAAAATACCTTATTACAGAAATTTTATAGAGATGCCATATACAAACAGGTATTTCTAATGATGCCGCAATAAAGGTGTGTTATAAAGATACCAGGTAGCAGGTATGTAATAAAAATGCTAAATATAACAACCTATCAACTGCTTTTTAGGTCTGAACATTATTCGTTATTCCTAAACCGAACCTACTTAGTTGTCTTAGAGATTAGTTTCATTAATTAAAGCAGCTTTTCACCATCCTTAGGCCTACCAAACACATCGTGCATCATACATGTACATGCGAAAAAATATATTTATAGTAGGCTTACATACATAGATAACCTTTAGGCAGTGGTTTAAGAGGGTTACAAGATAAGAGGAGCAGGAACTGAGTTTGTTAATTCTAGCATTGAATTTTATATACGAAAAGAGTAATATTAGAACTTTTACAACGGTTTTGTGTCAAATACCAGAATTAGGAGAAGAGCAAGTGAACTGTTATAAATGCAATGTAATGCGATCTGGTTCGATGCGATATCATTTATTTGCCATGTAACGTAATGTAGTGTACTGTGTAATAAGGAACACGATATTTACATAGCAGATTGGTCGCAAAGCATCAAAATTTCAAGCGTACTTTGCAGAGGCATGAGTTTTCTTGAAGTGGCGATATAAAAATGTGCAATTGAAATAACCATAGCAATCATGCAGATTAGACATCCATATGATTTACAGCAGAAGGAAAGAGGAGAGGAGATCGGAGTCCGTCCACCGTTGTACCAGGGCCTCGCTTTTCCACTTTCATCCTGAAGTCGAAGCATCCATCACACGAGGAACAGCGACAGTGGTCTGTTACCATGACGATCAGACGATGATTTGAGACAATGTGGGGACAGTTCAGTTTTATCTGCCGCCAAAGATCGACGTTCTGCATCGGCAGGTGCTGTTCCACAGACTGCACTTGCACCGGTAACCGGAACAGCAGACGAGCGTCGGGTGTTCGCTGCCCGGTTTGCACCAGTCGTCGTAGCGCCCGCACAGCTCGATGTTCCAGTTCGTTCTAAAGGAAAACAGATTCGACAGATTCCGCGATGTAGGTTTTCGAGACTTATTTTGAACCCTACAACATCATCATAGGACACACCGTAACTGGATATGTCCTCCCTCCCTCTCTTAACCAGAATACAATAACATACAATTTGAATCTGATATTGCTCTCTTTATTAACCTCATACGTGCACGTGCACAAGACGATGCGATGTAACATCGATGGCTCTGAGCAACAACCGCAACAGAAGTTCATTAAGTTAGCAAACAGTCTACACCGTGATTGCCTCGAAGAAGCTAGAACCTATGCGGTCCACGTTAAAAGCTGAGCGCTCTAACCAACTGGTAATTTGTGTATACTTAGGGTGTCCATCCTAGCGGGATTGCGATCCCTTTTGGGTCTCCCCTTTGTAACCAATGTGTTTTCATCATTATATATTATTGTGTGAAAATTGGTTGCAATAAACAAATACTTGACTTGACTATCGCGCTTCACAATCCCCAGAGAATGTAATGCACACGTAGACACGCTATTGTCATAAAGGAACGTGGTGTCAACAATCACCTGTGAATCAGTGGCTGGCTGACCATTGTGCCCGTGTGCCATGGCAAATGGACCCCTTTGGTTTCAACGTGCGTGGACCATATGGCAGAAAGAAATAAACTATGCGTCAATTCACAAATATTCTGAATGTCAAGGCCCCAGAATGGTACCACTCCCACTCAGCTTCGGCGGGAAGAAGAGGCTTTAAAGAGATCAACCTCCTTATTAAATTTTCAGTTAATATAAACAACACTTTCTGGAGGATGACGTAGGTTTCTGGGGTCAATTAGTGGAAAATATAATCACAGATCGGATTGTTTTTATTGCTTTCTTGAGCAATTTTAGAACTGTAATAAAACCTTCCCTAATTCGTTTTCAGGAATTCTCTCATTTTCAGCCATCAGTTCTCTTTCGTGATTTTGTTTTTAATGTATATTTTGCTGATGTCCTCACGGATCTGAAAGCCTTAAATCCGCAGAAAAATTCTGTAACCTACGACGTCTCATGTATCCAAGATGATCGCTGATTGAACAATTTGACAGACAATACTTGGCAATAAATCGCCCAACGGTCATGGATATATCAGAGCTCAAAGCAATTTATCCAGCCGCGTTTTCATTTAAGACATAATCTCAAAAGCAAAAGCAGTTGCAAGATTTCCTTTACTTCAGTGTAATACTTTCGGTATAAATGTATATTATATATATGTATGTAACTATGTATGCATTGCGTATACGCACGCACACATGTATATATTAAGCATGTATTGCATACGTACGCACGTGTGTATATATAAGTGTGTTACAGTACAGATGGATGTATATAAATTATGTTTTTATTTATGTATATTTGCGAGTTTATAGGCATGCATGTTTGACAATTGTTTGTCCATGCATGGATATTTTTATGTATGTATGCATGTATGCATGCATGCATGTCTTTATACATGTCTGTATTTATGTATGTATGTACAAATGTATTTACGTATTCATTCATTCATTCCGGATATTTATATAGCGCCTCTTCAAGAAGCCTACTCAGAGGCGCTCCCAGCCAGTATATATGAGAATATTATATTGCAATTTTTGCAATGTCTCAGAAGCCCTATATGTAAATGATACTCGTTTGGCTACACCTGCTTTGGCCATTACAAAGAGATGGATATGAGTTATGATCTGTTTCTATAGATTAACCGGATTGCTTTCAAACGCTACAGACTTTAATAACTTTAACAGCTCATATATTTTAGCACAAACAGATTGGGTTGAGTTCAACGAAATCCTTTGGCAACCATGACCGCTGACGTCTTTGTACAGACTGTATCGCGGGATTCCCTTGTATGTCTAAATCTGGCAGAAGACACACCCACCTGTGATTGACAATTTGTGAGTGGTTTATGACAGCGGTGCTTCTATGCATACATACTGTATACACGCATATGTTTAACACGCATATACATAATAATATTGCATGTTCATCGATGTGGATATATGTATGTAACTATATATGTATGTACTCGTGTATATGTGGGTGTGAATATGTGAAAACAACAAACCTCTGCTAAGTTACTTATAATGTCTCTGCTGTGTAAAAGTCTTATAAACGTGCTTTTGGATAGATGTAAGTCTATGCTAATCTGGGAGAGATTAGAAATGGAGATTGGGTTTCCCGTGAACGAGTGCATCTCGATTATCATCCAAGATGTCCCAAAATCGTATCTGGCTGAATATATTCTGCGCAATTACCATAATCACAGCCATTCCTAAGAGAACCGAGAGCGATTCGCTGCTATTGCTCGCGATGCCGCTGGTCACAAATTTGCAGAAAAACAGGCGCTTGGTTGCTTTGATACAACCATATACACACACACACGCACGCACACACCCACAGGCGAACAGAAACATTTAAGCACGATATCACGTTATGACGCCCCTTTGATCTATTTATGATTCTCTGCTCTGGCCTTGCGTTTCAAAGACTAAACGCCGTCTTCAAAGCAGAATGGAGTTATTTCGGGAATGAAACGACTCAAACGAGCTATTTTAAAATCTGGGTTAAAGATTCGCCTTAAAAGAGCAAAATTCGTGATCATCAAAAAAATATGAACTATGTACATTGTACAATGTTGATAAAGAAAAGCTCAGAGAGACAAGTAGACGTAGAGAAAGCGAGACGTTAAAAGAGGAGAGCAAGAGACACAAAGATATATAGACAGATAGATAGACAGACGGACAGACAGACAAACAGACAGACAGACAGACACGCGCTATGAAGAGATCGAGTAAGTTAAATTGTACTTCATAACTTCTATCGCGCCAGTGTCTAATGCGCATGGCATCAACCTATGGCGCAAAGAATCAAGGACAGACAAACAGACAAACAGACAAACAGACAGAAAGACAGACAGACGGGGGCGGACGGACGGACGGACGGACAGACAGGCATACAGATAGACCTAAGAGTGTGACAGCAATTAGCAGTCTGTTTTATCATAACCTGGCTTCATCAAGCGTCAGTTACACCACCGTGACTTCGATCTTCAAAGCGAGAAATCTATTTATACGCAGATTTATTTCTACACAGATTACTATGATTACTTTGATCTGCTGACGAACCTTTTGGCGCTTCTCAGGGCATCGATTAGTTTCTGTTCGCTATCGTAGACGGAATTACGACGACTGTTCGTGTTACCTGTCAAACGATATCAACCATTCATACATTCAATTATAGAGATCAGAAGGAGCGCGATTGGCAACACCCATGCACTCTGATTTAGACAGCCTCGCGGTCAGTGCTTTGAGTTAACATCGGACTATTTTAGGATTCTAGGGAGATGTGTGCGCTCATGTGAGTCGTAATTGACGAGATCGAGCTTGATTAGTCAATGGTGGAATCAAGATGATGATAGATTGCAATTTGGCCGTCAGACATAGACCGTTACATGAGAACTTATCTAATTTCTAATGCAATCATAGTATCGTAAAATTCCTCGATTTCCTATAATCTGGCGCCACAGAGAATCCTCACTTGCATATTTACATGGCTCTGTTTCATGTTTGCCTCCATGGATGGTCTTTGATGTTCACCAATCATGGCAGACGTGCAAAACGTCCACTAGCATTTCGAATTCTAAATACTTCTAAAGAAAAGCAGGTTTGCATGTGTATATAAGTGGTCCGATATATCGGGATATGTCTATATCACCCTCTAAGACACTCTTTAAAGCGTCCTCTAAATCACATTTCAAGGCATGCAATATAATAATTGCAATGCAGAAGGGACAGAGACACAGTCGCCGAGATTTCTAATGCAATCATAGTATCGTGCGACACAGTCGCCGAGAGAAAGTCGAAACAAATTTTTTTTGAAATTCTCTTATCTAGTCTTATCTAAAATCCAAATTTTAGTCAAGTCTAATACACGTCTTTAAGTAGTCATATCTATACGGTCTGAAAGCAAATAGTAGCTGAGAGTATCATAATAGATAAACCAGCGACTATTACCTGCTAGCGTTGGCAGTGTTTTTGACACAGTCGCCGAGAGAAAGTCGAAACAAATTTTTTTTGAAATTCTCTTATCTAGTCTTATCTAAAATCCAAATTTTAGTCAAGTCTAATACACGTCTTTAAGTAGTCATATCTATACGGTCTGAAAGCAAATAGTAGCTGAGAGTATCATAATAGATAAACCAGCGACTATTACCTGCTAGCGTTGGCAGTGTTTTTGAAAGGCGTCACAGGGCACAATGTTAAGTACTCGATAACTAACCAACTGCCTAACCCTATAATTTCATCATCACTATACTTTATAACTTGCACACAATGAATTGAATTGAGCTAAACGTTACCAGTATCAGACGTCTAAAATTATCGCTATCTCTATTAAAAACTCAGATCGTTACACTTATTAGATTAATCGTAAACAAATTAAGAATTATCGTTGAAAAATTTAAACCCAACTCTGTAATTTTAAAACCAACCTATAGCATCACAGTTGAAACAAAAAAGGTTAAAAGTATCTCCCTAAAAAATTAAACCTAGGTCTAAGACTGCAGTGGCTAACTTATACTTTAAATCGTTCAAGAAGTCGAATTAATAATATATTTTCGTTTATCGAATTCAAACTGACAAACCGCAGTTTCATTACATGATATAGTAGTAGCAGATGATAAAGTATTTAACAGGAGTCGAATTTAGCTTCATGGAAGGCACCCATCTGTACTACTGCTCATTTTACCAAATCCATCTGGCGAATGAAAGGCTGAGAAAATGAATGGGGCTAGCGCGTATGGATCCCTCGTCCTTCTGCTCTTCAAGCCAGCGTGCTACCATTCAAGCTTCTTCCAGCCCCAAAATAGCTTAATCCACAAATACAAATCGCTTTATCAACTTGAGCAGAGGCCTGAAGACTAAAAAGACAGTTCCCTGCGGATATGCACTGGCCAAAATAGATGGCTTTCAGGCGCAGACCTCCAGCTTAATTACCCTAACGCAACACCAACAATACACGTCCACGTAATGATGGCCTTCTCTATCAAACGCTCGCACTAGGACCTGTGAATCTTTCATTCCGTAGCGAAATAAATCAGCGATAACAGTTACAATCAAGGCAGCTCAAATGCGTCCGAGGTTCACATTTTGTTGCTAAAGAATTTGGATTTGAGAAATTTCATTTTATTAACATAGGCTACTTATCAACTAACATTAACATGAGATATCAGACCAGAGACGCATTAAGGCTAGTGCGGGCCCGGGTGCTGTGATTACCCTCGAAAGACCCTCCCTTTGACAACCAACGGTCCACCACGCACTTATTTCTTCACTTCCGAAAATGCGGGCCCCTCAAAACTGCGGGCTCAAGTGCTGCAGTACCCTTAACACCCCTTAATTCGGGCCTGTATTATACGATATTTTAAATTTGTGAAGGACCACTAGCAAATGACAAAACATTAACTGATGGCTCTGAGCAAGTTATTATACGTGATGGACTTGCTCAAGGTCCTGACAGTATAACCGTCTCTTGAGGGTTCGAACCCGTACACTCCGCCTCACATGGCGAGCACACAAACCAATTGGCTACCGTGTAGGATAGAATATTAATGTGTCCACATGACAAATGATACATAATCTAGATTTACGTGTAGTATCACATTAAGCACTGACGTCTGAGTACCATACAGGCTACGTCTCCATGATCAGGGCTGTTCTATCTAGTGCAAACACTGCAGAGGAAACAATTCTTTGACCACTGTGTACAGTGCTCTGTGGAGCGAGAGAAGCAGTTTGTTGTGGATATTGACCGAAAGGCAGATACTAGTTCAGTTGGAGGGACCGTGAATAATTGTCCAGCGACGGTCAGTTGGTTGATTAGACACGAATTGGACAAACAGAAATGGAGTCGGAATCAAGTAGTCCATGTGTGCGTACATCGATCAATCATACGGATTCTTCATCATCATAAGGGCAGAGATATCAGCAATGATGGTCACGAAGATAAGGAATCTGATGATGGAGATGATGCCAATAATGATGTCATGGTGATGATGCGATTGCTGCTGATAACGAAGATGATGATGGTGATTATGACGGCAGCTATGATGGGTGCACGATGATGTCGACAACGATGGTTGATGATGATCACATATGCGATGACGAAAATGATGATGGATGATGATGACAATGAAGAAGATGATGATGACAACAACGATGATGGATGTTGTTGTCGTTGATGATGACAACGATAATGACAATGATGCTGTTGTCGTTGTTGTTGTTGATGTTGATGATGAATTTTATGGCGAAGAATATCATTAATTACGATGATGGATGGATGGAATAAATGAAGTGCTAGAAGTAAACACCAATAATTGTTTTTGTTTCTTCATGTACTACTTACAATGAGAGAAATACAGAGAAAGAGAGGGCAATGAGAGACAGACAGAGAAAACGATAGAATGAGAGAGAGAGACAGAGGGAGAGAGAGACAGAGAGAGAGACAGAGAGAGGGGGAGAGTGAGAGAGAGGAAGAGAGAGATATATATATAGACAGGTAAGAAAGAGAGAGAATGAGAGAGACGGTACTGTGCTTACTTTTTGGTAGATATGCCGACGTTCGAGAGAGTTCTGCGGACAGAATACAGACGAGTAAACCAATGCAGATTGTCTTCATATTTGTGACTATGGACGGACGACGTCTTTCTCTTATGGCTGCAAAAGATCACAAAGCAACCGTTTAGAAGAATAAGATCGAACTGATATAAAAACAAAGACTGAGACTCACTGAGTTCATTGTTTCTGCTGCATTGCAACAATCAACAATGCAGTATAACCAACTATACTGCATTGTAAAGTAGTAAGTGTTAATGTGTTTAGATTGTATTGCGCTGCCTTGTATTATTGTATTGTATTGTTTCAGGCTTTTGCGTGTGTTGCATTGTACCAGTTTACATTTGCTTGTAATAGGTTGTTTCATATTGATTTGTATTGCATTCAATTTGTGTTTGCGATATGCTGTATTGTATTGTGTTCCGTTATATTGTATTCTATTGCATTTCTTATGTTGTATATTGCATTCTACGGTAGTGTGCGTATGTATTTCAATGCACGGTTTGGCGTTGCATTGTTTGCTATGATATAAATCGACACCTCTGCAAACGTTTCATCAGGATATATAAACTGTGTCACACAAACAAACGGCGGAGGCACTTAGCGTGGCTGAACGTAGGGCACTTGGCCTGAAAGGTCAATTAAACGCATTCATCAACAGCTGGGAGGCATGTCATACTTGAAGGCAGCAGGAACTGATGAAGCATCAACTCCCACATTGGGACCAGCTGTCGTCTCTACGTCAGTAAAGACATACACGCAAATAACTCGGATCTTCTATTAAGGCTACCACGAGCCAATAAAAGGCCGAGGTTTCCAATTAGTTGCCCGTTGTCTTAGCAAATAATATCGCATAGCGTGAAGATAAATACTCGGGCTAATATGCTCAAGGTGCGCTACTCTAATTTTGACAAAATTACACAGCGTATACACTACAGTGCGCATTGTGCAATATGATCATGCAATGTTCTACTGTACGTCTGTTAATTAGTTGGCTGTAAACAACATACAATATAGTATAAACGAAATCCGCCTTAGAAACGCCTCTGCTTCTTATCTCTGGTATTTCTCACAACTGATCTCGGATACAGGCGAATAACCCCTCTGTCATGACGTAGCGCTCGTGAATAAGCTGGTGCCCTGCGTTTAGTTACATAGTAGTGCATCAGAAATTTTATTTTTATAATTACGATTAAGTGCTTTTGTGCTACAATTTTGCTCATTCATTCATTCATTCATTCATTCATTCATTCATTCATATGGAACATTTATATAGCGCCCCTTCAAGAAAACTACTCAGAGCCTGAGGCGCTACCAACTCCAGTACGGCTAAAAAGCAAGGCAAAGTCAGAAATGTAGATAAGGTATTTGAGAGGCCCAAGAAGGAACCATGAGGTAGCCTATAGGGGGCGGGGACCAATGGGAACCTGGTTGACCCATGAACCACACAGAGGGAGAGCTCCCTGAGGAAGGATCCCTACCAGCAAAGGAAGGTTCCAGACAGGACAAAAGATAATTTGCAACCGTTCAAGAAGTATCTCATAGTCCACAGAGTCAAATGCAGCGCCAACGTTGTCTCAGGATTTCGTCGTCCTCCTCTGTATCCAGGCTTTGGACTGGCACCATTTGAGTATACGGCAGTGGCGGGGTTTAGTTAATCATCTAGATACTAAATACTGCTCCTTTAAATTACCTCACAAAAGCGCTGCCTTCGTTATACTAAATGATGTTGAAATTCATTTAGAGATAAGAGCTCGTTAATAAGTAAAAAGGCTCAGATAACTAGAAGAGCCACCGTTGTTTACAGAGGAAACACCCAACAAATAAATATTCAACAGTCAACAAATAATTATAGCTATCCAATAAGTCAGCTAATACAGACAGAATGTTCCGATGATATATAGGCCAACTGCAGGTTTCTGCTTTCTTATGAGAAATTATCTATAGAAGAAACAAATATTATTCTAACCTGGACGCTTCAAGAATTTATTGCAATTTATATAGCGCCTTGTTTGCCTCTCGACGATGCTCCTCGGCAGCCATATTGAAGCCAGAACAAATAAATATGTTCATCTATCTGTTCATTTTGACGGATTTTCTCAAAAACACAGCTCGAACTTTAGTCTAAGTCATACTGAAACGATTGGCATGGAACTCGATGATTAGATATAAAATAAATAATAATAATAATAATAATAATAATAATAATAATAATAATAATAATAATAATAATAATAATAATAATAATAATAATAATAATAATAATAATAATAATAATTTATTCTTTAATGCAGTGCCCGACAAACGCACTGCTCTGTGCATGTTATGACAGTTAAACAATTCACAAGAACACAAATTACAGAATACATCAATCAACAAAGTCGCAGCCATACAAGGCGGAAGCTCATTGTAATTTTGCTGAGACCTAGGGAATGAAAGTATGAGCTAAACCCAGGGCTCCTTACGGGTATCGAACCGGTTCCGTGAAAACTTCAGGCAAGAGTGTTATCCATTATACTATACCCCAAGTATGAAGGACAGTTTATAAGAATACATTAGACTGAATCGAACGCCCATCACTCCGAGCTCCCATAACGTAAACACTTATGAATCGCCTACATCTGGTAAACATAGCCTCAATCAACGACTGCTCGATCAAACCACCCACTTGTCTTCTATTATCCATCTGTAATCCCTGGCTCCTTCCGTCCGTTCTTTCCTGTAATAATTCCTCCGACAGATCGATATTGGAGAGACCGGGGTCTCTATCTCATCCGGTTCTAGGTCCATGAGTTCTCACAGAATGCTGACAATGATTAATAGCGCATCAGAAACTCGTGCGGTTCATTTGCATGCGTCGTATGGCCTGATGTTTCCTTTACATCGGGCTATTAATACGTCCATCGATGACGTTGTTCTACATCGGCTTATCTCGTTTCCACTGAAGTGGCTGGTATTTGGTGCTTGATGCCTAAATAAATGTGGGCAGAAGACTCTCAGACACACTGTGACATGATATTGTTCTACCACTATCGGCTTCTGAGTTTCTATCGTAGGCCTAGCTTGTAAGCATGTCTGCTGCCTACACCCTCTTTGCATAGACCAAACGCACAGGGCCGGATTAAGACTTTCGGGGGCCCTAAGCCAAGGGCCGGGTTAAGACATCCGGGGGCCCTAACCGGAAAGCCATGCAAAATTTGTTTCCTCAGATTTGGAGAAAAACCATGTTTATTACTTTGAAAAATTTCTGATGACTTTTTTTGGGTTTTCCGTCTTTTTTCCAGAAGAACATTGTCAAATAGGACCTTTGTACCATCTGATTTTAGATTTCCTGACAGTTGGGGGCCCTCAAAACATTGTGGGGCCCTAAGCCATGGCTTATTTCGCTTATAGGTTAATCCGGCTCTGCAAACGCATGTGCCAGCTAGCGCTAAT
>JACEVL010000040.1:661558-852027 GCA_020284085.1 Aporrectodea caliginosa
CATCATCATCATCATCATCATCACCTCCACCACCACCATCACCACCACCATCATCATCACCACCACCATCATCATCATCATCATTATCTGAGTTACGTGGTACAAATATGTTTCCCTGCTACTTGACAGAAGCTTTAAAATGGCATAGAGATTCATTATCACTTGCTCAAAACAGCATCCGTTTCGCTCAAAACAGGCACAAAATGTCATATATAGACAGGAGAAATAGACAGAGAGAGCGAGAGAGAGACAGACAGACAGACAGAGAGAGATGTAGAAAAGGACAGGAGACCCTGGCAAAAAAAGCAGAGGCAATAATTATATGAAAAACAGAATAAGCGAGGAAGGATAGAAAGTGGAAAATGACGATGATGACGACCACGACGACGATGAAAGAGAAAAAGGGAAACTGTAAAACGCAGAATGGAGGAACGCACAAAAGAAGAAGCCATGATAAAGGAGAAAGAAGCAAATGCAGAGAAATGTGACATGCATGTGGATCAGGTAATACAAAAACAATGTTCTCATCACCCTAAAACGAGTCAACAAACAAAACTAACGATGCTTCTTCTTCAATTAATTTCAAATGTAGGATTTGATATATTCAGAATATGTCGGTCTGCTTAATAACATACAGCATAATTGGTGTTTTAGAGCTTAAAACTGTAGCGATATTTTTAATTTACAATCCTTCAAAAACATGTTTTTCTTCGTCTAAATTTGTTTGCCTGGTTGTCTTAATTTTGAAAAAGGCGATATTATCTGGAAAGCTATAAATCACGATATATAATCTGTGCTTTCAAATACTTGGATATCTAAATGCATCTTCTCCTGGCTGACGACTTTCCGCGTAACAGATTCACATTTCACGCATTACAAACTTAATTATTATTAATAATAATATTATGAACATTTAAAGCCGTCAAATTTCTCCAACAAGGCTCCAACAACAGAGACACGTCAGTCTTTAAATGACTGACGTGTCTCTGTTGTTGTAGCCTTATTTTGGGCTCTTGTTTTATTAATAAAAATTTTATTAATAAAAACAAGAGCCCAAAATTAACTTTTCCTTAAAAACAGTGGTCCATAAAAACAGGGTACGATTTTTGGTAAGGGAAACTTTCAATCTACTTGTTCTAGACTTCCTGCATTCAACTTTCCCTCTAATAATTGCTGACCATTCCTTCTGGAACTATTCTTCTCTTTTTGTTCGCAACTCTGCTACCGAGACTGTCCTTCGCTCTTGATTGAAAACTTACCTTTTCCAGTCTGCTTGCGGTTCTCACTGTTTTCCTGTTGCCCAGTCTCAATTGTATTTCTGAATTTTATAAATGAGGAGGGCATTTTCAAATTACACGGAGTTGTATTGTCAGCCGGCATGGGCGTATTTAGGGGGTGGTTTACAGGTTCAAAGCCCCGAAAAAGTTTCCGAAAATTTTTTATATGCTTTTTCATGCAAAATACCAAAAAACCTGGACTTTTGCGACGATTTTCAATGGAAACTCCCCCCCGAAATCTTAAAAACCCCTTGGACATTTTTTTATGGCTACCCCCATGTCAGCCGGGTTGCTGAACTAGCCGCACGGCGAACTGTTCTGGGTTGATTAGTTTCACCATTATTATTGCGGTATGTGGAACCACAAAACTTTCACTCAACATCTCAGCTTAGTGAGAGGTAGCACTTTCTGTTGTTGAAGATAAATCCTATTTATACATGTTATCGTTTATAATATCGTTAATTACCATACGACTCCTAGGCTGCTAATGAATCCTTATAAAACATCTCTCAGACTTGCAGATAACGAGAATCGGCAATTTCAGTTCATCCATCGCAATGCAATGGTAAGCAAAAAGATTGATTGTCCATCGTATGAAGGATGATTGAGAAATAGGAATTAACGGAAGAATCTAGATTGATGGTACTTCATACAGCAAAGAATAGTTGGGTCTGCGCTTTTTCATTTAGGCTTAGTCGATTCTCGGACTCCTTCATGATTCTCGACTTAATGTCATCCAATATATTTCGACTTGTCTGATTTCGAAAAGTCAAAATATATGCTCAAGAGCTGCCCTCTTTCATTGTACACTAATTAGAAATAATAATAATAATAATAATAATAATAATAATTATAATAATAATAATAATAATAATAATAATAATAATAATAATAATAATAATAATAATAATAATAATAATAATAATAATAATAATAATAATAATAATAATAATAATAATAATAATAATAATAGACACTTTTGCGCCGTCGTACTTGGACGAGACAGCTGTAGCAGCGGGAGGAGCGGCGGAAATAGCCGCGACTAGAAAGAAGAACAAATACGAGGAGCTTCAAACAAGATACCTTTTTACTCCAATCGCGATAGAGACGATGGGACCTTTGGACCAGGAGGGCCTGGCTTTCATCAAGGAACTCGGCAGACGGTTGACCAGAACAACGGAAGATCCACAAGAAACCTTCTTCCTTTTTCAAAAGATCTCTGTTACTGTTCAGCGATTCAACGCTGTCGCATGCCTTGCTACAATGGGGCCCTAGAACTCTGATCTTAGAGGAACAATAACCGTTTTATAATAATAATAATAATAATAATAATAATAATAATAATAATAATAATAATAATAATAATAATAATAATAATAATAATAATAATAATAATAATAATAATAATAATAATAATAATAATAATAATAATAAAAATAATAATAATCTCGAATTTCCGAAATCCTGTGGGATCATTATACAGGCCATTGAAATGCAGAGGCCTACCTCGGGTATAATAATAGTAATTCTAATAATATTCAACAAAAGTGTTCAATAGGCCTACTACACTTTTTTCATCCAGAAAGATTGTTTCTAATTCGGATGATGATAGTGATGATATATATGACAACGACGTCATTGATTAAGCCTATAATTGCGATGATGGTTACACGAATAAGCAGAATTCATATAAGTAGATCCTCCTCTACAGTTTATCTTTCTACTGCCTAGTTTTGACGCCCCAAAACATATAACATAAAACTAGTTCAACCAGTGAATCATTACGAACACTGATTTGTAATTGAAAGCAACTGAAAATGTTGTTGTTAATCACAGGACTGTGTTCAGTAAAGCACAGCATATATAAGCAAATGTTCAATAATCAAAAAGAGACAATGAAACTAAATCAATGTCTTACCTATTATATTGCACCCAACGGAGTCGCCTTCAAAGACAATGTCTCGTGGTAGTCTCTGTCTAATTCTCACTTCCGACGAGAGTGTCTAAATTCCAAATTCGACCTGGTAAAGAGGTTCCTTTGAATAGTTTCTGCTAGCAATCAGTCGAGCATGAAAATGTCATGTGGTTCATATACGAACACTCAGAAAATGAAGGTTAAACAATATGAACGGTTCCAACGAACACTCAGAGAACGATAAACAATTGGAACGGTTCTTACGAACACTCAGAGAAGGATGAACAGCTGGAACGGTTCGTATACGACCTTCCAAAGAAGGATGAACAACTGGAACGGTTCTTATGAAAGAACCAAACTAAAAAGAGGATGAACAACTGTAACCGTTTTAACGAACACTCAGAGAAGGATGAACACTTTAAAAAGCTCCACAACACTCAGGTAACGTTGAACACTCTGAACAGCTCCTACTAACACACAATCGAAGCACTTATCTCGAAACTGTCTATGAACGGCCTTTAAGTCTCAACGTGTAGCGAACAATAATTACCACGAAGTCATATCATCGGAGCCGATTGCATGTCGTTGATCGCTTTGACGGTCAACCATCGTTCCGTTCTTATATAGGACTAGCACCACGTATCCATGCCAATACACAGACGACGCCGCTGCACGCCACTGTTGCGTAGGATGTTGACAAAACGATATAAATATACATATATATATATATAGAGCACACACTCACACACTTGAGCCTAAGTATATGTGTAAATGTAGACATATATAGCCTATGACAAACGCATCAACCATATATATACATATATGCTTATATGCTTATATGTATACAATGTTGGCCTATATAATTATCTACGTTTGTTATAGGCTAAGCATCCGTCTGAACTACATGACTAGTTGCACATGTGGCAAAACTATTACTGTTAACTGACATTAGTTAGCTCATACAGGTCACTGCAGCGTTGGTGCACACACACACACACACACACACACACACACACACACACACACACACACACACACACACACACACACACACACTTATATACTGGAATGAGTCACACTGCCCATGAGGTATAGCCTCCGAGATCTGGTCAGTCAACCCATTGAACCATCAGCGTCTGCAGGCGGCCACGCGTATAAGCTGGAGAGAGATCAACAGTATAGCCAAGCAAACCGATGCACAGTTGCACATATGCTTGCAGGACACACACACACACACACACACATACACACACACACACACACACACACATATATATATATATATATATATATATATAATATATAGCAATGAGGTAAAACGATGGCTGAACGACTTCATCGTCGTCTTTCGACTCTGCGACCAGGGATCGAATCCCGGTTGCAAAGTTTGAATTAGACATAAATTGCACTGTGGAACTGGGCCTCCTTAACTCCAACACGCACACACGCACAGCTCCGATCATTTACATAATGTTGCTTTTAGCTTTTTCAACTTGCTTCTCAGTCGTAGCTTAACTTCTGGTCTATCTGATCCATCGGAATTCTGTCTACTTTCTCCAACGGATTGTGATTCTTGATAATGATTTCACTTTAGGCCACCATCGATTGATGCTTGGAGCATTTGATTAGATAAGATAACATTAGATTAGATTATATATTTATATAACGCCTTTTAGCAATCTCAAATGCATGGCTATCTACCATAGCTAGACTTGTGATATAATGTCGTTTTGTTCCTGTAACATAATATTCTTCTAATATTATGTAAGACCATTCTGTTAGATTTGCGTCTTGCTTAGTCAGATCGGGAACACCTGACAACTGACAACTGACAACTTTTATTTCCAGAAGCACAATGCATATAACAATTAACAACAATTATAACTTGACTATTACATATCAGTGCATTGGCTAGGGAACAGGGAAGACCCAAAAGGGGCACAAGCCCCGCTTAATTAGGGTCACCCTTTTTAACAATAATCATTTATGGCTGGTTAGTCAGTTGAAAGAAAGAAAGGTTCAACTCAATAATGGTCTTAACTCTGATGAGCTAATTGAGGAGGCGATATACATAAAAGCAATCGTGTGAATGTCTCTTGGTGGTATAGTTGCTAAGTCATTGGCTGCAGTTGGACAACAATAGCCATGGTTCAAATCCAGTTCGTGAGTCAGTCTGCACGGAGGAGTGGACCGAATGAACTCCGTTTGTTGGACTCAAATGATAATGAAGATCTGACGTGTTTGGAATGCGACTTCAAAGCGTCGTGTTTGCTTTTTTTATCATGATAGGCTATAGGCCTATATTATTATTGATCTTTATGATGTATATTATTAGTGATCTTTTAATTTTCTGAGTGCTTCTTTCCCCAGGCGCTGATGGGTGGGACAAATATTACGAGTTGATGGGTAGCCAGGGTGGGGACACATATTATGAGTTGATGGGTAGCCAGGGTGAGGAGCCTGGGAATACGCATTCTGAGTTGATGGGTAGCCAGGGAGGTTACACATATTCCATCTGAGTTGCTGGGTAGCCAGGGTTGGGACACATATTCTGAGTTGATGGATGGGACAAATATTCTGAGTTGTAATTTCATTATGTCTATTGCTGACATTGATATGGTTCTTCATGTGCCTCTTGTTCTTGTTCTTTTTCTTCCTCCTTCTCTTCGTCTTATCCCCCCTTATTAATTGTTTCTTCACTTCGACTTTTGGTTGGTGTTGTTTTTCTTGCTGTCGTTGTTGTTCGTCGTCGACGACAAAGTCATCATCATCATCATCATCATCATCATCATCATCATCATCATCATCATCATCATCATCATCACCAATCATCATTATCATCGTAATCATAATCATCAACAATAACAACGAAAACAACACGATCATTGTCTTATTATTATTAATTTCCTCCGACGCACATAAAAATTATCCCTCGGGATTACAGAATTAGGAAAGTATTTTTCTGCAATGGTTAGTCTTTGCAGATGGTTCTTGTGTTACTGTTATTTTCTCAAGGGGTAAGTATGATCTCTAAGTATTACACAAACTGGGGAGCATTCTTCTGGATTGCCCAATTTCGAGAAGGTTTTATTATTATAATTATTCTTATTTTTATCATTATTATTATTTATTGTATTATTATTTCTCTTATTGTTACCATTGTTCTTGTGTTGCTATTGGTGTTACTAACACTGTTAGGCTACTTTAATTATTACGTGGCATAAAGCACGCCCGTGCTAAAATACATGAACCCACACGAGACTTAATGCACTAGCCTACACCTTGCCGCCAATATCCGCCTTCATGTTCTATTGATCTACACTTGATCCTCGGTGTTTAATGAATACTTCGATTTGATTGCAAATCTACTGACTCATCTCGTGAAAGAACGTCTTTGTTCAATAAGGTGAGCGACATATTAAGCGAAAGCCAAGGTAAATCGGTGTTGAACGCTATTTCTGTTCTGCACTGATTGGCTGTCAGGCACCCACGCGTCTCTCGTGTACCCGCCTACTACACCGTGCTCGTAAAATTCCATACAATGCGTCATAAAATGAAAGAGACGTTTCTAAAATTGGCCGACTAGGCAAACGAGGCTGCTATTTATAGCTTCGAAAGGTATAGGGAAAGGGAATAGTCTAACCCTTACTGGTTAGACTATTCCTGATATCTTGCCCGCACGTGTACACGCTGCAATACGAATTCATATGCATACCTGCAAATGTTTTATGAATGTCGTAGCTCCTACTCAATGATGTCCACTGAGTACCATGCTCTAAGTGTATAGGCCAACATAATTATGTCATAATGCGCTCATAAAAAATAAGATGGTGCCTTGCGCGTAGCTGTAGAGAAGCGCCATAGAAATAGTATTTATAGAGTCTAGAATTTATATGGCCTACATGTGTTCTGTGGGCGTGTG
Organism: Aporrectodea caliginosa; assembly: GCA_020284085.1. Classification (NCBI taxonomy): domain Eukaryota; kingdom Metazoa; phylum Annelida; class Clitellata; order Crassiclitellata; family Lumbricidae; genus Aporrectodea; species Aporrectodea caliginosa. The sequence continues at coordinate 668,673 of JACEVL010000040.1, forward strand.
CAAGTGTGTCATATAATAGTAAATCGTAATGGTAAACTCGAGATTTCTAGAGCGCCCACAAAAGCGAAATCGCGGGAACCAGCTTATTCATAGGCGCTTAATCAAAACATAATCGATAGGCAGAGGGTCAAGATCCAGACAGTCAGGCAGGTAGACAGTCAGACGGCTAAGGTGGATGATGTTTAGAGTTGAAATGGCGAGGGAGGTGAGGGGAAGAGAAGGAATCGGGATAGGATTTAGAAAAAAGCAGTGTTTTCAGTTTTGAGTGGAAGACCTGTGGAGAGATAACAAGAGATGAGGTTTTGGTGAGTTCGTAGGATGGATCGGATATTTGTCAGTAGTAAGTAATGTAGCACTGGTGTTTGTTCCAAAGAGGCGGTACCGCTATGGCTATGGAGCGATTTGCAAATTTAAGTGATGAGGTGAGGGCAGGGCTGAGCAGTGTGAGGGTGGAAGAGGAACGGGTTGAACGAAGAGGTTGGACGGTGAACAACTGACGGAGATAGGAGGGCTGGGAGGATTGAAGTGTGTTGTAGGTGAGTGATATGACTTTGCATTCTATTCGTTCAGGAATTTTGAGCCAGAGGAGTGATTTCTTATGAATTTATATGCGCATAAATTAATGTGTTTCGTTATGATTATTTTATATTTGCATAGGCCCTATGTACGTAATTGCAAATGACATTGTATGCGTTATAGGCCTGTTGATTAGTCAAAGGATGACGCTCATGTAATTGTCTGTGACCTCTATTTTGAGGTAGCCCCCTAAGTAATCTTTATTAGGGCGAGACAGACGCCCACACATTACCACAGCGACGCATACAATGGCGAGAAGTGGCACAATGTCAGTAAAAACACTGATACGTCGCTTCTGACTAATGTCGTCGGCTGGCGATGACGTCAACCTACTAATGAGGGAGCGTGTGGTGGCTGAGTGAAGGTCGTAAGAGCAGGTCGGCCAAACCCTGCGCTCACTGCACATACATATTATCACGTATGATCTGTTCAATTGGTTCTGAACTTCTGACTTCTTACATAATCGTGGGCGCAAAAGGCCAGACGATGCATTGGCATCTGCGAATACAAAGTCAACATTAGCTTATACTTGCGGTAGCAATGCCATTGATAACAATAAGAAGAAAAGACATTTAAAGTGCACCATGACATTAACGTTGCCAAAGAAAAGACTGTTTTAGATTTTTGTAGATGAAAATACATTTGATAGTCGATTGGCATTGACATGAAAAAATGAATAAATTAATACAGCGTGATCAAATTACTTACAACGGAATAGGTAGATAAGTGGAATGTATAGCTTTAAACTGGTGACCTGTTTTGCAATAGGCATAACATCCAGTGCTATAATGTTAACAGTGCTATTCTTGTTGTTGCAGTCATTGTTCGTTGTCGTCATCATCAACACCACCATCATCTTCAGTATATTCGTTCTGCTCTAATCATTATAGTAATAATAACAATAACAATTATTATCATTGTTATTGCTATCATCATCATCATCATCATCATCATCATCATCATCATCATCATCATCATCATCATCATCATCATCATCATCATCATCATCATCATCATCATCATCATCATTATTGGTAATGGTAGTGTAGTAGTAGTGGCAGTAGTAGTAACTATCATCATAATGTTTGCCGCATATCGTTATGTTGTCGGGGCTATATGCTAATTCTTAAGTATTTCTCAGCGCATAGTACTGAACACCCACTCGTACCAATGACCTGATTGCAATGCACCCAGTCACCTGATGTAACAGATGTGTTTTGACAGTTGTCTGTGTAACCCCTCCGACGATAGGATTGCCCTACCCATGTAGAGGAACAGCAGCTGTCTGGCCATTGACAAAGAAGGGGGCGTAGTGAGGAGTGACACTGATTTTCGAAATTGCCCAATTATCCTAAATGGTGTGCTCTCAGTACGTGACTTGCGCACGTATTATGTCTGTGCTAGTTATTATGGGTCATTCCAAGAACATTCTGGAGTCAATATGGATCTTAGTGGTAAATAACAACCAGTTTAAAGGCAAGGCGGTCATTTTCCCTTTGATCATTATGCATAGTCATCCAGTATGTATCTAGATAGTTATAGACCGATGTGCATATACAGGCCATCTGGAAGAAGAAGAGCAGCCCCTTAAGATAACCTGGGAGGCAACCATGGGTATGACCTGTTAGCGACTTCATTTTCTTAGCCTCGGCATGTGAGGGCGGGTGACCAGTCCTCTCCCCTCACCGTCTCATCTTCTCACCAACAGTGTTCATCAGTGTACTGTACTTGTCACAGCTGAGTTGGCTCGAAAGCAGGTGGAGCAGAAACCGCGGAAAAATTTCTGTCCTGTCGAGGATTTGAACCAATGACCTATCGGTTGATAGTTTGGTACGCCGGCTTCCTTTTGTACAAAGCAAACGCCACTAGCGCACGTTTTCAGCGAAGTATTTAATATTACCGATGACATCGAGATTTATAATTAGCATTCGTGCTGTAAATGTAAGAAACTATGACACATTATGCATTCGATACAATATTTAAATTTTGATGAGTCTTGCAGTACTAAGCGTTTTCTTGCTGGTATGAGATTAGTGCAGATTACGAATTTGTTTCTCTGAAAATAGTTCGCCGTAACCTTCCGCTCATCTGTTGTACAGCGGTTTCAATGGAAACAAATCCGTCAACGGTAGGTCGATCAATAGTTCGTAGAAGCTGTCAAGTCTGTTGCCATTTTGTCTATTCTATATGTATACAGTCAAAACAAACTGACGCATGTAAGCAGACACAGGAAAATGGTAGAAAGAGTGTACAGACAGACAGACAGACAGACAGACAGACAGACAGACAGACAGACAGACAGACAGACAGAGACAGATAGATAGACAGACATACAGACAGGCAGACAGACAGACAGACAAACAGACAGACGGATACAGACAGACACAGACAGGCAGATACAGACAGACATACACAGACAGACATATTTTAACGCAGCAAAAACAATACAACGTACACAGGCTGAAACAGATATACGGGCATAAACATAGGTACACAGGCACATGGACAAACAGCCACAAAAACAGGCAAAGAAACGGTCGTACTTACCAACAAAGAGAAATAAGCGCCATCAAACCAACGTCATGACCTGTCAGTTTCAGCAGATACAGACGCCCATCGTTAAGAGCTAGTCCAATATTAGTTGTGTCGTCTGCATATAGTAGATCTCATGCATATCAATATAGGTCGGGTGGCACCTGATCAAGGAAGATTAAGGCGAATAAAAAACAGCAAGCGTATTGGGATAAGGATGGAAAAGGAAGAGGAGGACGGATTGGGATAAGGAGAGAAAGAGAGAAGGAGGACGGATTGGGACAAGGAGGGAGGAGTGAAGGAGGACGGATTGGGATAAGGAGGGCAAAAGGAAGAGAAGGAAGACCCCTCAAATATCGATACCCATTAAGATTGACTCACAGAGGCAATCTAAACGCCAAATGTTCTTTATCAGCGTGTTACCATTCAACCATCTCCTTGCCCCATTTTCCATTATTATTATCTGTTACATTTTGCGAGTTACTTGATTAGTATGAAATAATATGCATGCTTTCGGCTACTTTCAGCACAATATTGGTTCTTACGTGTTAATCAAATGATGTAGGCTTGCACACTATGACTGATAACCTTGAATTCTCACAGTTTGTTTTAATTGTAGACGTCTAAACGTCTCAATTCAACTGTTCACGTTTAAACTGGATGTTCAGACCGAAACAATTGTCTTAAGTTCCTCCAATTCTTTGATTGAATTAATTAATTAATTAATGAAGAGATGGTTGAATTAATGTTTCCGGATATTATTACGACAGATTCTTAACTCCTGAAGTTTGAAATCATCCTTTTTCATTGTCGTTAATATATTTTTACTGTCTGTAACTATGTACATGTATGTACCAGATCGAGGGCCACTGATAACTAATTTGTCATTAGGAAAAATTATTTAAATATATAATTTTTCGTCTTGAAGTGGCGCCCTATAAATATCAGATTATAATAACAAGTCATTTGCAAAAGAATCTCAAAATTTTACTATAGTAATTAACAATTCATTTTTGATACTATATTTTCACATAAATATTTGGTAGAAAATGACATCATTGGAATACAGTCTTTGTAAAAGGTGGTCCTTTGCCGTAGGCCCGTAGCCTATAAAGACAACGCTATAACGAGTTGCTATTGCGTTTTTATCATTATTTAATACCAGAAAGATTTATATTGCTTATAAAAAAGAAATACGATATAAATTTTAAGACTGCAAGCGATAAATTAAAGTCCTTTTCAATGCTTACCGAACAGATGTTTCAAATGGTGATGCATGCGTTAAACTGCTCAACTTGTATTGAATGTGAGGCCAACTTTAACCAATCCTGACGAGGGCGAGGGTATTGTTGTCTTTAAGGCATAAGCTCGACCTAGGCAGTCACTGTGGTCTGTGCTTTGCATTTCTGGAGCTCCATCGATATAAATTCACTTATACATCCTGTCCGTTATCCATGTTTCTTGCTAAAGTCATTCATTATCTACTGTCTTGGTAATTGTATCCAAACAGAAATACATGTAGGCCTACATAGGCTACATGTATAATTGTATATGCATGTATCCATGCCTACACACACACATATGTATAAATACATACATAAGAACAAACTTACACAATACACATGCATGCATATGTGCATACTAGAGGACTGCGGGTATACCCGTACCCGCGGGTTTACCCGTACCCGACCCGTACCCGCGGGTCGGGTACGGGTCGGGTACAAATTTCACGGGTCGGGTCGGGTACGGGTAGGGTCATCACGGGTACGGGTATACCCGGTTTTACCCGTGCCGACGTGAAGTTTTGGGGTTACAATGGGATTACCGTTACATATAATAGAGAATGTCGGCGCACAATGACCCTGACCGTGTCTGCAACGTACTATTAACAGTTACTTAGTGTTCTAGCTTACAGCATATATATACCAAGGAGCTAAAATGTACAATGCAATTGAGACAGCACAACAGTTGCATGTGACAGGTTCCATAAGTTAACTGCCAATTATCATTACTACTACTACTACAACTGCTGCTTCTGCTGCTACTACTACTACCACTGCTACTATTACTACTACGACTACTACTACTACTACTACTACTACTACTACTACTACTACTACTACTACTACTACTACTACTACTGCTGCTGCTGCTGCTGCTGCTGCTGCTGCTGCTGCTGCTGCTGCTGCTTATTATTATTATTATTATTATTATTATTATTATTATTATTATTATTATTATTATTATTATTATTATTATTATTATTATTATTATTATTATTATTATTATTATTATTATTATTATTATTATTATTACTACTACTACTACTACTGCTGCTGCTGCTGCTGCTGCTGCTGCTACTACTACTACTACTACAACTACTACTACTAGGTCTACTGTAACAACAACCACTACTACTATCACCATTCATTAATATCACTGCATTAATTAATTCAGGAGATTTATATAGCACCTCTTCAAGGGAACTACTCAGAGGTGCTCCCGACTCAAGCACGGCCAAAAAGAACAGTTTTCAGGTTAATATAGAATAAGTCAGAGAGCGTTCTGGGAAGCAGGTGCAATTCCAAGGGTAGCCCCTGCATGCTGAGTTGTAAGCCTATTGGCCTGGTAGAAATAGGGATTTTCGGAAGGCGTGTTAATTATGTGACGGGTACTGTACGGGTACGGGTATACCCGCGGGTACGGGTAGGGTCGGGTAGTAATTTTGAGTACGGGTCGGGTACGGGTACGGGTAACGGTTCTGTGTTACGGGTACGGGTCGGGTAGCAAAAATGCTGTACCCGCAGACCTCTAGTGCATACATCACATCCCTTCCTCTGTCTTCACCGCCATAGTACATGCGTTTATCTGTTCCTGACTAGACTACTGCAACTCATTTCTTATGGGCCCCCCCCCAAACAGCGTCTTTCTTCCGTCAATCGGGCTTAAATGCTTCAGCTATAGGCTCATAGTCCGACTTCCTCGCTTAGAAAATCATTATTTGCATTCATTTGAATTTAAACCTAAGTATACGCAGACACAAACATATATTATTTATGGAGATGACTAAAATTGAAATAATCATAAATCCACGGTTTACTAAAGTCTGCACGGAAATGAGCGCAGAAGACAGGATATTACTTTTGTAACTGGAAATAAATCAGCGGAGAACGTCATCGAAATGACCAAATAAAAACGCACCCGTTCTGCCTCTTCAAAGGTTTTGAAGCGCTTAATTCACGTAGCTGTAGCCATTGACTTTCCAGTTGGTAAGAATAGTTATTTTACGTATGTACATGTAATTCCTTTAGTGCGCGATTCATAGGTTGACAAGTTAAGGTCAGGAGAAAGTTCTTAAATTTGATTGAGATGATAAGTTGAACCTCACATATGAAGCCTGACAGTCAAGTCCACGTTATGCATTGCTGGGATAAAATTGTGTGAAGTTATGTTCACTCTACGCAATGTCATTCTTAAGGCGATTTATAATAGGGCCTAATAATAACAGCAACGACAGCAGTATTAAACCCTGATTTTTCTAAGAAAATCTTTTATACTCCTAATATCATTTTTCTAGCTGGTGGATTTTTCAACCTCGTTCTGGTGTTGGACTCGTCCCTATGCTGTGTGTACCAAATTTCCATGAATGAGTATCCGCGTCCACTATTCGTGTCCACTTTCGCTTGACTCTTCCACTGGTATCTTCCAGCCTATCGCTGCTAGTCTTGTTTGAAGTGCAACTGAAACAAAATTCCGATAATGCTTCAAGAGATTTATAGAAAATAACAACACGCTTAACATTTGATTCATTTTGGCTTTAAAAAATGTATCGTTCTGGAATGTTTTTGAGATATATTATTGGTAATAATTATCAGGTCTACTGCTGAGACATCGGAAGATTGTTTCAATAATGAAAACGATTTGCCTGTCGTTGTACGTCTTTATTCTCTGCGCAGTTTTATCTCTTTCACTGGCAGGTTTGAAGAAAGGTGAGGACTTAATCAATATGACATTTGACTAGCTTTATGTTTCATGTTTTGTATTTCTTCCTTCTTTTTATTTTTCTGATGTTTGTCTTGTTTCGTCTTATAATTTCTTCTTTCTTCTCTTTTTGTTCGTCTCCTATGCATAATGTGTTTGCATGCAATGAATAACGAATTACTTGGATAATTTCGCCAGCCTTTTATGTCGCTGAACACATATCATGTCAGCCTTTATAATCATTGCCGATTTGAAACGGACAAACTGATTTTAAACGGTGAAAGACACTTCTGAATTTGCGCCGTTTAATTTATGAAATCAGTGCTACTTGCGTTTAAGCACATATTAAAAATTAGGAGACATGTACTTTAATTAAAAAAAATTATTTAAAAATTACTTAGATACTTTAATTTAATTTAAGTGAATTCAGTGTTTATTGATATTGATATATATGAAAGAGAAAGTTTATCGTAAAATATGCCCCTATAATTGTTCTTAACTGTTGAACCTTTTTCTAGGAAAAAGCACTGTACTATCCATCCTTCTTTGACAGAGCAGAATTTGATTCCGGCTAGTGATCCATCCATCCATCCATCCATCCATCCATCCATCCATCATCCATCCATGTTCTTTAACCGCCAACTGACCCATTTCAGCTATTCACCTGGCACCCATCTACCTTAACTGATGGTCCTGTTCCATTCAAAGTACATCCAAAGTTGCATAATAGAAGTTGCATTTGCACAAACAAATATAGTTAATATGTCATTCCAATTGTCCATCTAAAAATATCTATTATCCTGTTGGATTTTATTTGAAAGGCCTTGAGTTGATTATGAGTTATTATCTTTTTGTAGACAGAAAATGTAAATTGAAATGATGAAACAAACGACAGCTCTATTATTTATTAAAATAAGATTAGGAATAAGAAAAAAGCAAGAATAAAAATAGAAATAAAGATAACAATAAGAACATGAATAAGAAGAAAAGAATAAGAATAAAGCCTGGCTTTCTACAACGCAGGTAAATCGAGGCAACAGGGAAACTACATCTGTTAATCAGAGTTTCTATTTGACAATCCATCGTTTCAATTCAATTGCTTTACAAAGAACTTATGCCAACGAGCACATCAACTACACAAACAAACTCAGACATGAGGACATAACCATAACAATAACCATGACCATAACCATCAAGTTATTGCTCCAAACATTGATAAAGTAACATTTCGTTGTACAAAAACAAAGATCTGTTGGTCACAAAAGGGAACCCAGAAGGGACCAGGGGCCCGCTGGTTAGGGCCAGTGGGCCACCTATATACGCAGTCAGTTGCTAGATGGTTAACAGAGGTTATCTAGTACAGTGCATTCATAATATAAGCATCTAGTACATATACAATTATTAACGTACTAGTACAAGTCATTAAAGCTTAACTAAGAAAAAAACAAACAAACAGAATGAGGGGTTAGAACCCAACTAATCGTTCTGATGAGTTAACAAGTTAACCATAGGCATAACTGATATTTAAATAGCTTTAAATTCGAGATACTGCGCAAAGGTCTTGGGGTACTCTGTTCCATTCCTCTGGAGCCAACACATCTGATCGAGAATTTACGAGTGTTTGTACGTTCAAAATCACACTTCTGTATGAGGCTAAGATTCTTGCATTATGTGAGTGAATATCCGAGGCTAGAGCACAGATACCCAGTACACATAGGCACATGGAGGAACAGGCCACAAAAGCAAGTTGGCATATACAAACGGTCGAGCTAACCAACAAAGAGAAAAAAGCTCCATGTAATCAACGTCATGACGGGCGAGTTTCAACAGATACCAACGCCCATCGTTAAGAGAATGACCGTGTCTGCAACGTACTATTAACAGTTACTTAGTGTTCTAGCTGACAGCATATATATACCAAGGAGCTAAAATGTACAATGCAATTGAGACAGCACAACAGTTGCATGTGACAGGTTCCATAAGTTGGACTGCCAATTATCATTACTACTACTACTACAACTGCTGCTTCTGCTGCTACTACTACTACCACTGCTACTATTACTACTACGACTACTACTACTACTTACTACTACTACTACTACTACTACTACTACTACTGCTACTACTGCTACTACTGCTGCTGCTGCTACCCAGCTTAACTGCTGCTGCTGCTGTGTGTGTGTGTGTGTGTGTTATTATTGTGTATTATTATTATTATTATTATTATTATTATTATTATTATTATTATTATTGTGTGTGTGTATTATTATTATGTGTGTGTGTGTGTGTGTATTATTATTATTACTACTGCTGCTGCTGCTGCTGCTGCTACTGCTGCTACTACTACTACTACTACAACTACTACTACTAGGTCTACTGTAACAACAACCACTACTACTATCACCATTCATTAATATCACTGCATTAATTAATTCAGGAGATTTATATAGCACCTCTTCAAGGGAACTACTTACAGAGGTGCTCCCGACTCAAGCACGGCCAAAAAGAACAGTTTTCAGGTTAATATAGAATAAGTCAGAGAGCGTTCTGGGAAGCAGGTGCAATTCTACTGCTGGTAGCTACTGCATGCTGAGTTGTAAGCCTATTGGCCTGGTAGAAATAGGGATTTTCGGAAGGCGTGTTAATTATGTGACGGGTACTGTACGGGTACGGGTATACCCGCGGGTACGGGTAGGGTCGGGTAGTAATTTTGAGTACAGGTCGGGTACGGGTACGGGTAACGGTTCTGTGTTACGGGTACGGGTCGGGTAGCAAAAATGCTGTACCCGCAGACCTCTAGTGCATACATCACATCCCTTCCTCTGTCTTCACCGCCATAGTACATGCGTTTATCTGTTCCTGACTAGACTACTGCAACTCATTTCTTATGGGCCCCCCCCCAAACAGCGTCTTTCTTCCGTCAATCGGGCTTAAATGCTTCAGCTATAGGCTCATAGTCCGACTTCCTCGCTTAGAAAATCATTATTTGCATTCATTTGAATTTAAACCTAAGTATACGCAGACACAAACATATATTATTTATGGAGATGACTAAAATTGAAATAATCATAAATCCACGGTTTACTAAAGTCTGCACGGAAATGAGCGCAGAAGACAGGATATTACTTTTGTAACTGGAAATAAATCAGCGGAGAACGTCATCGAAATGACCAAATAAAAACGCACCCGTTCTGCCTCTTCAAAGGTTTTGAAGCGCTTAATTCACGTAGCTGTAGCCATTGACTTTCCAGTTGGTAAGAATAGTTATTTTACGTATGTACATGTAATTCCTTTAGTGCGCGATTCATAGGTTGACAAGTTAAGGTCAGGAGAAAGTTCTTAAATTTGATTGAGATGATAAGTTGAACCTCACATATGAAGCCTGACAGTCAAGTCCACGTTATGCATTGCTGGGATAAAATTGTGTGAAGTTATGTTCACTCTACGCAATGTCATTCTTAAGGCGATTTATAATAGGGCCTAATAATAACAGCAACGACAGCAGTATTAAACCCTGATTTTTCTAAGAAAATCTTTTATACTCCTAATATCATTTTTCTAGCTGGTGGATTTTTCAACCTCGTTCTGGTGTTGGACTCGTCCCTATGCTGTGTGTACCAAATTTCCATGAATGAGTATCCGCGTCCACTATTCGTGTCCACTTTCGCTTGACTCTTCCACTGGTATCTTCCAGCCTATCGCTGCTAGTCTTGTTTGAAGTGCAACTGAAACAAAATTCCGATAATGCTTCAAGAGATTTATAGAAAATAACAACACGCTTAACATTTGATTCATTTTGGCTTTAAAAAATGTATCGTTCTGGAATGTTTTTGAGATATATTATTGGTAATAATTATCAGGTCTACTGCTGAGACATCGGAAGATTGTTTCAATAATGAAAACGATTTGCCTGTCGTTGTACGTCTTTATTCTCTGCGCAGTTTTATCTCTTTCACTGGCAGGTTTGAAGAAAGGTGAGGACTTAATCAATATGACATTTGACTAGCTTTATGTTTCATGTTTTGTATTTCTTCCTTCTTTTTATTTTTCTGATGTTTGTCTTGTTTCGTCTTATAATTTCTTCTTTCTTCTCTTTTTGTTCGTCTCCTATGCATAATGTGTTTGCATGCAATGAATAACGAATTACTTGGATAATTTCGCCAGCCTTTTATGTCGCTGAACACATATCATGTCAGCCTTTATAATCATTGCCGATTTGAAACGGACAAACTGATTTTAAACGGTGAAAGACACTTCTGAATTTGCGCCGTTTAATTTATGAAATCAGTGCTACTTGCGTTTAAGCACATATTAAAAATTAGGAGACATGTAGCCCCTAAGTAATAAATATCTTCCCATACGCTGACATATATTATTTACCCATTCACTTTATCGCTTCATCCAAGAAGCTAACTTCAAGTCCTGTTACCAAGACAACTACATAAAACTTTGCTGTCATTGTTTTATTAATGCGTTTCAGATGATAAACGCCGTATTCATCTTCAATCGCTAAACAACAAGGAAGAGAAATTGCCTGAATATTTTGGGATAGCAAAAAGGTTTGAACAACTCTAATGATGCTAATTGCATTTGTGCTTCTAGCATTCAAGTCTTCTTATTGAAGCTTTATATTTAATCTTTTCATATCTGCCTGCGACCATAATTCAGTACTCTGCAAGAGAGATAAGCAAAGGGGCTTCATAAATGTTTTATCTTTCAAATACACGCATACATCAATTCGTATAACCAAATGATTGCCTAGACTAGTCGAAAGTGTGAGGAGTTTTCGGTATATTCATGGCACAAATTACTATACAGATTTTAGCAGAAATCCTTCGTCGTGCATTTTCCAAATCATCGTACTCATCTGGCTGAGTTTTGTTTCTCTGATTGCAGGGAAGAATGTGCAAAGGTGGGTGAATTCTGCAGACCAGACAGAAGCTGCTGTCCAAATCAGGATTTAGTGTGTCATTCTCATCCCATGCTTTTCAAAGCCGTATGCGAGAGAGCGTCGGTTTGGTACTTGGAGTGGTAGTGATGATTAGCGATTATGATGAGTTCGTCATGCACTAATCGGAGTTTCAGGAAAACTGATTCTGAGAGCTTTGTCAGTGGCAAATGTTACATATTCTTATTTTTCATGTTACAATTGCTGACGGAACATACTAAGCAGAAATAAAAAGGAATCTCCAAATTCTTGAATAATTGTTTTAGTCTAGCTAGCGTAAATGAAACACTATCTATCGACAAAACAGTCGTCCTAAACGTATGTTTACCTTCTTATTTGTATACAGCCTACTTATAAGAAGAGCATTTTCGACCGGTGTTGAAAAGCTCTTATCTACATTAGATGGGCTATCATGATTGCAACACTTTGGGGAGTCACTTAGAAGACGATGGATGTGTACAGACACTGAAGCATCTATGTATCGATCCGCCTATCCAGTGCTTTTTTCAGCCGGAGCGGTCCGGAACGGCGTTCCGGGACCTTTTTTCAGCTATTAAAAATAATTTAGTTAATTAAAATTTTTAATTAAAAAATTATTTAAAATTACTTAGATACTTTAATTTAATTTAAGTGAATTCAGTGTTTATTGATACTGATATATATGAAATAGAAATATTAGCATAAAATATGCCCCTATAATTGTTCTGAATTTGTTGAGTTCCGGAACCTTTTTTTCTAGAAAAAAAGCACTGCGCCTATCCATCCTTCTTTGACAGAGCAGAATTTATCTTAGCTATGCATCCATCCATCCATCCATCCATCCATCCATCCATCCATCATCCATCCATGTTCTTTAACCGCCAACTGACCCATTTCAGCCATTCATCTAAGCACCCATCTACCCAACTGATGGTCCCGTTCCATCTACGCAAGTACATCCAAGCGCATACAGGTAGGCTACTTGCACACAAACAAATATAGGCTACATGTCATTCCAATTGTCCATCTAAAATATCTATTATCTCGTTGGATTTTATCAGAAAGGTTTAGAGTTGGATATAGAGTTATTATCTTTGAAGACAGAAAATGTAAATTGAAATGATGAAACAAACGACAGCTCTATTATTATAAAGTAAGATTAGGAATAAGAAAAAAGCAAGAATAAAAATAGAAATAAAGATAACAATAAGAACATGAATAAGAAGAAAAGAATAAGAATAAAGCCTGGCTTTCTACAACGCAGGTAAATCGAGGCAACAGGGAAACTACATCTGTTAATCAGAGTTTCTATTTGACAATCCATCGTTTCAATTCAATTGCTTTACAAAGAACTTATGCCAACGAGCACATCAACTACACAAACAAACTCAGACATGAGGACATAACCATAACAATAACCATGACCATAACCATCAAGTTATTGCTCCAAACATTGATAAAGTAACATTTCGTTGTACAAAAACAAAGATCTGTTGGTCACAAAAGGGAACCCAGAAGGGACCAGGGGCCCGCTGGTTAGGGCCAGTGGGCCACCTATATACGCAGTCAGTTGCTAGATGGTTAACAGAGGTTATCTAGTACAGTGCATTCATAATATAAGCATCTAGTACATATACAATTATTAACGTACTAGTACAAGGCATTAATGCTTAACTAGGAAAAAACAAACAAACAGAATGAGGGGTTAGATCCCAACTAATCGTTCTGATGAGTTAACCATAGGCATAACTGATATTTAAATAGCTTTAAATTCGAGATACTGCGAAGGTCTTGGGGTACTCTGTTCCATTCCTCTGGGCCAACACATCTGATCGAGAATTTACGAGTGTTTGTACGTGCAAATTCACTTCTGTATGAGGCTAAGATTCTTGTGTTATGTGAGTGAATGTCCGAGGCTAGGCACAGATACCCGGTACATAGGCACATGGAGAACAGGCCACAAAAGCAAGTTGGCATATACAAACGGTCGAGCTAACCAACAAAGAGAAAAAAGCTCCATGTAATCAACGTCATGACGGGCGAGTTTCAACAGATACCAACGCCCATCGTTAAGAGAAAGTCCAATATTAGTTGTTTCGTCAGCATATTGCATATTTCATGCATATCACTATACATGTAGGTCGGGTGGCACCTGAAGAAAAAGAGCAGGAAGGTCAGGACGAATAAGAAAAAGCAGGAGGATTGGGACAAGGAGGGGAAGGGAAGAGAAGAAGGGGAAAAGCAAGAGAAGGAGGACAGGTTGGGATAGGGAGGGGACAAGGAAGAGAAGGAGGACAGGTTGGAATAGAGAGGGGAAAAGGGAGAGAAGGAGGCCGGGAGGGGATCAGAAGAAAGAAGAAGAGAGAGCAGGAAAAATGGAAAGTAGGCGGATTGGGAGGAGGGTATAAGGAATATGAGGAAGAGGGAAGAGGATAAGAAGGAAGAACAAGAGAATGAGAAAAGGGCACAAAATGGAGAAAGAAGAGGACGAGATATAGAAGGAGATAGAGCAGAAGAGAGAACAGCAAAGCGACAAAAGAAGAAACGGAAGGAAAGGAAACAAAGAGGGAGGTGATAAACAGGAGCAGGAGTAGGCGACGTAGGAGAGTAGAGGAAGAGGAGGAAAAAAAGAAGACGGAGATGTAGGAGTAGATTAACGCGTTCCAAGCATTATCCGATGTATAAGAAATAAGGTTAATGGAAAAGCTGCCCCAGAGGAAATCAATTGCCGTTTTCCGTGGTAGATCAGTGGCTGATAAGTCGATGGCTCATACCCTCAAGTAGCGCTAAAAATAAGCTGCTGCTGTTGATGATGATAATGATAAAGATGACGATGATGAAGATGATGATGATGAAGATGTTGATGCTGCTGTCCTCCGGGTTAATATAAACGCTGGAGGCATCCAAATAAAAATAAGTGCGACATTTGTCATGACTCGGGAACATTTATAAATAACCATCACCAGCACACAAGTGGAGAATTGTTTTTTTACTGAAGGACTCATTCATCATTGGAGCAATTATGTGTAGGGCCTGTAAGTAATAATAATAATATTATAATATCTTTTCTTTAATAAGCGCCTGACAAACGCACTGCGTGCTGTACATTTATGTTATGCAATTTAAATCTTAACTACTAACAGAACAGACAGCCTGCAATACAACGGCGCTAATAGCAGCCTACAAAGCATATCCGCTCAACGGGGGCTCGAACTCGGTACCTCTCGGTCTCTGTGCTAGATGTTATCCAATGCACCACGGGCCCCCCCAAGTACAAAATAATGTCACATATTAAGAGAACTCTTCACATGTTACAGAGGATATAATTATTTACAAAATATTTCAGTCGGTCTATAGTAAAAGAAAAGATTCTATCCAAGTAAATTGTAATTGTGAGTGCTTATTTATATAGCGCCCCTCGAGAAAGCTCATCAGAAGTGCTGACGAACTCGAACATCTGTCGATTGTGATCTGAACATTGATGGCGTCGATTTGAATATTGCAGTTTATGTTCGATACAGGGACTAGCTTGTGATTAAGAGTTGCAATGGATCATAAGTGAAGTCTTGAAGTTACCAGTCTGTAAATTGAAGCCGTGTAGCTCCATCGATATTGACAATGCCTTTAAATCAGCTATATTTCTATAGCTATATATTTTTAATATACTATCACGAAAAAATTTGACAAATGGGTCATGCGCGAAACATTAGATCTAAGTTTATTTAAGCTTATTTGTCGCGTTTTCTTACTTTTCACATTTGCATTTCTATTCGTACCTAAACTGCGGGTGCTGTAACACAAGACCCTGGTCGAAGAGAATGGTCTTCAACCGGTCGCGAAATATAGGCTTATAAAGAAGAAGAAGCTCATTGACTGAGACTTTCTATCGATTTAACTGGTCAACTGTAACCAAAGGTATTTCCTATCCGTGCTTGTCCTTAGGTGAATCAATATGAAAAATAACATTTATTAAGAATTCAAATACGGCACCCGCAGTTTAGATACGAATAGAAATGCAAATGTTTCTCTAGACTAAAGCAATCGTTAATTATGCATGCAGAAGTCAACAAAGGGCGCACTGAATATTTATAGCATAATAAAAATTCTTTGTTTTGAAGGAAATGAAGTCGTAAAATTATTTTAAGGTCGTATTTTCGCGCATTTATAGCTTCAATAGAATCATTTATGAGATATTACCATATAATATTTAAGAAAACAGGCGCATAAATTCACGTGCTATTTCACAGATTGGGCTTAGTCAATTCCTATAAAATAATGACACCTGTTCCAATTTGGACGATTCGAAATATCTGAGGCTATTCAAACTTCAAAGGTTCTACGTGATCTAATCTTACCGGTAGGTTTTGGTTATATTTGCCGTTATACAAAGCTAAACATATTTTACCTGCCATTCATTTTCTAAATGAAAATTAAAAAGCCTACTTACATTCCAGATAGAATTGATGAATGAGTTAAAAGAATTAAGTTAGGCCTAACTCATTCAAGCCTTTCTTCGCCAAGTGACTGGTGCTCGGATGTGATAGCTATAATGATGATGAGAATCTGTGTTGCTAATCATTTGACGCCGTGTAATGATACTTCGTTGAAACACTGATAGGCATTTCATGCGAGAAGAATAATTTGAAATCATCATCATCAGCAGCAGCAGCATGATCATTATCATTATCATCACAAATCATCATAAGCTCCACCACAAACCCATCATCATTATTACTGACGAACCCGTATTCGAAGTCTCTTCTTTTCAACGACTCTGCCATTCGTTCTGGTCTTGAAATCGTCTCATTGCGGCATTTGTGTTCCCAAATTTTCTTCTGTTGAGAAAGACGACGGAAATTTGTTGTTTCAATAATGAAGACGATTTGCATCTGGTTATACGTCTGTATTCTCTGCGGAGTTTTATCCCTTTCATTGGAAGATTCTTTGAGAGGTGGGACCTTAACAATAAAAAAATTTACTAGATTTACTTTTCATGTTTTGTTTTCTCTCCTTTTTTGGTCTGAGTTGTGTCTTCTTTTGTCTACTTTATTCTTCTTTCGCTCTTCTTGTTCGTCTCATATGCAAATGATTTCAAGGCCATAAATAATGAATTAGGCCTACATAAGACACTGAACACATATCATGTTACTACTACTACTACTATTCCTTTATTTCAAAAACTCGTTGACACAAACGCAACAAGATTACAAAATCAACAGTTTAGATATCGATTAGACAAAAAATAATTTATATAGTCAAATAGATAAGAGGGTTAGGAATGTTAATTATAGTTTATACTTTAAAATAATTATGTGTTTCCAAGGTAATCTTTCTAGATTTTAATACAGATTTACTTATAATGAACCGTTAGAGAACCTCTTAATTTGGGCCGTTTTATTTATAAAATCTGTGCTACTTGTGTCTAAGAACATTATTGAAAACTGATGCTATTTTGAAAGTTATGACAGTTACGTACATGTAACTAATTAATTATAGGTGTCATCCCATACACCTACAAATATTATTGCCCATTTACTTTATCGTTACATTGCAGAGGCCACGATGGCTCCGTATGCTAACTTCCTGGATCCACTATTACTACATAGAACTTTGTTCTGAGTGTTTTATGAATGTTTTTCAGATGATAAACGTAATCATCTTGAATCGTCAAACAACAAAAAGATATTTCTTGAATCTCTTGGAATAGCAAAAAGGTTTGAAAAGCTTTAACTATGCTAATTGTATTTGCACTTCTAGCATTCAGCAGCAGGTATTGCTACTGAAACTTTTATATTACATATTTTCAGATCTGGCTGCAGCCACAATAAATTCAGTAAATTTTAAGAGAGATTAGCAAAGGCGCTGTATAAATGTTCATATCTTTGAAATACACAAATGTATGAATTCTTGTAACCAAATTGTTGCCTAAGCTAGTTCAAATTGTGGAGAGGCTTCGGTAAATATATATTCTAGGGCATAAACAACTAGACAGACTTCGACATAAATTCTTAGTTGTGCATTTTCTTAATGGTTGGCATTGTACACAACTGACTGAGTTTTGTTTTTCTAATTGCAGGAAAGAATGTGCAGAGGATAGTGAAGTCTGTGTACCTGAAAGAACTTGCTGTCCAAATCAGAATTTAGTGTGTAAATCGTTTCCCAACGTTTACAGAAATTACTGCGTGGATTCGAATTCAGATTGGTCGTGGTAGTGACGATGGGCGATGATGATGTATCCATACATCTGTGGTCATGCGTTCATCGGAGTTTCAGGGCAACTGACTCTGAAAGCGTTGTCAATGGCAAATGATACATATTCTTATTATTCATATTGACAATTCCTGCCGGAACATACTAAGCAAAAATAAAATGGAATCTCCAAATTTTTAATTGCGACGCTATTGACAATTATTGGGGTTTACATAGATACAAGCACCGATCGATCGATCGATCCATCCAACCATTCATTCATATCTACATCCATCTATCCATTCATCCACCCATCTATCCATTCATCCATTCATTCATCCATCCATCCAGCCAGCCATCCATCCATCCGTCTGTCCGTCCGTCCATCCATCCATTCACCCATCCATTCATCCATTCATCTATCTCTCCATGATCCATCCTTCCATCCATCTAGACAGAGTAGAATGTATCTTTACTATGCATTTATCCATCCATTCGTCCTCCCTTTTATCCATCGACTCACCCATTCAACCATTCAACAAACCATCCGACTACTCAACCCAAGATCCGTTCCCTTCTGCCCTTCAATGAGTCAGCACATCCATGCGAACATACGCATAATATGCATACGCTAATTGATGGTCATGTACTTACGTCCATCTAAATAAACGTGCCATTCCACTCCAATTGACGATTTAAAATCGCTCATTAGTTTCAATCAGAAAATTTTAACATTGGGAAACGGATAGTGCAGTGGTTAGCGCGTTGGACTGTCAGTCGAGTGGTCGGGGGGTTAAAATATTGACATGGACAAGTTAAGGTTACACAGGAGACCTATAAGGGGCCGAAGGGGCCGAAAGTCGTTCGTTAGTCAGGGCCAACTGGGAAGTATTTCAATGTATTTTGCCAGTTGAACAAATACCCAGAAAAGAAATAGCGTAACAGACAACTATAACGGTTCTTAGCTAATGTGCACATTTACTGTGTTATGATGTTCAAACAGAAGAGATGAATGAGTGAAAACGTTTCTTGTGAGTAAACTGAAAGAAGTGTTGAGTGGTTGCAGCCATTGAGTTAACTAATAAGCCAGAATAATATGAGTACGTTTGAAGAGGTGAAGACGAGGTAAGGAGCGTATATTCAGGGGATTGTCGTTCCAAGTTTTAAATCCAGCACATTTGATTGATGAGAGTCCAGTGCTATAGTGCGGGGAAAGGCGAAATAGAGGGAATCAGGGTTTCTCGAGGGGTACTGATGGATGCATTGCCCGTGTTAAGTTGAAAATATAAAATATATAAAAATCTTGGTAAATTATAGGCAGTGAGTTGTGGATATATAGCGATACATGAAAGACCCTAGCAGCAATTATTGCCTTATATGAACTAATTTTAATGTAATTACGATTGCGAAATTCACCCTCTGTATGAGCTCCATATGGCATTTTCGTAATGAATCTGAACGCCCTTTATTGCACGGTCGGGCGCATAACTAGGTTTGACTTATACATACATGTACATACAAACATACCTACCTACATGCATGCATACATGCATACACACAAATAAATATATGTACATACAAACATACATACAAACTTACACATGCATGCATAATTGCATATGTTCGTATGCATTCATACAAACATACAGACATTCATGTATGCCTGCATACTTACTAACATGTATATATGCATACATACACATTTATGCATGAATACGGCATTTCAAGCCTATTTAAAGTCATATATGCATACAAAATACATGCTTACACACATGAGTACATACATTCATACATACATACTTAAATACATGCATATGTACACACATACTCAAATACATACGTGCATATACAGTTATACACATACATTCCTACATAGATAAATACATTAATGCATACGTACATAAACATATGTATGCATGCATACATACTTTCATATCTAAGTACAGTCGTGCTTACATACTTATTATACGCTTCTGGTCGGGCGACGAACCTTGCTGTAATACTTGAAGACTCACTCCCACAGGACATGGATTTTGACCAGATGTTTTGACAAAAAATTATTAAAAAATTTCAAAATAAATAATTAGTAAATTTTTTGGTTAATAAATTTTTATTAAAGAAATAAATCAATGTTCCTTAGAAAATCATTATTTGCATTCATTTTAATTTAAACCTATGCCCGCCGACACAGACATCACACAGCGTATATTTTTGGAGAGGACTACAATTGAAATTGTATTGTAATTATTGTATTATTGTAATTAGTAATTTATATAGCGCCGCTCACAGCCGAGGCCATTCAGTAGAATATCATAAATCCACGGCTGATTAAAGCCTGCACGGAAATGAGCGCAGAAGACAGGATATTATTTTTATAACTGGAAATAATTTAGGGGACAACGTCATCGAAACGACCAAATATAAACCCAGCCGTTCTGCGTCGTCTTCGAAGGTTCTGCGGCGCTTCACGTAGCTGTTGCCATTGACTTTACACTCGGCAACACCAGTCATTTTAGGTCTGTATTCCTTTCTTGCGCGATTCATAGGTGTACACTGTACAAGTTAAGGAAAGAAGAATGTTCTTAAAGTTGTTTGAGAAGAAAAACTGAACATCACCCAGAATGTTATGTATTGCTGGGATAAAATTACGTGAAGTAATGTTAGCTTTATGCAATGTCATTCTTAAGGCGATGTATGCTTATGAGTATAATACTTTGGTAGACTGTAGTTGGACCTGCTAGTCGATCGAGTAGAACGCTTAATATGTTGTGATGAGGAGAAAACGGGTAAGAAAAATGGGAAGCTCGTCTTCCATGAGACGGTTACTGTGCAGTGACATTCAGTAGGCCTACGCTTATGTGCCACGGACTTTTACTTATTCATTAGGTAGTGGCTCCTAATAATGCATAATAATAATAATAATAATATTATAATAATAATAATAATAATAATAATAATAATAATAATAATAATAATAATAATAATAATAATAATAATAATAATAATAATAATAATAATAGGCCTAATAATAATAATAATAATAATAATAATAATAATAATAATAATAATAATAATAATAATAATAATAATAATTGTCTTAATAATAAAAAATAGGGACCTAGTAATAATTAAAAACACCAACAATAATAAAGCCTGATTTCTCGAAGATATACTAAAACTCCTTTATACTTTATACTGCTTTATACTCCTAACAATTTTTCTACCTGAGGTATCATTTCTACCCCGTTCTGGTCTTGCACTCGTCTCCATGCTGCGCGTATCAAAATTGTCACGAATGAACATCCTCCTTCACTGTTCGGATCCATGGAGGCTTGACTCTTCCACTGGTCTCTTCCAGCCTGTCGTCCGAGTCTTGTTTGAGGTACAACTTTAACAAAAGTCCGATGATGCTTCAAGAGATTTCTAGAAAATAACAACACGCCTAACATTTGATTCATTTTGGCTTAAAAAACTAATCGTTATGGAAAGTTTTTGAAATATATGTTGCTAATACCAGGTCTTCTGTTGAGAGAGACATTGGAAATCTGTTTCGATAATGAAGACGATTTGTCTCTCGTTGTACGTCTGTATTCTCTGCGGAGTTTTATCTCTTTCATTGGCTGGTTTTAAGAAAGGTGAGGACTTTAACAATATTACATTTGACTTATATGTTTCATGTTTTGTTTTTGTTCCTTCTTTTTACTTGTCTGGTGTTTGTCTTGTTTCGTCTTCATTTTCTTCTTTCTTCTCTTTTTGTTCGTCTCCTATGCATAATCTGTTTGCATGCGATGAATAACGAATTACTTAGAGATTTTCGCCAGCCCATTATGGCGCTGAACACATGTGATGTTAGAATTTATAATTACAATAATTCTGAATTCCAAGGACAAGCCTTACTTATTTGAAACTGACAAACTGATTTTAAAGAGTGAAAGAAACTTCTGAATTTGTTCCGTTTTATACTTAAATCAGTGCTACTTGTGCCTAAGAATATATTAAAATGAGTTTACTAATGGAGGCATGTACTTAACAAATGTCTAGTCTACCCATACACTGACATTATTATTTACCCATTCACTTATCGTTACATCCAAGAATCTAACATCAAGTCCTGTTTCCACTGCAACTACGTAAATATTTGCTGTCATTGTTTTATTAATGCTTTTCAGATGATAAACGTCGTATTCATCTTGAATCGCCAAACAACAAGGAAGAGAAATTGCCTGAATTTCCTGGGATAGCAAAAAGGTTTGAACAACTCTAATATTATGCTAATTGCATTTGTGCTTCTGGTATTCAAGTCTTGCTCTTGAAGCCTTCACGTTTCATCTATTCAGATATGTCTGCAGCCATAATTCAGGAAACTTTAAAGGAGATTAGCGAGGGCGCTTTATAAATGTTCATATCACTGAAATACAAACACGTCAATTCTTGTAGCCAAATGCTTGCCCGGACTATTTGAAATTGCTAAGAGTTTTCTGTATATTCAGGGCATAAAATAATATCTCTTCAATCTTTAACATAAGATCTTCATTGTGCATTTCCTAATGTTTGGCATCGTACACTTCGGGCTGAGTTTTGTTTTTCTTATTGCAGGGAAGAATGTTCAAAGATTGGTGAATCATGTGGACCTTACAGAAGTTGCTGTCCAAATCAGAATTTGAGGTGTCAAGCTTTTCCGAGGGCTTACAGAGCCATATGCGTGGATCAGTCGGGCTGGACTGGATAGTGATGACTGGCGATGATGATGACTTTGTGGGCATGCATTGAACGGAGTTTTAGGACTACTGACTCTGAAAGCATTGTCAGTGGCAAATGATACATATTCTTATTATTTGCGTCTACAATTCCTGACGGAACTTGCAAATCAGAATTAAACAGGAATCTCTAAATTCTTGAATTGTTCTGTTTATCATAAAAAGCTCCAATTCTCTATCTAATATATCTAGACCCTATTCTCTCGTTGGGTTTAAGCGTCGGATCTAGTTATTATCTTTGAAGGCAAAAATGCAAATTTAAATGATGAAACAAACAAAAGCCCTATCGTTATTACAATTAGGGTAGAAAAAAAAGAAAAGCAAGAATAAAAATAGAAATAAAGATAACAATAAGAACACGAATAAGAAGAAAAGAATAAGAATAAAGCCTAACTTTTATGAATAAAGCCTGGCTTTCTACAACGGCCTTGACTATTGCCTTGTGTGTATTAGAGCTTCTATTTGCCAAGCCATCGTTTCAATTCAATTGCTTTATGAAGAACTTATGCTAACGAGGACAACATCAACTACACAGACAAAATCAGACATACGGACACAAAAATAGGTACACACGCACATGGAGAGAAGGCCACAAAGAGAAGTTGGCCCATACAAGCGGTAGTGCTTACCGAAAAAGAGAAACTCGCACGTCAAGACGTTCGCCTCGTGGCGCCTATTTCTCTTTGTCGGATAAGGAGGGCAGGAAGAGAAGCACAACGGATTGGGTGAAGGAGGGGAAAAGGAAGAGATGGAGGGCGGATTTGGATAAGGGGGAAAGGAAGAGAAGGAGGACGAAAGGGATTAGAAGAAAGAAGGAAGAGGAACAGGAAAAAGTGAAAGTGTGATGATTGGGAGGAGGGGGTAAGGAAGAGCAGGAAAAACGAAGGAGTTGAGAAGGAAGAATAGGAGAATGAGGAAGAGAGAAACCAGGAGAAAGAGAACGCGGTGAAATTGGACGAAGGAGAAGAGAGAAATGACATAGGCTGAAGAAGCGGAAGTGGAAGAAACAAAGAGGTGTGCAATAAGCAGGCGTAGAAGTAGGCGATGTGGGAAGAGGAGGCGAAGAGGGGAGAAGGAGGAAAAGGAGAAGGCGAAGATGTAGGAGTAGATTAAGACGTTTCAAGCATTATCCGATGTATAAGAAATAAGGTTAATGAAAAAGCCGACTCTAGAGGAAATCAATTACCGTTTTCCGTGGTAATCAGACGCTGATAAGTCGATGGCTCATCCCCTCAAGTAGCGCTAAAAATAAGCAGCTGCTGCTTCTGCTGGTGATGATTATGATAATGATGAAGATGCTGATGCTGTTGTGCTCCGGGGGAATAGAAACGCTAGAATAATCAAAATGAAAATAAGGGCCACATTTGTCATGACTCAAGAAGAGATGCCATAACATTTAGAAATGAACCTCACCAGCGTACAAGTGGAGAATGATTTGTCACTGTAAAACTCATTTATCATTGGAGCAATCGTGTGTTTAAATACAGAGCAGCGTCAAATATTAATAGAACTCTTCATATTGTAACAGAAGAAATATTTGCAGAACGTTTCAGCCGGTCTAGAAAAAGAAAACGATTCTATCCTAAGACATGAGATAGCCTATTTATATAGCGCCTATTCGGGAAAACTCACCAGCGGTGCTGACGAACTGACCACAAAAGACCATGATCGATCGGAATGGTCTTCAACCGGTTGCGAAATATAGGCATAGCAAGGAGACGAATCTCATTGGATGAGACATTCTATTGATTCAACTGGACAGTTATAACCAAGGGTGTTATCTATTACTTCTTGTCCTTTGATGAACCGATAATTATGAAAAATAAAATTGGTTAACAACAATAATTATTACCTGTGTTTCAAATAGCGTAAAAATTCAATTACAGCATCTTCAAGCTGGCAGTATGATTTTAAGTCATAGTATGAACGGATGATCATGATTACAAGTTATTACAGGAGTCCAATTTAACTGAATGTCAACCATGCAAGGCGCTATACTGTCCTACTGCTAATTTTACAAACGCCACCTAGCAGATGGAAGGCTGAGTGGACCTTTGGGAGGGTAGCGGGAATCGATCCCGCGTCCATGCTGATCTTCTGCTCCTCGTGCCGGAATGTTACCATTCACCATCATTCAAAGGCTTAATATCATCATTCAACAGCTTACTGCGATCATTCAATAGCTTAATATCATCAGTCAACAGCGAAATACCACCACTCAACAGCTTAATGTCATCATTCAACAGCCTGATGCCATTATTCAAATGCTTAATGCTATCATTCAACAACTTAAAACCATCATTCAGTGGCTTAATAGCATCGCTACTTGCCATAACTTTTCGGTCTTCTGGACGTCTTCGATAATAGTATGATTTAGAAATTTCTATTTTTTTGCAAATGGTCTTTAGAATACGAATAAAATTCTAACAATAATGATAACAAAGACAACCAACTGTTGTTGAAATTATATTAAGCAATAAGTTAGTTTGAAAAGTTCTGAAATAATTAATAATAAGGATTATCGGAGGGACTGGTGTCACAGTGGTGTGAAACTTTCTCCCTTAAAAACGCCTTTATTCCAAGGACCCGTCCTTCCCATTCCTCTATAATCCCTACCCAGTCTTTTTTCCATATCTCTGAGATGATGAATTGTCAAATATAAGCTCTGATACAGAAATGTAGTTTTCGTTGTCTCCATTTATTTTCGCAAGCCAATGAAGCCGGTGAAGAAATCCAGGTTTTATTCTAATTCTTTTCTTCCTATTCGTATTTTCCTTAATTTTATTTTATTCTTATTCTTGCCTTTGTTCTTATTCTTATTCCAATTCTTACTCTTACAATAATAGAGGTGTTGTTTCTTTCGTCATTTGAAGTTGCATTTTTTGTCTTCAAAGATAGGAACTCTAGATCCAACGCTAAATTTGAAGAGCAGTCCTTTCAGCAAGCCTGAGAGGCAATCTTGGGTGTGAAGTGTTAGTGATCGACTTAGCTTTCTTAGCCTCGGCATATGAGGGCGGGAGGCCAGTCCTCTTCCTCGACGTTTGATCTTCCAACCGACAGTGCACGGTCTGTGTACTCATTCTAGCTGAGTTGACTAGGGGCTCAGATGGAGGAGAGATCTCGAACCAAATTTCCACTCTGGTGGAGATTTTAACCCCGACCTCTCGACTGACAGTCCAGCACGCTAACCACTGCACTATCCCGTACCCCAACGTTAAAACTCTCTTAGTGAACCCAATGGGGAATACATTATTTTTTAGTCATCAATTGGAGTCGAATGGCATGTATATTTAGACGTGTATGAGTACATGACTATGAATTAGTGTATGGATATCATGGGAAGGACCTTGGGTTGGGTAGTTGGATGGTTTGTTGAATGGTTAAGTGGGAGAGTCGATGAACGAAAAGAATGGACGAATGGATGGATGAAAATGATGGATGAATTGATGGATGAAAAGGATGAAAGAATGGATGGATGAATGGATGGATGAAAATGATGGATGAATGGATGGATGAAAAAGATGAATGGATGGATGATTGAATGGACGAAAAGGATGAATCGATGGATGAAAAGAATGGATGAATTGATGGATGAAAAGAATGGATGAATTGATGGATGAAAAGGATGCACGAATGGATGGACAAAAAGGATGAATGAATGGATGGATGAATGGATGAATGAATGGATGGATGAATGGATGGATGAATGGATGGAGGATAGGTGATGGATAGATGGATCGATCGATGCCTCTATCTACGTGTCTGTATAAGTGTAGAACCTAATATCGGTGGACAGCATAGACTTAACGCCATCCAAGTGACACCTACAGTGCTGCGGTAATGGTTACTTAATTAACATTTTTGAACACCGGTTCAGAATTCTCCTTTCATAAGTAGGTTGCATGTGAGTAAAGAGATTAACATTGTTTTTAAAGACTGCTGGTAGAGGAAGGTCCAATTGGCGATAGTGTTTCTGTTATTCTAACTTAAACAATTCAAAAATTTAGAGATTTCTCTTTATTTCTGCTTAGTATGTTCCGTCAGGAATTATCAACATGAATAATAAGAATATGTAACATTTGCCAATGACAACGCTTTTAGTGTCAGTTGTCCTGAAACTCCAATGAACGCATGCCCACGGATGTATGGATACGAAGTCATCATCATTGCCATTCATCGCTACCATGACCAACCCAAATTCGACTTTTTCACGCAATAATCTCTGTAAATTTTCGGTAACCTTGTACACGTTAAATTCTGATTTGGACAGCAACTTCTTTTAGGTGTGCAGACCTCACTAGTCTTTGCACATACTGCCCTGCAATCAGAAAACAAAACTCATCCAGATGAGTACCGTACTATGGGTTGGAAAATGCACGACTGTAGCCTAATAATTAATATATAGCTTTTAAGCTTAGTCGAACTTGGCTGAGAAGGCCTTACGTACGATAAGTGTTGTTGAAAATATTGACACTGGACACATGGTAGTAAATAGATTAAAATAATATTGAAAACATAAGTCAATTCTGTACAACAATTATAGCAAATCCTATCTACCTATAGTGGCGTATTTAATCTACAATAAATAGTTTATTATGAGGCTTATCTGATTCCCCATTACAAGTGCACGTGGATCCCATGTCGAAGTTATCGTAGAAGAATTCTTGGATTGGTCTCACGTAGTCGTAGATACTCGAGGTTCAATCGCTGGTCTCGAATACGTACATCACTTCTCCGTCTTTGAAAGTCAAGGTAGCGTAGAAATATCCGAATCCACACGTAGGAAGATAGTCTCACGCTTTAAATTCCTCACAACTAACCGTCCAATTGGCTCGCAGTTGGCTCCGAATGACGATCGCTCCCAAACAACCTCGCAACAGTAATTCCAGTTGAATGTTAGTCTTTCCAAGCTTACGCCGGAACGAATGACTTAGCAATCCCACTGTTTTACTCCGTTACACATCCACTTTCTCTCAACAGTAACTACAGCAGAATGACAGTCTTTCCTAACTTACGCAGGAACGATTGACTTCAAATCTCGCCGTCTTACTTCATCGAATAATGTCGTGGCAACGCTTCACTACCACCGACGCTCGCAAGATTAAAGTTCGCTCGAACTTCACTTCGATCGAAACACTTTAAATCCTGGATTCACCGTGATCGCTCCTAATAAAGTCGATCCACGTATATCTCCGCAACTCAAACGATGCTGCTGTTTCCTTCCTTTCTCGGCAATTCTCTTTACCACTCCCTTCTCTTGAACTTACAACGTCTCAACTGTCATTACCGGTCTTTAACCGTCCCTGTGTTTCTATCCACCTAGCGTCATTGGTCGCTTAGCAACATAGCACATCACGTGACATTTAAATTACGTTTAAAAGCCTCTTACCTAGTCTAATATTATATTTATGTATCGCCACCACATCTTTTATATATCGCCACTGTAATTGACTAGCTTATACTAGTATTATATTAATTAATTAGTTAAACATGGCATTTGATAAGATTCAATCGCTACAAATAGGCCCCCTCTTAAAAAGACTGTTTACAGGCTTTCTATCTCTAACCTACTTATCAAATGACTTGTCATTCACTAATTTAAACAAGAATAACTATTTAAACATACTTACTAACAAACTATCTCATCTAAATTTAACATATTTCTACTTATTCTATATACATCTATATACCTTACTTTCTTACCTATCTTAATAAATCTTAATTCTAAACTGATCCTCTACTCAAGTAATCAGATATCACATTGTTACATCCTTTGATATAATTGATTTTGAAGCAATAATTCTGTAATGCAAGACTCCACCTCATCACTCTAGCATTCTTCATTCTCCCTTCCTTCATGTATTGCAATCCACAATGATCTGTTTCAATCACAAACTGTTTCCCAAATAGATATCTATCAAACTTCTCAATGCCCCACATTATGGCTAAACATTCTCTTTCTTCCACTGAATATCTTCTTTCTCTATCTAGTAACTTCCTACTTGCGTATGCAATAGGGTGATTTACATCCTCGTATTTCTGCATTAACACACAACCTATTCCTATACCAGATGCATCCGTCTGAATCGTAAATTCCTTACTTAAGTCAGGTAACCTCACTATAGGTTTACTTGCTAACGCCTCCTTCAGCTTTACAAATGATTTCTCCAGTATTGGTGTCCAATCTACTACGTTTGGTGACTGTTTCTTAGTCAAGTCAGATAATGGTGCCATTAATTCAGCACAATGAGGAATGAACTTCCTATAATAATTCACTGCGCCTAAGAAACTTCTCACCTGTTTCTTATTCTGTGGCCTCGGCATATCCACTATTTTATCTATCGATTCTACCTTAGGACTTATTTCACTACCTTTGAGTGTGTGCCCCAGAAAATCTACCTTCCCGTACCCTAATGAACATTTCTTTGGTTTCAAAGTAAGTTTAGCCTTCCTTACTCGTTTGAAAAATTCTCTTAACACATTCATGTGATCATCCCATTCCACCGTATGCGCTAGTATGTCATCTACATAACTTTCCAGATTCTTTGTTCCATATAGGACCTTTCTTATCATCCTATTATAACTTGAAGCACTGTTTATTAAGCCGAATGGCATGACTTTGAATTTAAACATTCCATTGGCGCAAATAAAAGTCGTATAATCCTGTGAGTTTTCTGCCATTGGTATTTGCCAGTAACCTTTGCAAAAATCGAATTTACTGTATATCTTGCTCCCACTCAATTTATTAAAAACCTCTTCGTTCGACATCATGGGTTCCGGATCAAATACTGTTATCTTGTTTAACTGTTTGTAGTTACAACAGAGTCTATTCGACCCATCTGATTTCTTCACTACTACTAGTGGTGCAGCATATGCTGATTCAGATCTCTCTATTATCCCATTGTTCAACATTAACTCTATCTCTTTATCTATTTCTTTCTGTAAATGATATGGAGTTGGGTATGCTTTTGATCGAGTTGGTTCTGTACTAGTTAACTTAATCTCATGTTCAACAAGATCTGTCTTCCCTGGTACATCAGAAAATATATCGCTATATTCTTCTAATAATCTCATCATATCTCCTTTTTGTTTTTCACTCAAGTCTGGGTTTATATCAACATCCTTATAATTCTCCCTTTGTTTACTGTTATATAACTCTAGAATCTCTTCCTCTCCATCTATTCCTATTTCTCCATCATGTACTACCGCTGACACATAAGCAACTACTTCTGCTTCACCTGTTCTATCTTTTTCAACATTTGCTTTCTCCTCTAACATGTCTCTCCTGTCTATGTATTTCTTTAGCATGTTGATGTGGTATGTCTTAATCCTTCCATTCTTATCTTCAACTCTATAATCATACTCTCCTACTTTATCTCTTACGATTAATGGACCTTGCCATTGCATAAGTAGTTTGTTGTTGCTGGTCGGCAATAACAATAATACTTTATCTCCAATTTCAAGTTTCCTATTTCTCGACTTCTTGTCATAATACTTCTTGTTCTTCAACTGTGACTGACTGATAGCTTTCTGTGCCAATGCACATGTTTCATCTATTCTCTCCCTCAATTCAAGTACATAAGTGTATGCATCTTTAATCTCCTCTTCTACAGTTCCATTAGTCCACAATTCCTTTAGAATTTTAACCGGACCTCGACATGATCTACCGAATACTAATTCAAATGGTGTGAACCCGTGGCTTTCGTGTACCGTATCTCTCAATGCAAATAAGAGAGGTGTTAAATACCTATCCCACTCTTTTGGTTGTTCACCTATCAGCTTTCTTAGTGTCGCCTTAATTGTACCATTCAGTCTCTCGACACATCCGTTTCCCATTGCGTGGTAAGGGCTAGTCATGGTGTGCTTGATTAGCAACAACCTGTTCACATCTGCCATTAATTCTGATGTGAACTGACTTCCTCTGTCGGTATGGATCTTTTGTGGTATACCCATTCGACAATAAACACTGAATAATGCCTCAACCACTTCTTCTGTACTAATTCCCTTTAAAGGTATGGCTTCTGGATACCTAGTGCTCAAATCTATTATGGTCAACACGTATCTGTACCCCCTGACTGACATCGGATTTACAGGACCTATTATATCAACACAGATATGGTTGAAGGGTACATCCACTATTGGTAAATGTCCCATCGGTGCCCTATAATTCACCTTCTTGTCTACAGCTCTCTGACAAGTATCGCAACTAAGCACGTATCTACGTACATCCTGATTTATTGACGGCCAATAGAAGTCATTAGTAATCTTACTCAATGTCTTCGTTATTCCTAGATGTGCAGATAAAAGAGAACAATGTGCGATCAACATTACCTTATCTCGAAGTGTCTTTGGAACCATTAACTGTAACTTAATTTCGTCTTTTAGGATTTCCTTGTACAATCTATACAGTAATCCATTTTCTTTGACAAATCTTATCTTGCCTGTCTGCTCTTCTACATCTTTTGTCTGATCGGCTATCTCCATGTACTTCTTTAAAGTTTCGTCCTCCATTTGCAATCTTTTAATCTCCTCAGGAGTTACTTTAAGATCGGGTAATTTCGCGTATTTTAGAGGTCTAAACTTTTCGACTTTAGCGCTCGCCTCTCTCGTCTCAACAGCGGCCATCGTGAGTCGATGTTTACATTCTTCGATGACGTCATCTGTCGCGGTGACATCACGATCTATGTGTATATCCTCTTCTCTACTGCTTTCTGTATGATTGTGTATCTCCGAGTATTTGTTTTGACCTGTGTTTGTTTCAATGTCTGCCTCGGCTCTATTACACGTATCACTTTCCAAATTTACTTCTGCCGTTTTATCTTTTCCTAGTAAATATCTTACTCCATTTATCTTCCCTATTATAACAGGTTTTACAGGGTCTTCCATTACAAGGGCTTCTATTTGTCCGGTGAAATATTCTCCCTCGATTATAACATTTGCTGTGGGAAATAACTTGGTACTTCCATCAATTAGTGTGCATAATGTTTCTTTACCCGTCAATGCTGAATTGTCTATCAGGCTTCTCTTGACAACACAACACGTAGCACCTGAATCGTATAAACACTCTGATTCTATTCCATTCAGTTTGACCCAGTGCTGTGAATTGACATTACTTGACCTATGCAGATCATGACAATCCATATCCATGACAAAAGCACTTGTTACTTTCTCACTTGCTTCACTTGTCCTAATCTGTGGAATCCTCCAATTATCTGATTCTGATCTACACATTACACCACATCTATCTCGACTATTCATTATCTTATGTCTACTGTTCTCAAACACTTGAATAGCTGCAGCTGTATGCTTAACATGTCCTTTGAATTTATTTGGGCAGTTATATGCCTTGTGACCAGCTATTTTACAGACATAACAGACAATTCCCTTCTCATTGCTCTGTGTTCCTTCTTTGTGAAAATCTCTGTTATTTACCCTACTCCTATTGGTTTCACCATGCCATTCATTAGCAGCTTTGAACCTATTTGTTGCATTGGTAAACTTATCCTTGGTTCTTTCTTCAAATACTTTATGTTGGTCTCTGTCAAATGTGAACCTTGTTTTTACTCTCATACTGGTATCACCATGTTTGTACCCGTGAGCTTCAATGTATGCCTCCGCATGAGTTAACATGTCCTTGAGTTTAATCTTACCTTTCTCCTTAATAAAGATCTTCAATTCTGGTGAGCAGGTTGTGAAGAATTGTTCCTTCAATATTAAACTCTCTAACCCTTCAAATGTTTCCTCATATCCTGCTAAGGCCATCCACTGTCTAAGGTATCTCCTCAATCTTTCCAAAAATTGAGAACAATTCTCTCCAATTTCAATTCGACTTTCTCTAAATTTTTGTCTGTAACCGCCTTCTGTCAATCTAAACCTCTTGAGCAATTGTTCTTTAAGACATTCATAATTTTGTGCCTCTCTAGAAGATAATCTCTGGTAGACTTCTAAGGCTTTCCCTTCTAGATGTCTAGCTAGTATTAAGGACCAAAGTTTTTGCGGAATCTCGTACGCCTCCACTGTCCTTTCAAATCTTAATAAATATGCGTCTAAGCAATCCTTGTTTTCATTAAAATTGGGAAATTTAATGTCTCTCATTCCCCTTCCATTATTTCCACTATTTCCTTCTTCATTATCATTTACAAACATTACATTACTGCCTCCATTTTGTTGACGATCAGCAGTCGCCCTTGCTTCAATCTCTTTGATTTTAATTTCTGCCTCAATTTTCTTTAATTCCAAATCCATCTGGCGCTTAGCCCGTTCATCCTCTGCTTGCCGCTTAGCTTCTTCTAATTCCATTTGGCGCTTAGCACGCTCATCCTCTGCTTGCCGCTTAGCTTCTTCTAATTCCATTTGGCGCTTAGCACGCTCATCCTCTGCTTGCCGCTTAGCTTCTTCTAATTCCATTTGGCGCTTAGCACGCTCATCCTCTAATCGCTCAGTAGCCTTTTTATCTTCTCTCTCTCTGGCTCTCTCTTCTCTCAGTTCAGCCTGTTTCTCTCGTACAAAAATTTTCAATTCCTCTCCTTCCATTCCGAGATCTTGGCCCATCTGTAACCACTGTTGGTAGTCAGTAACGGACATCTTACTTGCTTACTTTTGTTTCGGCTAAGTAATAAATCAAAAGCTTTGTGCTATATAAAATCCTCGAATACTAATGACGCTCTATATGTAACCTCTTATTTATATGTACTCTATGGCTATGACGTAACACTTAATTTAACATCTAATCGCACCGTTTCAAATGACCTACAGATGCGTACCGTTATAATTCAAATTAAACTAATCAATCTACTACTATCCTAATGCAAATTAACTAACGGTTTACTTAAGCATAATAAAGTCTCTCAAATCCTGGACTATGAGCTCCCAAAGTTGTAGCCTAATAATTAATATATAGCTTTTTAGCTTAGTCGAACTTGGCTGAGAAGGCCTTACGTACGATAAGTGTTGTTGAAAATATTGACACTGGACACATTGTAGTAAATAGATTAAATTAATATTGAAAATATAAGTCAATTCTGTACAACAATTACAGCAAATCCTATCTACCTATAGTGGCGTATTTAATCTACAATAAATAGATTATTATGAGGCTTATCTGATTCCCCATTACAAGTGCACGTGGATCCCATGTCGAAGTTATCGTAGAAGAATTCTTGGATTGGTCTCACGTAGTCGTAGATACTCGAGGTTCAATCGCTGGTCTCGAATACGTACATCACTTCTCCGTCTTTGAAAGTCAAGGTAGCGTAGAAATATCCGAATCCACACGTAGGAAGATAGTCTCACGCTTTAAATTCCTCGCAACTAACCGTCCACTTGGCTCGCAGTTGACTCCGAATGACGATCGCTCCCAAACAACCTCGCAACAGTAATCCCAGTTGAATGTTAGTCTTTCCAAGCTTACGCCGGAACGAATGACTTAGCAATCCCACTGTTTTACTCCGTTACACATCCACTTTCTCTCAACAGTAACTACAGCAGAATGACAGTCTTTCCTAACTTACGCAGGAACGATTGACTTCAAATCTCGCCGTCTTACTTCATCGAATAATGTCGTGGCAACGTTTCACTACCACCGACACTCGCAAGATTAAAGTTCGCTCGAACTCCACTTCGATCGAAACACTTTAAATCCTGGATTCACCGTGATCGCTCCTAATAAAGTCGATCCACGTATATCTCCGCAACTCAAACGATGCTGCCGTTTCCTTCCATTCTCGGCAATTCTTTTGGGTTCCGGATCAAATACTGTTATCTTGTTTAACTGTTTGTAGTTACAACAGAGTCTATTCGACCCATCTGATTTCTTCACTACTACTAGTGGTGCAGCATATGCTGATTCAGATCTCACTATTATCCCATTGTTCAACATTAACTCTATCTCTTTATCTATTTCTTTCTGTAAATGATATGGAGTTGGGTATGCTTTTGATCGAGTTGGTTCTGTACTAGTTAACTTAATCTCATGTTCAACAAGATCTGTCTTCCCTGGTACATCAGAAAATATATCGCTATATTCTTCTAATAATCTCATCATATCTCCTTTTTGTTTTTCACTCAAGTCTGGGTTTATATCAACATCCTTATAATTCTCCCTTTGTTTACTGTTATATAACTCTAGAATCTCTTCCTCTCCATCTATTCCTATTTCTCCATCATGTACTACCGCTGACACATAAGCAACTACTTCTGCTTCACCTGTTCTATCTTTTTCAACATTTGCTTTCTCCTCTAACATGTCTCTCCTGTCTATGTATTTCTTTAGCATGTTGATGTGGTATGTCTTAATCCTTCCATTCTTATCTTCAACTCTATAATCATACTCTCCTACTTTATCTCTTACGATTAATGGACCTTGCCATTGCATAAGTAGTTTGTTGTTGCTGGTCGGCAATAACAATAATACTTTATCTCCAATTTCAAGTTTCCTATTTCTCGACTTCTTGTCATAATACTTCTTGTTCTTCAACTGTGACTGACTGATAGCTTTCTGTGCCAATGCACATGTTTCATCTATTCTCTCCCTCAATTCAAGTACATAAGTGTATGCATCTTTAATCTCCTCTTCTACAGTTCCATTAGTCCACAATTCCTTTAGAATTTTAACCGGACCTCGACATGATCTACCGAATACTAATTCAAATGGTGTGAACCCGTGGCTTTCGTGTACCGTATCTCTCAATGCAAATAAGAGAGGTGTTAAATACCTATCCCACTCTTTTGGTTGTTCACCTATCAGCTTTCTTAGTGTCGCCTTAATTGTACCATTCAGTCTCTCGACACATCCGTTTCCCATTGCGTGGTAAGGGCTAGTCATGGTGTGCTTGATTAGCAACAACCTGTTCACATCTGCCATTAATTCTGATGTGAACTGACTTCCTCTGTCGGTATGGATCTTTTGTGGTATACCCATTCGACAATAAACACTGAATAATGCCTCAACCACTTCTTCTGTACTAATTCCCTTTAAAGGTATGGCTTCTGGATACCTAGTGCTCAAATCTATTATGGTCAACACGTATCTGTACCCCCTGACTGACATCGGATTTACAGGACCTATTATATCAACACAGATATGGTTGAAGGGTACATCCACTATTGGTAAATGTCCCATCGGTGCCCTATAATTCACCTTCTTGTCTACAGCTCTCTGACAAGTATCGCAACTAAGCACGTATCTACGTACATCCTGATTTATTGACGGCCAATAGAAGTCATTAGTAATCTTACTCAATGTCTTCGTTATTCCTAGATGTGCAGATAAAAGAGAACAATGTGCGATCAACATTACCTTATCTCGAAGTGTCTTTGGAACCATTAACTGTAACTTAATTTCGTCTTTTAGGATTTCCTTGTACAATCTATACAGTAATCCATTTTCTTTGACAAATCTTATCTTGCCTGTCTGCTCTTCTACATCTTTTGTCTGATCGGCTATCTCCATGTACTTCTTTAAAGTTTCGTCCTCCATTTGCAATCTTTTAATCTCCTCAGGAGTTACTTTAAGATCGGGTAATTTCGCGTATTTTAGAGGTCTAAACTTTTCGACTTTAGCGCTCGCCTCTCTCGTCTCAACAGCGGCCATCGTGAGTCGATGTTTACATTCTTCGATGACGTCATCTGTCGCGGTGACATCACGATCTATGTGTATATCCTCTTCTCTACTGCTTTCTGTATGATTGTGTATCTCCGAGTATTTGTTTTGACCTGTGTTTGTTTCAATGTCTGCCTCGGCTCTATTACACGTATCACTTTCCAAATTTACTTCTGCCGTTTTATCTTTTCCTAGTAAATATCTTACTCCATTTATCTTCCCTATTATAACAGGTTTTACAGGGTCTTCCATTACAAGGGCTTCTATTTGTCCGGTGAAATATTCTCCCTCGATTATAACATTTGCTGTGGGAAATAACTTGGTACTTCCATCAATTAGTGTGCATAATGTTTCTTTACCCGTCAATGCTGAATTGTCTATCAGGCTTCTCTTGACAACACAACACGTAGCACCTGAATCGTATAAACACTCTGATTCTATTCCATTCAGTTTGACCCAGTGCTGTGAATTGACATTACTTGACCTATGCAGATCATGACAATCCATATCCATGACAAAAGCACTTGTTACTTTCTCACTTGCTTCACTTGTCCTAATCTGTGGAATCCTCCAATTATCTGATTCCGATCTACACATTACACCACATCTATCTCGACTATTCATTATCTTATGTCTACTGTTCTCAAACACTTGAATAGCTGCAGCTGTATGCTTAACATGTCCTTTGAATTTATTTGGGCAGTTGTATGCCTTATGACCAGCTATTTTACAGACATAACAGACAATTCCCTTCTCATTGCTCTGTGTTCCTTCTTTGTGAAAATCTCTGTTATTTACCCTACTCCTATTGGTTTCACCATGCCATTCATTAGCAGCTTTGAACCTATTTGTTGCATTGGTAAACTTATCCTTGGTTCTTTCTTCAAATACTTTATGTTGGTCTCTGTCAAATGTGAACCTTGGTTTTACTCTCATACTGGTATCACCATGTTTGTACCCGTGAGCTTCAATGTATGCCTCCGCATGAGTTAACATGTCCTTGAGTTTAATCTTACCTTTCTCCTTAATAAAGATCTTCAATTCTGGTGAGCAGGTTGTGAAGAATTGTTCCTTCAATATTAAACTCTCTAACCCTTCAAATGTTTCCTCATATCCTGCTAAGGCCATCCACTGTCTAAGGTATCTCCTCAATCTTTCCAAAAATTGAGAACAATTCTCTCCAATTTCAATTCGACTTTCTCTAAATTTTTGTCTGTAACCGCCTTCTGTCAATCTAAACCTCTTGAGCAATTGTTCTTTAAGACATTCATAATTTTGTGCCTCTCTAGAAGATAATCTCTGGTAGACTTCTAAGGCTTTCCCTTCTAGATGTCTAGCTAGTATTAAGGACCAAAGTTTTTGCGGAATCTCGTACGCCTCCACTGTCCTTTCAAATCTTAATAAATATGCGTCTAAGCAATCCTTGTTTTCATTAAAATTGGGAAATTTAATGTCTCTCATTCCCCTTCCATTATTTCCACTATTTCCTTCTTCATTATCATTTACAAACATTACATTACTGCCTCCATTTTGTTGACGATCAGCAGTCGCCCTTGCTTCAATCTCTTTGATTTTAATTTCTGCCTCAATTTTCTTTAATTCCAAATCCATCTGGCGCTTAGCCCGTTCATCCTCTGCTTGCCGCTTAGCTTCTTCTAATTCCATTTGGCGCTTAGCACGCTCATCCTCTGCTTGCCGCTTAGCTTCTTCTAATTCCATTTGGCGCTTAGCACGCTCATCCTCTGCTTGCCGCTTAGCTTCTTCTAATTCCATTTGGCGCTTAGCACGCTCATCCTCTAATCGCTCAGTAGCCTTTTTATCTTCTCTCTCTCTGGCTCTCTCTTCTCTCAGTTCAGCCTGTTTCTCTCGTACAAAAATTTTCAATTCCTCTCCTTCCATTCCGAGATCTTGGCCCATCTGTAACCACTGTTGGTAGTCAGTAACGGACATCTTACTTGCTTACTTTTGTTTCGGCTAAGTAATAAATCAAAAGCTTTGTGCTATATAAAATTCTCGAATACTAATGACGCTCTATATGTAACCTCTTATTTATATGTACTCTATGGCTATGACGTAACACTTAATTTAACATCTAATCGCACCGTTTCAAATGACCTACAGATGCGTACCGTTATAATTCAAATTAAACTAATCAATCTACTACTATCCTAATGCAAATTAACTAACGGTTTACTTAAGCATAATAAAGTCTCTCAAATCCTGGACTATGAGCTCCCAAAGTTGTAGCCTAATAATTAATATATAGCTTTTTAGCTTAGTCGAACTTGGCTGAGAAGGCCTTACGTACGATAAGTGTTGTTGAAAATATTGACACTGGACACATGGTAGTAAATAGATTAAATTAATATTGAAAATATAAGTCAATTCTGTACAACAATTACAGCAAATCCTATCTACCTATAGTGGCGTATTTAATCTACAATAAATAGATTATTATGAGGCTTATCTGATTCCCCATTACAAGTGCACGTGGATCCCATGTCGAAGTTATCGTAGAAGAATTCTTGGATTGGTCTCACGTAGTCGTAGATACTCGAGGTTCAATCGCTGGTCTCGAATACGTACATCACTTCTCCGTCTTTGAAAGTCAAGGTAGCGTAGAAATATCCGAATCCACACGTAGGAAGATAGTCTCACGCTTTAAATTCCTCGCAACTAACCGTCCACTTGGCTCGCAGTTGACTCCGAATGACGATCGCTCCCAAACAACCTCGCAACAGTAATTCCAGTTGAATGTTAGTCTTTCCAAGCTTACGCCGGAACGAATGACTTAGCAATCCCACTGTTTTACTCCGTTACACATCCACTTTCTCTCAACAGTAACTACAGCAGAATGACAGTCTTTCCTAACTTACGCAGGAACGATTGACTTCAAATCTCGCCGTCTTACTTCATCGAATAATGTCGTGGCAACGCTTCACTACCACCGACGCTCGCAAGATTAAAGTTCGCTCGAACTCCACTTCGATCGAAACACTTTAAATCCTGGATTCACCGTGATCGCTCCTAATAAAGTCGATCCACGTATATCTCCGCAACTCAAACGATGCTGCCGTTTCCTTCCTTTCTCGGCAATTCTTTTCACCACTCCCTTCTCTTGAACTTACAACGTCTCAACTGTCATTACCGGTCTTTAACCGTCCCTGTGTTTCTATCCACCTAGCGTCATTGGTCGCTTAGCAACATAGCACATCACGTGACATTTAAATTACGTTTAAAAGCCTCTTACCTAGTCTAATATTATATTTATGTATCGCCACTACATCTTTTATATATCGCCACTGTAATTGACTAGCTTATACTAGTATTATATTAATTAATTAGTTAAACATGGCATTTGATAAGATTCAATCGCTACAACGACCATGAATTTCTGTTGAAGTCTGTATAGTTATCTGTGCCGTGAATATACCGAAACCTCTTTATAATTTCAAATAGTCTAGGCAAGAATTTGGTCACAACAATTCATACATGTGTGTATTTAAAAGATATGAACATTTATAATGCACCTTCACTAATCTCTCTTAAGGTTTACTGAATTATGGCTGCAGACAGATATGAAAAGATGAAACATACAATTTTAAGTAGCATGACTTGCTACTGAATGCTAGAAGTACAAATGTAATTAGCATAATTGGAGCTGTTCAAACCTTTTTGCTATTCCCAGAGATTCAAAAAATTTCTCCTCCCTCTTGCTTGACGATTCATGATGATTGTATTTCTCATCTGAAAATCATTTAGAATACATTCAGAACAAAGTTTAGGGTTGTAACGGTGGATCCAGGGTTCGAAGTTAGCATACGGAGCCATTGTGGCCTCTGGGATTTAACGATAAAGTAAATGGATATAATACATGTATGTCAGTGTATGGGAAAGACATCTGCTAGTTGCAAGAAACGTGCCCCCACCCTATAACGCGTAAATTTTCAAGTAGCACAGATCTTATAAATAAACTGAGCAAATAAAAGAGTTCCTCTAACTGTTTAAGATCAGCTAGTCCGTATTCTAATCTAGAAAGATTACTTTGAAAACACGTAATCAATTTTAATTATAAATTCTAACATGATATGTGTAGAATGGAAAACGTAGGGCCTAATTCGTTATTCCTTGCATGCAAACGCATGTACATATGAGACGAATAAGAACAGCGAAAGAAGCAGAAATTATACAAAATAAGACAAACTCAGACCAAAAAGGAACATAAGCAAAACATGAAAAGTAAATCTAGTAATCTGTTATATTGTTAAAGTCCCCACCTTTCAATAAATCTCCCAATGAAAGAGATAAAACACCGCAGAGAATACAGACGAATAACCAGATGCAAATCGTCTTCATTATTGAAACAACAAATTTCCGTCGTCTTTCTCAACAGCAGACCGATATCAGCAACAATATCTCAAAACCCTTAAGAAAAAATAACCAAATTTAATGTCAAAAGTGTTGTTATTTCCTAGATATCTCTGGAGGTATTACCGGACTCTGGTTTAAGTCGCATTGCAAACCAGAGTTGGCTGAAAGGCCCATTGGGCAGCCAAGCGCACATGGTCACAAACAGTGGAGGCATAATAATATTCATTCCTGGAAATATGGGGAGCACATATGCAGCAAGGAGACGAGTTCGAGATCAGGACAAATGGCAGAGTCGTTGAAAAGACAAGACTTCGGATACGGGTTCGTCACTAATAATGATGATGGTGTTGGTTGTGATAAAAATTGATGATGATGATGATGACGATGATGATGATGATGGTGATGATGGTGATTTTCAAATTATCCTTCGCTCTTGGAGTGCCTATCAGTATTACAACGACGTGTCATTATTATAATTTTCAACACTTTGTCTGCAATTGAAACTGAAAATATTATTGTTTCCCTAAACTAAATATCCTAAAGATTAGCGCTGAATTTATGTACCGCTACCACCACAAACTGTTGCCTTCTGTCTTTGACGATTAATTTTTAAACGTTCCTGATCGTCACACCTATTGAACTAGAGCAGTGAATAATAAATTTCAGCCTCGCTCGTACTATTAATGTCCGACTAGTCCATTTCAAATGTGCTAG
Organism: Aporrectodea caliginosa; assembly: GCA_020284085.1. Classification (NCBI taxonomy): domain Eukaryota; kingdom Metazoa; phylum Annelida; class Clitellata; order Crassiclitellata; family Lumbricidae; genus Aporrectodea; species Aporrectodea caliginosa. Next base: position 710,320 of record JACEVL010000040.1, read on the forward strand.
TTCATCAGTTAGGAACGCGCTACCTGTGAATCATCGGACAGTTACCTAATGTGAAACTATTTAATAAGCAGATTCGAATTCAGTTAAATACTAGTGAGTGGTAAAATATCATTGCATGTCTTGCATTCCGCATCTAAGTTCTCATAGAAATGAGCCTGAATAAGCTCATAAGTTTTTCTGTCTTTAATATCTCTCTTATAGGCCTATATTAATTTTCATATACATATGTTCTTATTGTGCATTTACATCTCTGATGTTTATAAATTTATTTCTTGTTTGTTTTATGCACGGTTGTAAGTTGTTTCTTTCACTTGACGTGCTTTTCATATGACTAGAATTATGTCCTATTTTTTAAATCCATCGTCATCCAAATTTAGTCTGTGTTGATAGTCGATTCTGTTTTAAGCAGGACGCTTGTCCTTTCTGGGTCTGCCTATTGGTTCCAAATTAGTCGTACACAACCTGTTAAATTCGATACGTTAAATTTTCTAGGATCAATAAAAAAATGACTGAAATGAAATGAAAATGAGGCGATGTAATGAATGTTATGATAATAATTATATTCGTTTATTGAGAAAAACAACTCTGATTGGCACACCGCAATCAGGTACAATGTCATAGAGTTTAGAGAAACAATAGGTGTTTAGCTCATGGCGCAGTTGAACATAATGTTCAAATGAGGAATGGACTTAGTCATTGAACACTAACATAGAGGGCTCTAGGTATGAAGTTTTTATTGTCTTTGACTGGCAGCTCAAACGGGTGCCGTCTGGGTCGAAGATTGTAGCGTCTCTTGGCCACCGGCGGGAACAGGCCATGTAGGACGTGGAACTCGTTCTGGACAACTGCCCGAAGCAATCCGCCATCCTCCTGGTCGCCATCTCCTCAAAGCTGGGAGAATTCACCGGAAGAAGCCCCAGTCTCCGCATCCGGCGAAGCATACGTTCGAGTCTTTCTTTGTCCTCACCCGAGGCGTAGCCCCACCATGCCGGAGCAGCGTACAGGAGTAAAAACGCGTTGCAAAGCAATGAAAGTGACCTTCTGGGTAAAATTTCTTTAAAGGCTTGTGAACAACAATGATACCTGTATTTTAAATAGCGTAATTTCAGCCCACTCATTGTCGTATTGCATTTAAAAGGATTGACTCAAAATGAGATTGCAACGGACATGAAGAAGGTTTTAAGGGACAATGCCCCTTCACAGGCTACAGTCTATCGGTGGGTAGCTGAATTTAATCGCGGTAGGCAATCAACTGAAGACGAGCACCGTTCTGGCCGCCCTATTGAGACCTGTACCAACGAAAACGTTCAATTCGTCCAGGATCTGATACAGAAAGATCGGCGGGTTAATATTAGAAATGTAGCAGATTGTTTGAAGTTGTCGTACGGCACAACCCATCATATTATTACAGACATTTTGGGGTACAACAAGGTCTGTGCTCGATGGGTTCCACGAATGTTAACACATGAAAACAAGCAAGTCCGACTAACAACTTCTCGTGAAAATCTCGACCTTTTTAGAGAAGACCAGGCAAAGTTTCTACGCAGATATGTCACTATGGATGAGACTTGGGCTCACCACTTTGATCCCGAGACAAAACTGCAGAGTATGGAGTGGAAGCACGTCGATTCCCCGACACCGGTCAAATTCCGCAAAATTGCATCAGCGGGTAAAGTTATGGCATCCGTATTTTGGGACAGTGAAGGTATTTTGATGATTGACTACTTTGAGCGTGGAAAGACTATCACGGGTGTCTACTATGCACAGTTAATCCGAAAACTTCGCGTGGCTATTAAGGAAAAACGTCGAGGGAAGTTGCGTCAAGCTATCGTGTTTCATCAGGACAATGCTCCAGCTCACACCTCGTCTGTTGCAATGACTGCAATTCGCGAGTGCGGCTTCGAACTGCTACAACACCCACCCTATTCTCCAGACCTGTCACCGTCTGACTTCCATCTGTTTCGTTATCTGAAAGATTCGCTTCGCGGACAGAAATTTGACACTGATGAAAGTGTTATCCATGCCATAAATGACTGGTTTCAGGAGCTATGGATAAAACTTTCTTCTTGGAGGGTGTAAAAGCACTTGAACATCGCTGGGAAAAATGTGTTGAACTTCAGGGAGATTATGTTGAAAAACTATAAAACAATATTGGTCCAGATTTGCTGTCTAATATATTTTTCTCATTACTTAGTGATCAACCCTCGTATTACATGACTTCAGATGATGAGCATCGCAGAGTCTCATCATCATTATGACTATCACATCCAAGCAACAATCACTTGGCGAAAAAAGGTGTGAATGACCAAACTTCATTCTTTTCACTCATTTATCAATTCTGTCTTGAATATAATCAGGCTTTGTAATCTTCATTTAGAAAATGAATAGCAGATAAGAAATGCTGAACTTCGTAACGGCAAATATAGGCAAAACTTACCGGTAAGATTAGATCAGGTAGAACCTTCGAATAGCCTCAGAGATTTCGAATCGTCCAAATTGGAACAGGTGCCATAGTTTTATACGAACTGACTAAGCCCAAGCAGTGACATCGCATGAAGATTTATCTGCCTGTTTTCTTATGTATTGCAGAGTATTGTTTTTTAAATGATTCGATTGAGGAAAATACGACCTTGAATTTTACGACTTCATTTTCTTTCAAAATAAAGAATATTTATTATGCCATAAATATGCAGTGTGCCGTTGTGTTTTTTCTGTTGCATGCATAATTAACAATAATTGTTAGTCTAGAGAAAATATAGCTTAAATAATAGATCAAAGATGTCGGGTGGGCTGTCAGAGTGGAGACTTTTTGCTTAGCGGTTTGATAAGGGGGTCATCTCAAGAATATGATGCTTTGCTTGGTACCGAAGTTCCTTTAGTTGTCGATACATTTTTGACACCTTTTTGAAAGTCACCGACATTTCTGAATTGGAGCTGGATTTATTCCAGGTTTGGTTATTCATCCGTCCATTACCCACCGTTTTTCTTTCTTGACACGACGACGGTTAATGAAGGGTCGCCAGCCTTTCTCTTTTGGAGTACTTACTTAGGGTCCAAGCAAAATGCGACCTGAAAAACTAACCGGAGCAACCAATTCACTACGAGGCTTTATAGACATTGGGCAGGTTCACGTAAAATGCATCAGTTTGTCTTGCCTTTTATTACAATGTCATGCCAAAGTAGCCAGTTCATGGAGAAATGCTTCTATCCTAATAATTGTAGGTCACTCAATGCCTGGGTGCGCGGTGGTCTAGTGGTTAGCCTGCTGGACTGTCGACCGAGAGGTCGGGGATTCAAATCCTGCCAGGGCAGAATACTGTGTAGAGATTTCTGCTCCACCTGCGCCCCCTAGGAAACTCAGCTATGATGCGTACACCGACCGTTCAGTATCGGTGGGAGAATGAGACGGCGAGAGAGAGGACTGCAAGGGTGAATGGATGGATGGATCGATCGATAGATAGATCGATGCTTTTATCTCTATACATATCCATTCAATCATCCATCTATGACAGAGTAGATCTGATTGCTATATATAATATATATATTATATAAGTATATATGTATATATATATATATATTTAAGACAACATATATTAGGGCCTACTCGTCTTCTAGTTGACTCCTTAAAGTGTTTCAGAACTGTTTAACACCGGTTGAAAATGCAGTAGGCTGCATATAAGTAAAAAGGTAAGGTCAGAGGCGTTGTTTTGGATGACTGTTTTAAGAGGATAGTGTTTCTTTTATGGTAAACTGAACAATTCGAGAATTTAGAGTTTCATCTTTATTTCTGCTTAGTATGTTCCATCAGGAATTGTGAACACGAACAATAAGAATAAGTTTATGTATCATTTGCCACTGACAAAGCTTTCAGAGTCAGTAGTCCTGAAATTCTGATTAATTCATGTCCACGAAGTCATCATCGCCCATCATCACTACTACGTCTAGCCCCAACTCGTCGTACTCGCGCACATCTTTGTCACCGATGTACACAATAAATTCTGATTTGGACAGCAAATTCTGCTATAGCTGCACTGTTGACCTTGAGTTGCACATTCTTGCCTGCAATTAGAAGAAACAAAACTCAGCCAGATGTCTACGATGCCAGCCATTAGGGAAATGCACGACGAAGAATTTGTGATGAAGTCTGTATAGTTTTTATGACCTGAATATACCGTAAATTCTTCACAATTTCAAATAGTCTAGGCAACACTTTGGTTACACGAATTGATGCATATTGGTATTTCAAAGATATGAGCATTTACAAAGCGCCGTTGCTAATCTCTCTTAAAGTCTACTGAAGTATGGTTGAAGACGGATATGACAAGATGAAATATAAAAGTTTCAGTTGCACGACTTGCTAATGAATGATAGAAGTACAAATATAATTAGCATAATTATTTTTCAAACCTAAATGCTATCAAAACAGATTCCAGCGCTTTCTCCGCAATGCTGCTGTCTGACGATTCAAGATCATTACGTTTGTCATCTGAAAAGCATTTATAAAACAATCATAGCAAATTCAATGTAGGGGCCTACTGACACTGTAGATCCTGGACTTAAAGTTAGTATGCAGGATGTAACGATAGAGTAAATGGGCAAATATTATACGTCAGCGTATGGGAAAACATCAGATATTTCTGTCAGTTACGTATCTCCCATGCGCAAGTTTTCAGTATGTTCTTAAACACAAGTATCATTAAGTTTAAAAATAAAACGTCGCAAAAAATATTCAGAGTTTAAAATCGTTCTGTCCTTTTTCAAACTTAGAAAGCTTATCCCTGGAAAACAGAATATTTTAAATTATAACGGCTAACATGAAATGTGTTCATTGACATAAGTAGGCTAATTCTTTCTTCTTGCATGCAAAAGCATATGCATTAGAGACGAAGAAAAAGACAGTAAGAAAAGAAAAAAGACGAAACAAGGCAAAATCAGACAAACAAGAAAGGAAGGAAACAACGACAAAACATGAAACATATAGCTAGTTAAACGTTATATTAATTAAGTTCTCACCTTTCTGCAACTCTGCCAATGAAAGAGATAAAACTCCGCAGAGAATAAAGACGTACAACGAGAGGAAAATCGTCTTCATTATTGAAACAAACTTCCGATGTCTCTCTCAACAGCAGACCTGATAATTATTAGGAACAATATATTTCAAAAACCTTTAAGAAAAATAAATTTTATTAAGCCAAAAAAAACTAATTGTCAAAGGTGTTGCTATTTTTCTATAAATCTCTTGAAGCATTATCGGACTTTTGTTTAAGTTGCATTAAAACAAGACTGGAACCGATAGGCTGGAAGAGACCACTGGAAGAGTCAAGCGTCCATGGACCAAAATAGTGCAGGAGGATGTTCATTCGTGAAAATTTTGATACACACAGCATGGCGACGAGTATGAAACCAAAACGAGGCAGAAATAATCGGTTTGGGGACGTTTCGTCAACGGACGCTTCGTCAACGGACTGTTCGTCAAGGACTATTCGTCAAGTGGACGTTTCGTCAACGGACGATTCGTCAACGGACTGTTCGTCCAGGAGAAATAATACACTTTTTCCAGTGGAATCAAAAAATATTATATAATTATTAATTCTCGTTGACCAATAAAGGGATTGCTAGCCCATTAAGCGCGACGGCAGGTGCGCAAAATACATGCAATTGAAGTTGGATTGGTGATAATAACTCTTCCTTAAGTAGAAGTTGGATTTATGAAAATAATTTTTTTAAACTAGAAGTCGGATTGATGAAAATAATTCTCGCTATTTAAGCACAGAATTAGTTTCATCAATCCAACTTCTATTTCAGCAAAGACTTTCTTTTTATCAATCCGACTTCCATTTAAGTAAAGAATTGGTTTCATTAATCCAACTTCTATTTAAGGAAAAAATTATTTTCATCAATCCAACTTCTATTTCAGCAAATACTTCCTTTTATCAATCCGACTTCCAGTTCAAATTGAGAGCGCGTAATACGTGCAAGAAAATTGGCATACATAATCTGCCCCACCCCCATGCGAGGACATAATCCCCACCGGTTATAAGATATAATTACACTGGGCAACAAAATAATATTTTTTGTTTGCTACTCAGAACTTTAGAACTGTTCTTAGCTAAATTTGGGGCGCTGATTTCAAATATGAAATCGAAATTTGGCTAGCACGTCAGGTTTTTTAGGTACGCATAAGTGAGGTTCTACACAATTGCGAACTCTCAACTCATACTATCAGAGAAAGTAAAGTATTAAAAATGTATCGGACATTGCTTTTGCGCTTGTTCTTAGCTATATTTGGGTGCTGATTTCAAATATGAAATTGAAATTTGGCTATCACGTCAGGTTTTCAAGTAACCATCGGTGAGGTTCCACGGAATTGCGAAATCTCAACTCATATTAACAGCAAAATTAATGAAAAGTATATTACAAATGTATGAAGAATTGGATTTTGTGCTTGTTCTTAGCTAAATTTTGGACGCTGATTTCAAATATGAAATCTAAATTTGGATGGCACGTCTAGTTTTTCAGCTACGCTTCAGTGAAGTTCTACACAATTGCAAATTCTCAGATCATATAGCCTACTGTAAGCGAAAGCAAAGTATCAAAACTGTATCACACAATGCCAGGCATTTGCTTTTGCATTTTGTTCTTAGTTCAAATTTGGACGCTGATTTCAAATATGAAATCAAAATTGGGCAGCTTGTCAGGTTTTTTAGGTACGCATCAGTGAGTTCCTACATAGCCGCAAATTAATGCGGTACATTTGCGGTATGAACTATGCGATGCGTACCTCTAGAACCTGACGTGCTAGCCAAATTTCAATTTCATATTTGAAATCAGCATCCAAAATTCAGTTGAGAGCAAGCACAAAAGAAAATGCCTCATACATTTTTAATACTGTGTTTTCACTGATAGTATGAGTTGAGAATCCGCAATTGTGTAGAACCTCACTTATGCGTAGGGCCTACCTAAAAAACCTGACGTGCTAGACAAATTTCGATTTCATATTTGAAATCAGCGCCCAAAATTTAGCCAAGAACAGTTGTAAACTTCTGAGTAGCAAACAAAAAATATTTTTGTTGTTGCCCAGTGTTAATGTAGGCGTATAAAACTGAAAGAATCCCAAAAACCTTATAACTTAAACACTGGACGTGATAGACAAATACGGTTTCCGGATTTGGAATCAGCATATCAAATTTAGTTAGGAGCAGGTTTTAGAATCCCAGTAGCAAAATGGTTGTTGACCAGTGTAATCAATTCCGTTTGACGAACAGTCCGTTGACGAATCGTCCTTTGACGAAACGTCCGCATACCAAATAATCCACCAAGTAGGAAAATTATGTTAGGAAATATAAAAGATTACAAAGTATATTGCAGTTGGCCCTATTAGTCCATCTCCGAGAATTCAGGCTTTATTATTGTTGTTGTTTTTATTATTATTATTATTATTATTATTATTATTATTATTATTATCATTATCATTATTATTATTATTATTATTATTATTATTATTATTATTATTATTATTATTATTATTATTATTATTATTATTATTATTATTATTATTATTATTATTATTATTATTATTATATTATTATTATTATTATTATTATTATATTATTATTATTATTATTATTATTATTATTATTATTATTATTATTATTATTATTATTATTATTATTATTATTATTATTATTATTATTATTATTATCATTATCATTATCATTATTATTATTATTATTATTATTATTATTATTATTATTATTATTATTATTATTATTATTATTATTATTATTATTATTATTATTATTATTATTATTATTATTATTATTATTATTATTATTATTATTATTATTATTATTATTATTGTGCAGTTATTAAGTGCCAATATCTAATGACTAAGTAAAAGTCGATGGCGCTTACTGAATGTCGCTACACAGTAACCTTCTCATGGGAGGCTCGAACCCATTTTCCCCACATACTAAGATAAGAGCTCTAATCGATCGACTAACTGTGTCCCACAACGCTGTCTGTCGTCTACTAAGGATCTACTCGCCAAAGAATTATACTCATCTCCATAAAATTTAATATACACTGACGTTATCGTCTTAAAAGTGACAATGCATAGAGTGAACAAAACTTCACGAAACTTCCCAATACAGAAGGTGGATTTGACTGCCAGGATTCATATGTGAGGTTCAACGTATCATCTCAAACAAATTTAAGAACTCTCTCCTGACCTTAACTTGTCCACCTATGAATCGCGCACTAAAGGGTTACATGTATACGTAAAATAACTATTCTTACCAACTGTAAAGTCAATGTCTACAGCTACGTGAAGCGCTGCAGAACCTTTGAAGACGACGCAGAACGGGTGCGTTTTTATTTGGTCATTTCAATGACGTTCTCCGCTGATTTATTTCCAGTTAAAAAAGTAATATCCTGTCTTCTGCGCTCATTTCCGTGCAGGCTTTAGTCAGCCGTGGATATTTTTTATAATTATTTCAATTATAGTCATAGTCATAAATATACTCTGTGTTATATCAATGTCTGCGCTCGTAGGTTCAAATTTGAATGATCGCAAATAATGCATTTCTATGGAAACTTTATTTTATTCTTTAATGAGGATATATACAATAGAATATATATATTTATATATATGAACATATATATATATATATATCAGCCATAAATTTAATTCATTGTTCATTTAGAGAAATTGTAATAATTTATATCAAAATTCATATCCTGTGGAGTCTTCAAGTATTACAAGTATTTCCTCGGTTTTGAATATTTTGCTGTTTCTAGTGCTAGGTTTACGTACTTGACTTATTCGTCAGTTTTCCCAAGGATATTGTTCGTTTAACCTTCGCAGGACGAAGACATTTTTACCATACACGGAGGACGAAGAGGGGTAATTTTTTACCCCAAAGCAATTTTTAATATCTCAGCTCATAGGTAAGGTAAAATAAAAAATGAGGTATCAATTCTAATAGTTCTAAGGTCAAGGAATCGATCTATCCTAGTGAGAATAGTCTGTCAATACCAGTTTCCAAGATGGCGGCCAAGATATCCGCCAAACACAGAAATCTGCATATTTCAGCTCAAGGTTATAAGAAACGAAATCGAACAAAAAGTGAAGAAAAATGATCAGATCTCAGCCAATAATTGTTAAAATTGGTTAATTCTTTCTTGTATTTTCTCGATCAAAAGTTATTTTAATTACAAAAAGGTCAATTTTAGAGTAAAAATCATTGTCTGAAATTGACCTTTTGTCCTTTAAATAACTTTTGATCGTCTTACATTTGGTATCCTTGTTTCTTATCACAGGTAGCCCTTTTCAAGACGAGAAACGCAAGAAAGAATTAACCAATTTTAACAATTATTGGCTGAGATCTGATCATTTTTCTTCAATTTTTGTTCGATTTCTTATAACCTTGAAATGACCTTGAATGACCATGAATTTAGTATCTATATTTTACCAGAATATAGCTCTCATCAAGAGAAACAAGCAATAAAAATTTCATCCAAATCGGACTATTCGTTAATTTTTTGTGATACAAAGAGTAAATCGACAATGGACCCAAGTTCTAAGATCCGAGCATCTGCGCCTTCAGTCCTGGGAGTTTAAGTAGGGTATGTTCGGGGGCTTTGAGGGATCTCAGGATAACATTTTAAAATTCTGTAAAAAATATTTATAGACAATAGATGAATAGAATAACGGGAAAAACTTGAGTATGGGTGTTTTCTGCGATGTGTCATATTTCTGGACACCCCTAACCCCTGGGGTAATTATTTACCCCTCTCCGTCCTGCGAAGGTTAAGAGGTATTTTTCGCCCAGTCGCCTTGGCCCATCAAGCCCATCCTTCTTATGTATGGTCGAGCCTGAGCCATACGGATCGTTTACGCCGCCTGTAGCCGAGGTTTTCGTCTCGGTGAAGGGAAACGCGGGTCCATAACAGCGTCATCGTGTGTGCGACCGCTGTCACCTGTCACCGCTCTATACGCTATCGCAACTTGGCCCAGAAACTCTGAACATCCACCTCATATTCAACTGTCGACGGGAATCCTTTGGTCGGTTCCACGTGCGTGCGTGGGCCCGCCACAGATGACTCTTTCAGCCTAATGTGCTTTGTTTCGCTAACTGATGTAATAATTATATTTGTTGGTAATGTCATTTAACATAAGATTGGCTATCGCAGAGAGCCCTTTGAGTAGATTTCCGAAAAGGCGCTATATTAATGTTCATCTATATTACTTTATTACAACGAGGATCGTTGCCTTGCCAGAATATCCAAGCCCTCGCTATAGGATTGATTAAAGTTAAAGTTGAGCTCGCAATCAATAGCTATTCAAGTTGAACGTTTAAAGCATGCATCATCTTTTGAAACACCTGTTCAAAAAGCATTGAAAGGACCTTTGATTTATCGCTTGCCGCTTCCGGTCTTCAAATTTATATTATGTTGCTTTTTATAACCAATATAAATCTTTCTGATATTGAAATAACAAAAAATTATAGAAACTCGTCATATATCGTTGTCTTTAGGAGCTATGGCAAAGGACCGCCTTTTACAAGGACTGTCTTCCAGTGATGTATTTTTATACCAAATATTAGGCCTACTATTCATTTATTCATTCATTCATTTCAAGAATTTGCATAGCACCCGTTAAAAAAGCCTACTCAGGTTGCTCCCAGTCGAACCACGGTGATACAAATAAGTCTTAGGAACCTGAAGAACATAGACGAATCATTCCTACTATTTAGGAAACAGGCTTATCTCAGCGCAACGGGAGACCATACGATACAGAAAGACCTACAACTGAGAAAGCGCGAGGCTTCCAGGTTGAGTTGCCAGCACGAGGGACCAAAAGCTTCCCCGCTAGAGGCAGAGTGAAGGGTTCTGCAAGCTAGCACAACAGATACAAGACAACAGAGCTCAAATAGATAGACCGGAGCATAACCAAGGAGGCAACGCCAAATCGTTGTAGCTATTCTGTACTTGAATCGCTGCGAGACACAGAGCCAGCGCAAGGGTGTCATGCATGGAAGCCAACATAGAGACAAACTTAGGGATTCGCATATTTAGCCGGGGTGCAGAGCGAAGAACCCGGTCTAGTCGGGCTATCGATGCAAGAAACAGACCAACCAGTAGAGCAGCAGCTGTCCAAGCGGCTGGTGACAAAAGCAATAGGGATCAAAAGATGACCCGTAGCTGACGAAGTTGATAAATATGCTATGAAACAATGAGTTATTCATTAGTACAGTAAAAATTGTGTTGAAATTGATGAATGTTAGGCTGTTAGCGTTAAATCACTAAGATTGCACGTCTGTAAGGTGCTTAAGAATAGGGCCTACCATACTGAGTGTCTTTTGTAAATGCAATTGTAATCATAATCCAAGGTTATTTTAAGGTCAAAAAGGTAAATTTATTAAAGTGTCCCCAAGCATCGGTATATGTAGATGTGTGTGCGCGCATTGGTGTACTAGCGGATGGAAGGATAGGCCTAGGTGGGACGGATTGGTTGGTGTAAGGGTTGGCTGGCTAGATGGATGGATGGCTGAATCCCTGAATGGTTAGGTGAATGAATAGATGGATGCATAACTAAGGTAAAGTCTATACTCTGCTATATGCGGATGGATGTAACAGTCGAAGAATCGATGCCAAATATGCATGTATATCTACAGGCAGCATATTGGCTTATATCGTCTTCTAAGTGACTCTTTAAAGTGTTGCAGTCATGGCTACTCAACTAATATTACTAAGCGCCTTTCAACGCCGGCTGAGACTGTTCTTTTCATAAGTAACCCGTGTTTAAGTAAAAAGGTAAGCATCGGCAATGGAAGACTGTTTTGAGGGGAAGGTCCAATTGTCGTTAGTGTTTATATTATACTAAACTGAATATTTCAAGAATTTAGAGATTCCTCTTTAATTCTCTTAGTAGGCCTATGTTATTCCGTCACGAATTGTCATTAATAATTCAAAAGTATCATTTGATATTGGTAACAACTTTGGATGCAGTGTTCGGCAATGCATGGTTTCGAAGTCATCCTTATCGTGTGTCATCATCAGTTCATCACCACTACCACCACCGGGCAGACTTTGTCACGCAAAGACTTTCGTAAACCATCGCACGCTAAATTCTGATCTTAAAATCATAAAGCTGTTGTGTGTTTCATCATTTCAATTTACATTTTCTGTTTTCAAAGGTAAATTACTCTAGATCCGACGCTGAAACTCTCTGGTAAAACCCAACGAGAGAATAGATATTTTGTAAAGAGAATTGGAGTCGAATGTCAAGTATATTTTTATGTGTGTAAGTACCTGTATGCATACTGTATGTGTTACGTTTGCATGGATGTACTCGCGCACGGAAGAGTAGATGGAACGGGACCTTGAGTTGGCTAGATGGACGGTTAGATGAATGGTTGAATGGGTGAGTTGATGGATGAAGATGATGGATGAGTGGTTGGATGGACCAAGTTGAGACTCTCCCCCTACAGTCAGTCTTAAACGCCGCTGCTAGGCTTATAGCACGCCTTTCTCGATTCTCCCATATTTCAGATTAAATGACTGAAGTGCTACACTGGCTCCCAATCACCTCACGTATCCATTATAAGATCCTCCTCTTGGTCTCCAAATCTCAACTTGGCCTTGCACCAAAATATCTCTCGGACTTTATGCATAAGCCTCTCTCTGCAACATCTGCTCGCCCTTTGCGCTCTACTGACCGTCTGGACCTCTTTGTCCCTCGTGTTAAATCTGCCTTAGCTCAATGCCGGGCATTTGCTGTGACAGGTCCCTCCACTTGGAATGGCCTCCCCCCTCTTCTACGGGCTAAGCTCATGTCTGGGATTTCTCACGCATCCTCTCGCTCTCTTAAGGCGTTTTCTTTTCCCCCGGGGCTTCCGCGCTGAAAGCGCCTCTGAATAGTCTATGCTGCGAGAGGCGTTCTACAAATTTTTAGATACGATACGATAGCTAAGATAAATTCTACTCTGTCATAGATGGATGGATGAATGGATAGATCGATGCCTCTATCTCTGTAAGTCTGTATATATATCTATATGTATGTAATTATGTATATATATATATGTTTAAAGACAGCATGTATATGTATATCGTCTTCTAGTTGACTCCCTAAAGTGTTGCAGTAATGTTTACCTAACTCATTGGACTAATCGCTTTTCAAAACCGATTGAAATTGCTGTTTTTATAAGTAGGCTCTACATAAGTGAAAAGGTAAATATCTGTAATGGAAAACTGTTTTTAAGATGTACTTGTGGTATTGTCGATAGCGTTTCTTTTATGCTAAACTGAGCAACTCAAAAATTCAGAGATTCCATTTTATTTCTGCTTAGTATGTCCAGTCAGGAATGGTGAACGTGAACAATAAGAATAGCCTATGTATCATTTGACATTGACAACGCTTTCAGAGTCAGTAGTCCTGAAACACTGACTAATTCATGTCCACGAAGTCATCATCATCGCCCATCATGACTACTACGACTACCACCAACTCGACTGTGTCATGCATAAGGCTACGGAAAATCTCGACACCGGTTGACACACTAAATTCTGATATGGACAGCAACTTCTGTAAAGGTTGCACATTTCGCCACCCTTTGCACATTCTTCCCTGCAATAGGAAGAAACAAAACTCATTCAGATGAGAGCGATACCAGCCATTAGGAAAATGCACGATAAAGAATTTGTGATAACGACCGTTTAGTTATTTATGCTCTGAATATAGGCTACTGTTAACCGTTCACAATTTCAAATAACTCAGTCTTGGCAACAATTTGGGTACACGAGTTCAGGAATGTGTGCATTTCAAAGATAAGGTCATTAACTAAGTGCCTCTGCAAATCTCTCCTAAAGTTTACTGAATTATGGTTGCAGACAGATCTGAAAAGATTAAATATAAAAGTTTCAGTAGCATGGATCTGCTACCGAATCCTAGAAGTACAAATACAATAAGCATAATAAGAGTTGTTCAAACCTTTTTGCTATTCCAAGAGATTCAAGCAATTTCTCTTCCTTGCTGTTTGACGATTCAAGATGATTACGTTTATCCCCTGAAAAGCATTCATAAAACAATCAGAGCAAAGTTTTACGTAGTAACAGTCGATCCGGGACTTGAAGTGAGCATACGGAGCCATCGTGGCCTCTGCAATGTAACGATAAAGTTAATGGGCAATAATATATTATGTCGGTGTATGGGAAGATATCTGATGGTTTGCCTACATGTGCGTAACTCCCATAACGCGTCAATTTTCAATTATGTTCTTAAACACAAGAACCACATATTTTCTAAATAAATTTTTATGTACTGGCAGAAGACCCGGGACTTAAAGTTAGTATACGGGATGTAACGATAAAGTAAATGAGTAATAATAATATTATATGTCAGTGTATGGGCATCTGTTAGTAACGTGTATGTAAGAGGTCTAGCTCCCATAACGCGTCAATTTTCAACAATGCTCTAAAACGCAAGTGGCATTGATTTTGTAAATAAAAAACCGTGCAAAGTCAGATCTCTTGGAAAACAGAATGTTTTTCATTATAGAGGATAACCTATTATGTTCAGTGGCATATGTAGTTCGTTCGTCTTTGCATGCAAACGCATATGCATTACAGACGAAAAGAAGAGAAAAAGAGAAAGGAAGAACAAGAGTAAACAGGACAAAAATTAGACAAACAAGAAAAGAAGGAAACAATGAAAAAACATGAAAAATAAATATAGAAAAATGTTATATATTAATTAAATCCTCACCTTTCTGTAAATCTGCCAATAAAAGAGATAAAACTCCGCAGAGAATAAAGACGTACGAGAGGCAAATCGTCTTCATTATTGAAACAAATTTCCAATGTCTCTCTCAACAGTAGACCTGATATTAGCAACAATATATGTCTAAAACCTTTCAAAACAATAAATTTTGTTAAGCCAGAAAGAACTCATTGTCAATGGTGTTGTTATTTCTATAAATCTCTTGAAGCACTATCGGACTTTTGTTTAAGTTGCACTTCAAGCAAGACTAGCACCGACTGTTAAGCGTCCATGGACCCGAACAGAGCAAGAGAATTAAGTCCTCACCATAATTATAATAATAATTATTATTATTATTAATATTATTATTATTATTATTATTATTATTATTATTATTATTATTATTATTATTATTATTATTATTATTATTATTATTATTATTATGTATCTTTACTAAGGATCTACTCGCCAAAGAATTATAGCCTACTAAATCTCCATAAATAGACACCGACGTTATCGTCTTAAAAGTGACACTGCATATAGTCAACATAACTTCACACAATTTTCTCCCAGCAATACATAACGTGGACTTCACTGTCAGGCTTCATGTGTACGGTTCATCTTTTCATCTCAAACATATTTAAGAACTTACTCCTGACCTTAACTCGTCTACCTATGATTCGCGCAGTAAAGGGATTACATACCTAAAATAACTTATAACAACTTTTAAGTCAATGGCTACTGCTACGCGATATATACGTGAAGAGCCGCAGAACCTATGAAGACGCAGAACGGGTGCGTTTTTATTTGGTCATTTCAACGACGTTCTCCGCTGATTTATTTCCAGTTACAAAAGTAATATCCTGTTTCCTGCGCTCATTTCCGTGCAGGCTTTAGTCAGCCGTGGATTTTTTAAATAATTATTTCAACTATAGTCATTTTCATAAATTATACGCCGTGTTATATAATGTCTGCGTTCGTAGGTTTAAATTAAAATGAATGCAAATAATGATTTTCTAAGGAAAATTGATTTTTCTTTAAGAAGAAATATATATATATATATATATATATATATATATATATATATATATATATATATATATATATATATATATTATTATTAGGTGGTTGCATCTCTAATGGAAAATTTTCAACTTCAGTTGTTTACTTTCGCCAACCCGGCATTCCGTGCCAATTGGTTTAGAGGTAATGTAGCCCAAAAATTATCAGGATTGAACAATATCTAGGACTGCCACAACGTCTTTGAAATTTTGACTATTACAGATAATTTTCGTCATTTCGAGTATAAGTATTTGATTCGCATTTTTGGGTCTATGTTTAGTTTTCAACAGAAAAGCTGGATGATTTTACTTAAGCACAACTAAAAAATAATTTCTACAATGTTTATGTTCTCGTCGATTGTTTATTATTTATTTTTATTGGCATTTTAGTGGAATTTGATCCGTGAGTTCCTGAGACCGATAACAACAAATCTATTCGAACAAGCATACACAAAAGGGTGCAGTGGAAAATAAGCAAAAATTAGAAATTCGAAAAGTAATAGCAACCAAAAGTTGCCTAATGGCATGGATCAAACACTGTTCAAAATGTAAAAAAAATATTAATGTCTTCCGCCCCCACAAGAGGGCCAAAGTTACGAGACAAAGCGTTTTTAGAGAAAAATTTAGGTTTTATTGTAAAATATTCTAATTTAAAACTAATTAACTGCCATTCAATATACCGCTAGAAAGAGCTCTTAAAACTGAATAAAATGATGTGTTAGTTTTCAGAATATACCCATATTTGTAGAAGTTATAAACTTTTTACCATTTCCACAATAATAATAATAACTCTAATAAATAATTTTAATCACTAATCAGTGTAATCACTAGTAACCAGGCTTGCAATAGATGTAATTGTGCTGTAATCTGGACCTATTACAGGCAGTTGAATTTATTCCTGGTTTAAGTGTTCAGTTTTCATTTTTATTACAACTATTATGCCTACTGTTCGAGTGCTCCTATATTTGATAAAGGGTGAAACTTTGACGGTGTTGTGGCAGTCCTAAATATTAAAATTTTTTCATACAACTTTTTGTGTGATGTTTCTGGATGGAATGGAACCAAATGGAACCTTGGCGAACATTAGTTTCACACTTTTATTTTTAAGAACCACCCTAATATATATATATATATATATATATATATATTTAAGTTTAACTCATTATTCATTTAGAGAATTGCAATAATTTGCTTAACGACACCTGGTCATAAACCCACGTCCTGTTGGTAAGAACCTTCGAGTATTTCGCCTCCTTACGAGAGGTGTACAAAAGTATATGTATGTAAGCACGAATGTACTTATAATATGCAAAGTAGGTGGGTATGTATACATGCATGTATTTATGTATGTATGCATGTATGTATTCATGCATGTAACTATGTATATATGCATGTATTTATGCAAGTTAGTTTGTTAGTAATTTGTAATTGTAATTGAACATTTGTATGTATGCAGGTGTGTGTACTGTGTATGTATATATATATATATATATGCAATTATGCATGCACAATTATTACACTTGTGTACTTCTTCCCTTTAGTAGATATATACACGTTTGTATGCACATATCTATATATGTGTGAGTATGTATATATGTATGTATGTATGCATGCATGTATGGCTTAAGTAGGTATGTATGGATGTGTGCCTGTATGTGTGTGTGCAACTGTGCATGTATGCATGCACTTATGTATGTTAGTAAGGATGCAGGCAATTATGCATGTCTACATTTGTATGAATGTATGCACTTATGAATGCATGTGTAAGTTTGTATTTATATATGCAAGAATGTTTACTTGTAAATATGCGGGCATGTATGTTTGCAGATAAATACTCAGACAGCAGATAATGATTGACAATAGCAAGAAACATGGTGATGGTGAATGTACATCGACGAAGCTCCAGGAATTCAATGCTCAGACGACTGTGACTGTCTGAGCCAGGCTTAAGCCTTCTTAAAGACAACAATATCCGAGCCCTCGCCAGGGTTAGTTAGAGTTAAAGTTGGCTGACGTTCGATAACCATGATTCTAGTTGAATAGTTTAACGCGCGCGTCATCATATGAAACACCTGTTCGAAAAGCATTGAAAGGACCATTGATTTATCGCTTCCGGTCTTCAAATGTATATCGTTTTACTTTTTATGAGCAATATAAATCTTTCTGATATTGAAATATAATTTTAAAATATGTAATAAAAACTCTAGGGGTGTCCAAAAAACGATACATTGCAGAAACCAACCATTGCCTATTTTCCCATTTATATTTTATTCATATATTGTAGGCCTATAGAAATATTGTTTACAGAATTAAAAAATGTTATCCTGAAGTCCCTCAAAGCCCCCGAACATACCCTACTTAAACTCCCAGAACTGAAGGTCCCATGCTCGGGTCCTGGAACTTGGGTCCATTGACGATTTACCCTTTTTATCACAAAAACTTAAAGAAAAGTCCAATTTGGATGAACTTTTTAAAGTTTGTTTGTCTCGACGAGAGCTACATCCAGGTAACATATAGATACTGAATTCAGGGTCATTCAAGAGCATTTCAAGGTCATAAGAAACGAAATCTAACAAAACTCGAAGAAAAATGATCAGATCTCGGCCGATAATTGTTAAAATTGGTTAATTCTTTCTTGCATTTCTCGTCTGTGATAAGAAACATGGATACCAAATGTAAGACGAACAATAGTTATTTTAAGGACAAAGAGGTCAATTTAAGAGAAAAATCAGCGGAAATAGCCTTAACTCAGTAAATATTGTTCTATTTGAGTTATTCTTTTGGCTGTTTGGTCAGACTGATCAGTTTGCATTCAAGAGAACAGAGTACTAAAAGACTAATACAATCCAAGGTCATTTCAAGGTCAAAAGATCAAAATCATGGAAATATGGCCGTAGCTCAGCCAAATGTTTTACTGGAATGGTTCTGGGTTATGATCACTTGACCTTGGTGGAAGGGTTGGCTGGCTGGATGGCTGAATCACTGAATGGTTAGGTGAATGAATAGATGGATGCATAACTAAGGTAAAGTCTATACTCTGCTATATGCGGATGGATGTAACAGTCGAAGAATCGATGTCTACATCTCTGTAAATATGCATATATATATATATATATATAAAATATATATATTATATAGGCTTATATGAGTTATATCGTCTTCTAAGTGAATCTCTAAAGTGTTGCAGTCATGGCTACTCAACTACTATAACTAAGAGCCTTTTAACACCAGTTGAGAATGCTCTTTTCAGAAATAACCTGTGCAAAAGTAAAAGGTAAGCATCAGCAATGGAAGACTGTTTCGATGAGAAGGTCCAATTGTCATTAGTATTTATTTTATGCTAAAATGAACAATTTAAGAATTTAGAGATTCCTCTTTAATTCTATTAGTATGTTGTTCCGTCAGGAATTGTCAACATGAATAATAAGAATACGTATCATTCGATACTGGTAATAGCTTTGGATGCAGTGAACACTGCGAAAACTCATACGGATGCATGGTTTCGAAGTCATCCTCATCGCGTGTCATCATCACCACCACCTCCACCAGGCAGTCTTTTTCACGCAAACACTTTCGTAAATCAACGGATACCCATCGCATGCTAAATTCTGATCTATGCAGCATTGCATTTCACGGCTGCAGTCATCATCTAGCTGTGCACAGTCTGACCTGCAATAGGAAAAGAAAACTGTGACAAATAGTGCAAATGCCAGCAATGAAACAAAATGCACAGCAAAGAATTTGGCTTGAAACCCTATATCTAAGTTTATACCGTGAACATTCTCAAAGCCTGGTTCCGTCGCACTGCAGACAAAACTAACACCGATAGGCTGGAAGCGTCCAGTGGGGCAGTCAAACGCACGTGGACACGAAGAGTGGAGGCGTATAGGGGAAATTTGGGATACACACATGCAGCAATGAGACGAGTTGAAGACCAGAACGAATGGCAAAGAGTCGGGGAAAAGAGAAGGCTTCGGATACTGGAACGTCACTGATAATGATATTGGTGTTGGGTGGTGACACTCATGATTATGATGATTATTGATGAAAATTATTGATGATGATGACGATGATTTTCAAATTATCCTTCTTCTTTTTAGAAATGCCTATCAGTATTACAACGATGTGTCATTGGGATTATTTCCAACAGTTTGCCTGCAATTGATACTGGAAATTGTTTCCTTAAACTAAATATCCTAAAGATTATCGCTGAATTTAACCAGTCGAAACTAATAATAACGAAAACACATAACGAAAACTAAAACGAAAACACATAACGAAAACCTAACGTCTTAGGATATTTAATGTTTTTGGATAGGCCTATACGCGTCTTATAATCAGCACTTCGTTCGGTAGCCTAATCCTCCGATCTTTGGAATTTTATAAGATATCCGAACAAAATTTAGGTGGTTAGACCTAAAACTAGTGGAAGATGGGACTATTTAAAGTATCGATTAGAAATAGATTGTAGCGAGTGAATCCTTTTTGGTGCAACAGCTGTATGCGGGAAAAATATTGCCAGACACGGCGAAATAACTAAAACTAATAATAACTAAAACCCCTAGCATGTGAAACTAATAATAACTAAAACTAATGATAACTAAAAAATTTAGTTATCATTAGTTTTAGTTATTTCGCCAAGTTTTAGTTTTAGTTATTATTCGTTTCACAGGCTAGGTGCTTTAGTCTAAAACACCTAGCATGTGAAACGAATAATAACTAGGCTAAAACTAAAACAACACTACTATTGCAATGGATGTATTAATTGATGCAGTCGATATCTCGGTCTAAGAAAATCGTCATTTCGGTAGAATAAAGAAATTATCGGTCTAATTCTGCAACTTCGTGTATATAGGCTAATCAAAAATGCTCGTATTGCCGTTCTCGTGAAAATAAGTGTGGTTCGTCATTCCCGAAAGATATCTCGAATAGCGTGCTGGAATATAAATTATATCATCGTCTATCGAATAATTTCTAGAATTATATAAGCAATCTTGGGTAATGAGTTCGTCTTTATGGTATGTGAGCTAATATCTACAATCGCTATACAAATATCCGAAATACTTAGTCGCCAGTGGGGAAACCAGATAACTAAGACGAATATTATGCCCAACGAATCCCTTTCAATTTGTCGGATACAGTGCTTCAGCTGTTAATGTTATTAAGTAGATAGATGTCAAAATCTTATGATTAAAGTTAACTAAGTAGAATTGACCTGTTTATGTTCGAATACACTTTAATATTGAACACTCATCTCATTGCATAGGCGATAGTTTCGCTAAGGAAGGAAGGTAATTTGATTTCCCTGTTAGATAACATTGATAAAGCGTATATTATGATTGAATCTCACCGAAGCACACCGTTTCTCATATCTCCGGCCTGAATCCTCTATAGAGTTACTGATCAGTAGAATAGGGACTATGCAGACCACTATTCAACAGCAAGTCTGTGAACAACTAAGCGCTACTCGGTTACAGATACGCCTCTGTTTCGGCTTACATACATGGCACCCTACACTGGCTTCCTGTCACGCAGCGCGTCGAGTACAGAATCGCTGCGCTGGTTTGGCGCTGCTTCCTTGGCTATCCTCCGACCTATCTACGTGACCTCTGTTGTCATGTATCTAATGTGCTGGCTCGCAGAGTCCTTCGCTCTGCTTCTAGCGGGGAGCTTTTGGTCCCTCGTGCTAGAACCTCAACCTGTCAGCGTCGTGCTTTCTCAGTTATTGGTCTTCTATCTGGACTGGTCTCCCGTTGGAGATGCGCCTGTTACCTAGAGATAATTCATCTACGTTCTACAAGCTCCTTAAGACTTACTTGTATCACCGTGGTTGGACTGGGAGCGACTCTGAGTAGGCTTCTTGAAAGGGCGCTATATATTATATAAATTCCTGAAATGAATGAATGAGTGAAAATGAATAACACTAATGATTGCCATTATTGAGAGCGAGTATTATCATGTTACAAACATTCCAGTGTACCTCTTTTCCTTTTCGTAGTTCGACTCTGTAAGCTGTTCTTTCTTTGCGTCGACCGAATTCTTCTTGTCAAACTCGTCAGCTATATTGTATAAGAAAACCGTTTATTCATTCGCATTCATTTGCAAAATAGCGATTGATTCTAAGAACAAAACGTTTGAAAGCATGATCTTCCATTTTAATTTAGCAACTTATCTAATTAGTTAATCCATCTAGGCTCCCATTAGGCCTACTAATCACATGAAATGCATCTGTCCCACCCTTGCAAGACCGAGGACAAGGTCGGTAATGGGCGTCTCTGTACCGTCGCTGGACCGGACTGAAATTCTCTTCCGGCCAAATGTCGATCTCTGTTGGTCTTTAAATCTAAATCTCGATTAAAACTCAATTTAACCCTTTTCGCCTCAGTGTTTCTCACACGTTTGTCTTCGTCGTTGACCAGACTAACTGCCCTTTAGTTTGAATTATACACTGACTGCTTATAGCAAGGACAGTCGACCTTTGTGGAGAGTATATGTGGCGCTATAACAGTTCTTGCATTATTTATTATCCTCTTTCTATCATTCATCAAGCTTTCCATTCACACTGAACTTCACCAGAATCCAGAAAATGTACCATTTTAACCGTAGTTGTAATCGTGGCTTTGTACAGGACCTTTCAAAGAAAGTCAACAGAGTCGTTCCAAACCTTACTACAGAAATCATAATTGTAATCTCTAAATTTTTACAGCGATCAAAAGAGCGAAGTCGAAGGAACCAGCTTATTTACAGGCGCTTAGTCAAAATATAATGGATAGGCGGGGTGGGTGAAATCGGTTCAAGGCCAAGCTCCAAAGGGGACCCCGCAGCAAAGGTAGATGGTGTCTGGAAATGAAGCGGCAAGGGAAGTAAGGTCGGAGGAGGAATCAGGATAGGATTTGTGAAAGAGCAGTGTTTAGAGTTTTGAGGGAAAGACCTGCGGAGATTTAGCAAAAGGTGAGGTCTTTGTGTGTTCGTATTATGAATTAGATTATTTGGCGTGATTCTGGCGGGAGTATGTTCCAGAGAGGCGAAACAGCGATGCCTATGGAGCGATTTTAAAATTTTATTGATGAGGTGACGTAAGGGCGGAAGAGGAGCGGTTTGGGCGAAGTGGTTGGACCGTGAACAACTGATGAAGACAGGAGGGTTGGAAGGATTGAAGCGTGTTGTAGGTGAGTGATATGACTTTATATTCTAGTCGTTCACGTATTTTATACCAGTTTAGTGATTAGAGGGTAGCCTTTCAGAAACGCTAGAAGCAGGTCGCATGAATAAGGGAATTGCGATATACGTTTAAACCCATTCTCATCGTTGACTGTTTTCTTGGTAATAACAATATTATATTTGGATCCTAAATTACACCAGTAAAACTATACAAACCATCTATTAGTCTATGTATAGGCCTATGCTTACATTTGGGCAATTCGGCTGAATACGCATATTCTGTCACCAGAATGCAGATCAGAAGCCAAAAGCAAATCGTCTTCATTTTTGCGTTGGAAAACCAGTTTTCTTGCTGAAACATCAAATTTGACCAGATTATTGTTCTTCTAAGGGCATTCACACGTCTAAACTGTAATTGCTAAGGCTATGTGGGTAAGGTTATCTTCTGTATATATGATTGTTCTTGACGATCTTTGTGATGGTTTTAAGCCGACTTAAAGCCAACCAATATTGGGCACGAGTGGTTCTTCATCCTATTTGTCATTCTCATCATGAATGTCCCTGTTCTGTTTGCATACACTTTCAAAAACCATACCAATGTAATTGGGTTACTTTCCCGATCGGGAAAATCAGCTTACGACAAACTTATTATCTAGCCTACCTTTATCTGTGCGCATGACATAAGTGTCTGCTTGGTGGCACCATTATCAAACAATAACTTCATCTTTGTATGACTGTCCGGAACTGACCGAAGAAATTCCCGCTGTCTAACTATCACATATTCGACATTTTATAAGTTTTTTGTAGCCTATCACTACATTTGACAATCTGATTTGTCGTTACCTTCGAAGCTTTCATGCATGACCCATCACCTGAATATCTAGGTGACAATGTCAACACTGGCTGAATGGGGTTTATCAGAACTTCTAACACATACTGTACACTAAGATAAGCGCTTAGATTTTAATTAAATCAATACAAATATTCCGAATGTAAGACACGAAAATTAAGAAGTCCTTTATTGCTTCCCATAAAATCAACGCTTATGGTCTAATAAAGTTGAGAAAAACGGAGAAGCTTGCGAAACTTCTCATAAATGATTTTCACGTCTAGGAAGACATGAAAAAGAATTAAAGCTTTCTTACCACGGTTGAAGTTGAAGTCAAATCACCGCGTCCACTTGCAAGTAACACTTCGATGTTGAAACGTTCAATGTTCTTTTGCAGGAAGAAATTCCGCCTTAGCTTTCGCCACGTATGGTCGTGTTATCAACACCTGTTCGTGATATGTCCTCAATCAATTTGACGTGAATTCAGAGTATAATAGATCATATCAACAAGCTCTACGGATTTGTTTATTTCTAGTGACACTGTGTAGGACTATAGCCTACTCATATGCCAATTTCTTTTGTTCAGAATGAAACAGAATTCTACAGCTGATATCAATATGTTCTCTGGCTTTGTTTATTTCTACAGACACACGTGTGTGATCAAAACTAATTTTCTTTTATTCAGAAAAGTAATTGAGAATACAGATTTTATATGGGTGTTTTATGACTTTGTTTTCAGAAGAGGCACTTGTGTATAGGCCTAACCTAAACTAAACATCTTTCTTTATAGGAAAAATAACAATTCATATGACAAAATTATACTCGGGTGCCTTCGGTCTGGGCCTGCAAAGTTAAAATATTACACAGTTATTAACAGCATCCATTTTTACCAATGAAATATTTGCAGTATTAAGGTAGAAAGTCCTAAGGTTATGACAAACTTTTGACTAAAAGTCGTCATACTAATGATTAACGTTTCAGTCTAAATTGCCTTTTTTAATACAATCAGAAATGAGTCTAAGATTCGTGAAGTCAAATAATTTTCAACCAAGAAGACTTACGTGCCTTCTATGCTTGAGGTGTGTTCGCATTGTTTGTACGCGCTGCGTGTGCAGAGATCGCATGACCTGTCTCCCGATGCCATTTACATGTATGTCACAGTATGTGGTCACCAGAGCAACAGCAGTCACTCTTCTTATGTTTGCCGCCCCTGCCTGGTGGGGATATTTGACGGAGGACGACCAATCGCTCATCGAGCAGCTCCTACGCAGAAGTCAAAGGATTGGCTTCTTGCCCCCCGATTTCACCAACTGCCACCGAAATGGCTGATGAAGCTGACGAAGGCCTCTTCAGAGCGGTTGTGTAGAACAGACTTCTGTGTCATACGCGGTTTGTGTCCACCATAGGCTCACACTGGATACAATCTTCGCCCCAACCCGACATCATAGCTTCCACCCAAAGACGAAAGAAACTTTATCTTTTGAGTAGGCTACTACCGATAGACAAATGCGTTAACCAACTCTAATAAGGCCAATTATGATAGACCTACGCAATTAACTATCGTCAGTTCGTCACCTTTGCAATTGAACCTGGTAGCGGGGTGTATACTAGATGTTTTCCTTCAATAAACGATGTTATATTTACATACTCAGATTGTGACAGTAAAGTTAGTTTAACATACTAACGCACATAAACATACGCTAAAAGATAGGTTTCAATAAAACTTTGGTTTTCTTCAATTGTTTCTGGGCCAGTAGTAGAGCAGCTAACACTCAGAGTCAATCAGTTGATCAAAATCTGTGTAAGTAGTACGTAAGTAAGAATGGTCTTTAATACACCATTTATAGTAAGAAATTATTCGTATGCTACCATGTTTCATCGCCCTCAAACGCAAATTTGTGTTCGATACTAAACCTGATCATGACTTTAAAGTACGGATCAACCTAAGTAACATTACTTTATTTGAAGGTCTTGGCATTAACCTTGACTTTCTTTACAAACACTCCTAGAGTTCGTCTTCCACTGAATGACATCAAACCATCGCGCTTCCATCACTAAATCTTCCTACGAAACTTCCAAACAAAAATTTGACATAATATTAGCGGTTAAGAAGATGCAAGATCGATATCAGTGATTACGATCAGTAGTATTAACTATTAAATAAACGAAAATGCAAGACGCGTGTTGCATGAAAACAGTGCTAACAGAAATGAAAATAGTTCTAAACGACATTTATTCTAATCACCAAAATATTTAACTCGTTTATATATTTAAAAATTTAGTCATCCGTCTGGCGATTTAGCAGAATGCAACTTCTGGCCTTCGGAAGCCAAAACAAACCATTAGGCCTATCTGGATACAGCTTAATTTCTTTACACTATGTTGCTGAATGTGAACTTAATATTACCTTCAAGGTCGACGTAAGGATAGACATCAAACCTGATCATAGCTTTAAACTTTGGCTTAATCTATGCAATGGTACGTTGTTTAAATATTTGGGAATAAACTTTAGCTTTCTTTTAATTGCCAGCGCACGAGCAGTGAGGCCACACTCTTCGCATTAATTAATAATAATAATAATAATAATAATAATAATAATAATAATAATAATAATAATAATAATAATAATAATAATAACAGTGACAATTTATATGGCGCCGTAACACAGCCATGCCGTTACAAGGGCACCTCACAGTCAACTAACAGCAGGTAGGCTTTAGCAAACAACAGGTTCGAAATCGGTCGGTAGCTTGAGAGCTCTTCACGAGGAAGCATCGTCTTCTTAAGGCGAGGTATTACATAAGCGTCCTTGTAGCATGTCGGGACGGTACCGGCGGACAACGATAAATTGAACAGTGAGGTGATGTACGGGGCGAGCAGGTCGATGCTGGTCTTAAGCAGCCACGTAGCCCATGGGGTCTTTCATCGAGTACTTGTCGGCAGCGTCCTTAACCAACCGGCAGACAACGTCGGTCGTAACAGGTACGAAACCGGAAAACCGATCCGCCGTCGAGATGTCACGAATCACTGGTGGAGGCGCACCGTCAGTAGCCGACCTGATGTCGGAGACTCTTTGGTCGAAGTAGTCGGCGAAAACCTCGGCAGAAAGCCCCGGTACCGGTACAACACTAGGTGCCGCGTCCTCACCCCTGCCCAGTCCGTCATATATCGCGCGCCATAGCGACGCCGGGTCAAGTATTACAGATTCTGGAAACTGAGAATAGCTCAAACTGCTCTGATGTAATCCAAACCGCATCAAGTTTTACATGAAGTCATAGTACACCAATCGAGCATAAATTCAGTAAAACTCTTTGAAGTAAAGATCATCGTCCGCTAAACCTTGTTAGCACCCAGCGTCAATTTATTAGTGCAATCCTAAATGCAAATCTACAGACTATAAATGCTATTCAACTGTTACTATACGAATTTTCTGCTAGTGTAGGCCCTAGATTGTTCTAGTTTCTGTGTTTCTACCCTGCCACATATCCATCCGCGTTAGATGGGACAAATACATGTATGTGAATATGGGTCATATCTGTGCTTCACGAGAGCATGCTGCGATTCAAAAATGTATACTACCATGACATGTGAATAATTCCAGAAGCACAAACATTACATTAACTTCACGAATCTCAGACTCATTTCTGACAGTGCTTTCGAAAACAAACAATTCAGGCTGAAAACTTAATTTTTAGTTTGTCTTAACTGTAGGACTTATTACGTTATCATTACATTTTGTTCATTGGTGAAATACGATGCTGTTTACAAAAGCGTAATATTTAAACTTGACAGGCCTAGACCGAAGTCACCTGAGTAGAATACTTTTATCAGATGAATTGTTGCTTTTCCTATAAATAAAGACGTTTAGTTTAGGTTAATAAGGTTATGCACACGTGCATTCCTCTTCAGAAAAACAAAGCCATAGAACACTCAGATAAAATCTCTATTCTCTGTTTCTTTCAAAATGAAAGACAAAATAATAGTATTGGTCGCACACGTGAGTTCGTAGAAATAAACAAGTCATAGAACATCTTGATATCAGCTGTGTTCTGTTTCATTCTGAATAACAGAAATTAGTAACTATTATACACAGTGTCACTAGATATAAACAAAGCCGTAGAACTTGTTGATAAGATCTGTATTCTGCGTTCACATCAAACTTATTGACGACATCTTACAAACACGAGCAGATAACACGTGTTCAAATCCGCCTAGGAATTTGCCACGTATGTTAGGCCAATTATACGTGGCCAAAAGCTTAGACGGATTTCTTCCTATAAAAGACAGTAGCGTTAAACGTTTTAATATCCAAGTGTTGCTTGCACGTAGACGCGGTGATTCGACTTCAACTGGTAATAAAACTTTTATTCTCTTTCATGTCTTCCGAGATTTGAAAACTATTTAAGAGAAGTTTCGAAAGCGTCTCTATTTTCCCAACATTATTAGACCTGAAGCTTTGTTTGTACGGGAAGGAATTAAGGACTTCTAAATTTTCGGTTCTTATCTTCAGAATATATTTATTGAATTAAAGAAATCTAAGCGCTTGTCTAAGTGTAAACCTATGCGTTAGAAGTTCAGCTAGATCCCTTTCGGCTAGTGTTGACTTTGCCTCCAATAGAATAGATCCTGCGTGGAAGTTCCAAGAGACAAATCAGATTCTCAGACGTAGTCATGAGATACCAAAAACATATTAGAGGCGAATAGGTAGATAGGCACACAATGGGAATCTTGTCAGACAGTTGTGGACAGTCAGACGCTATCAGAGATGAAGTTCATGTTCCATAATGGCTGCCATCAAGCAGACACTTATGTCATCCGTACAGGTAGAGGTAGGCTAGGTAATAAGGTTGCCGTAAGCTGATTTTTCCGATCGGAAAAGTAACTCACTTGCATTTGCATGGTTTTTGGAAGTGTATGCACGCAATATATTAAGGAGCATTCATGATAAGAATGACAATTAAAGCTGAAGAATCACTAGTGTTAAGTAGTGGTCGTCTAGCTGCTCATCACAAGGCAGAAAACCATGACGAAGATAGTCAAGAAATATCAGATGCACAGATGAGATCTTTTCCCACAGCTTTAGCAATTACAGTTTATATGTGTTAATGCTCCTAAAAGAACAGCAATTTGGTCAAATTTGATGTTTCAGCATAACAGCTGGTTTCATCTCCCGCCTAAAAATGAAGACGCTGTGCTTTTGGCTTCTGATCTGCATTCTGGTGACAGAATATGCGTATTCAGCAAGATTGCCGAGAAGTAAGCATAGGCCAATATATAGTAGACGATTTCTATGGTTTACTGGTTTAATTTGGAATCAAAATGTAACAAAAACATTCAATGCTGAGCCTTTGTCGAAACGTATTTCGCAATTCCCTTATTCATGTCGCCTGCTTCTATCTTTTCTGAAAGGCAACCCTCCATTATAACGGTGCTCAATATGGAAAAGTTGATTCGTATAATCGTAACTGTAAACTCAGATTTTCTAAACGCCTTACACACGAAATATGAGCCATCCAAAGACAACGTAGAAGGCAGAAGATCCAGTTTACTTTTACTTGGAAACATGCTGTGGAGGAATCCAGAGGAGAAATCCCCGATAACTCATGTCAAATCAAATTCAAATCAAAATCATTTTTATTGAACCATCATGTCAAGAAACAAAATACAAATTATAAGAAAAAATACATGTAAGCAGAAAATCATCCAAGGATAATTAGGTTGAAAACAGTTGAGAATGAAGCGACATGTCATTGAGAAGAGAGTCCAAAGAACAGGATAATATGGTCAGTAAGGGAGACCTAAAAGAACCTAGGTCCCGCTAAGAAGGTCCCCACTTTCAATATTAGAATAAAATGGCCAGTTCCCAAAAAATTACAAGGCAGTGGTGAGTACCATAGCAGATCAGTTCACAACAGGTCAACAAAAGACAGTAAAATAGATCTTCACTATTCAGTTGGCAGTACTTTTTTAAATAACATATTAAAATAATAATTACAGTAAAAGTAAAGAAAGAGAATAAGGATTATATCTATAAAGGGTAATATAAAGAAAGGAAAAGAGGAAAGGAAAAAGAAGAGAAGTAACTCAGGAGAAAGAAACGAAAATAAAGAGTATAAACAAAAAATAAGAGTTAGAAACACATAATTATGGAGTAGGATAAAAGTGTAAGAAGATCAGATAACCACGGCAGTATCTGTCGTATAACCTGCGACAAAACCTCTTTGGACTTTCATTACCTCTATTCCGCAAATCTTGAAAACCGGTTTATTTGATTACCTTTGTGTAATCAGGTTTGTAACGGCTCCAATGACTTTGCTTGAAAGGCCCTAAACAGATTCACGATAACAATTACGATAATAATGGTAAATTGTCTGGAAACCAGCGAAGTTCCTTGTGAGTCGAGAACTTGTTGAATGATAGAATGAAAATAACAAATAATGCAAGAACTTCCATAGCGTCATTGTGATAATACTCTCCACAGATGGTCGCTGTTATAAGCAGTAAGTATGTAATTAAAACTCAAGGGTAATTTGTCTGGTCAGAAACCAGTTGAATAGTCCAAGAAGACACAGAAGCGAATAGGGTGAAAATGAGTAAGAAATGAGTAAGCTTAACTAGAAATCTAAAACCAACACAGAGCGAAATTCTGGAGGCAGAGATTTTGAGAATCTGGGCTAGCAACGACATTGAGACGCACATCAATTGCCGACCTTGCCCTGGGTTTTGCCAGAGTCGAATAGATATACTTTATGTGATTGATAGCCCTACTGGGTTCGTAAGTGGATTGGGTAATTACTAATTTTTAAATTAAAATGGAAGATCATGTTTTCAAGCGTTCTGTACCAAGAATGAATCGCCATTTTGTGAATGCATTCGAATGAATAAACGTTTTCCTGTTATATTGTAGCTGACGAGTTTGACGATAATTCTGTGGATTCAAACGAGGAAAAGAGGAGTAATTACTTGGTGAAGGCAGAAAAGTTTGTAACATGATAATACTCGCCCTCTGTAAACTAATTGAGAGATTAGACCACATATCTTCCTTATACATGACACAAGAGGAAAGGTTAAAAAATACTTCATTTAAATAGGCCTTCTCAGAATATTGCAGGTATAAAATATGTGCTTAACCTCTATGAGCTGCAATTAATTCAAAATGCACACTTAGGCTATCGACAAAAATTAGGCTGTTTCCTCGACTATAAAATCTTACATATTAAGATTAGACTTGTAATTTGGATGCACGTTACTCAATCAATCAATCAATCAATCAATCAATCAATATTTTTTATTGCAGCCGGTAACAACTCATAGGTTTACATTTATGACAATCAGTAACAGTAACAACGTAATTGTAACAGGGAGAAGTGAAGACACATAACAATGATATTGCAGTACGAAGAGAGAGAGAGAGAGTTATTAACGGGAGCAATGGGTGGCTCCTAAGGGATTGACATCCCGCTAGATGGAGACACCCAGAAGCGTCAAGTTTTATAGGTTCAGTAGATGGCTAGCGTGATTTGACCTCTCACTGATGCAAACATTCCTTACTCATACGGTAACATTCATTCGGTAGAACCATAATCCCTGCCAACATTTTCATGGGCATTTAATGGGACCCACGGGGTTCTTTACAGGTTCCATATTTGAATACGGGTCCTATATGGGTTCCATGTTAGCATGGAGAGTTTTTCTGTGGCCGGTACCGGGGCTAACCATTTCCCAAGATGATACCCCGATGCGCTAATCCAACCTCAAGTCCGTGTGGCAATCGTCTCCAGATGTATGCAGGAGACTAACAAGTCGTTTAAACACTTTAGTTCTCTAAGTAACTGAAAGAACTCAACTACTCATTGAAAGGGCCATCGTAATTCAATCGTGTTACTTGTTCACTGGAATAGTCACAACTGTCACAATAATCCACGAGAATCGTAATCGGACTATACGTTCCTAGAGTAATCCACGCATGCGCCCTGTCGAATGCAGTTCTCTCCCGTCCGAACCACACACCCTGACTTACGTCAATTCTCTTTGTCGTCGTCTTCTCTTCTTCCTTATCTCTTTTTACGGTCTCTGTTGCAGTGAGGCGATGCAGGCGTCGCTGCTCAACAAGCGTGGCAGAATGGCAAGCGCTGCAGCCAAACACGACGAGATGGACGATTACGACGATGAGGATATGGACGGAGACGAATATGAGGATATGGACGGAGACGAATATGAGGATATGGACGGAGACGATGATGAGGATATGGACGATTACAAAGACGACGAGGAAGATTACGATGACGAGGATGAAGAACACGAGGAGGATATGAAGAAGGATGATGAAAACTACGAGGACTAGGAGGAAGAATACGACGACTAGGAGGAGGAAGAGGAGGAGGAGGACGACGACAACGACGAAGACAGCGAGATATTATAGAGAATACATAGTCGCATCGAATGGTGGAGAAATTTGTTTCGAACTTATAGTAATATGCTATAAATTGAGAAATAAGCTTCAGTCTATGTAAGCAAAATAATTTAACAGATAATGTATCTACATAAATTTAGCAATTCTGTGAATTTGTATAAAGTTATCAATGTATGTAGAATTTCAAAGCGTCTAGCTGGAACCAATAACTTCAGAACCATTTGCAGATCTATACTCTACAAATTATTCATAGGCCTACTGATAAGATCACATAGAAACAATCGTCTTTTCTAAAAAACAAATTATCGGAAAAGCGGATATAATTTGACTAAATATTTCTATTCAATGATGTAGATTACCGTCGTCCATTAGCCTAACTGGGTTTTTTTAGTTTTATTCAGAATCGAACAGTAAAAAAACGATCGAACAGTATGGATGATCAAAGAACATAGCAAGTTAAACAGTCTCAAAATTGTTCATCAATGATCCTATGTAGTAAACGATTCAATGGGGAGAAGAAGCTGACTCAGCTTATCTAGTCATCCCCATAATTATTATGTTAGCAATAGAATATTCCATCAACAAGATGTACTGTGATCGTATGTAACCAAACGTATGAGACAATGAAACACAACTGTTCGAGTGTCCAACAATACTTAGTGAATGCAGTCAGTACAAATCAATCAAATAGTTTTTATAAGTACTTTTAAATGCTATTAATGAATGTGACTCACGTATGTTAGTATTAATCGAATTCCATAACTGTGGGCCTTTAACTCTAACAGAAAAATATCGGACATTTATTCTGCAGACCTCAGATCGATAGTTCTGCCTATATCTGGTGTTATGGTCATGTATTACGGCATTTACAAGAAAGTAGTTACTAAATAGTGCAGAGAGCATTCCCATTTGGTGCCGATACATTAAGACTGCCAATTGTAATTTATAGATGTCATAAATTGTTAATAACTTGAGAGATTTAAACAGACTTGAGCTCTCAGTTGCATGGTGGACTCCACAGATAGTTCTAACTGCCCTCTTTTGTAATAAAAATACAGGCTTAAGCATGCTCTGATAGCCACCAGCCAGTGGTGTAGTCGAGGGTATACGCGGGTATACGGCGTATACCCACTGACAATTATTAGCAAGCACCGTATACCCACTGGAATTTGGTGAATAACGCGGGTATACGCTTAAAATGTTTGCAAAAGTGTGGGTATACGGCGCAGATAGCCCCAAATTTGGTCACTTCTTCATCGAAGCTTTCTGTGGTAATCGACGAATCACCCACAGTCGGTAAACAAGCTGTTTTAGTTATCCATAATAATTATTATAAAGCGGTCATTGACAACGAAGAGCCAGTTTTTATATTGCTGGACCTCATTGAACTGGGGCACAGACAGCTGCGGCCATAGTTATGAAGAGTTATGAATCGATAGTCTGAAGGTTCGATAGTCCGAAGTTTTCATGGTTAAACCGTATTTTACGTTGCTAAATTATAGTGTCACTTTAAAATGGAAACTGGATTGATGAAAAAAATTGTTTCCCTAAATGGAAGTGAGATTGAGGAAAATATTCCTGTGTTTAAATAGAAGCTGGATTGATGGAAATAATTTTTCCCGTAAATAGAAGCTGGATGGATGAAATTAAGTTTTCGATTCAATAGAAGTTGGATTGATAAAAATAATTGTTTCCGTAAGTAGAAGCTGGGACTATTATTAGGTAGAAGCTGGATTAGGGTGGCTCACAGATACATGGTAAAAAACCAAGTGCATAGTAGAAACCAAGGCACCCTCTCAGTTTGTTAGACCTATCAATAGTATTATTTAGACAAAATTTCAGCTTCCTATTCCAACGGGAAGACGGTGCTCACGGACTGTGTCACTTTGCCTGATACCGATAAAAAGACACTAATTGTGGAAATGAATGCGTCGATCATACATTCCCGTACGAATGCATTTTATTTAACGACAAATCAAATATTACTGTAA
Source organism: Aporrectodea caliginosa (assembly GCA_020284085.1). Lineage (NCBI taxonomy): Eukaryota > Metazoa > Annelida > Clitellata > Crassiclitellata > Lumbricidae > Aporrectodea > Aporrectodea caliginosa. Next base: position 744,536 of record JACEVL010000040.1, read on the forward strand.
TTTGACAACACATGTGATAGTAGAACAGCTAGTCAGATTGTACTGTAAAATTTGCATAGGTTTGAAGAATTGGAAATGCCTAAAAAAATTGAAAAACACGTCGTTCTGACCATGTTCCGGTTTTATGACTTCAATACCAGCTACAGTCTTAGAGTCTAGAAACTGCCAGCACTGCGTCAACGACATACTTCTTTGTTGTTGTGAGGCAAATTCATTCATTCATTCATTCATTCATTCAGAGCGCCCCTCCAAGATAACCTACTCAGAGGCGCTCACAGCCCAACTACGGCGATAGAGAACAGTTTTCAAATTCTTGTAAAAGGTGTATGCAGTCTCCAGCTAGAAGAACACGCCGATCTGAAGGAAGATTATTCCAGATGGTCGGCCCAACCACTGGGAAGGCACGAAGTTGCATCTTTGAAGTGCGCGCAAAGGGAACAGCAAGTTCGCCACGAGATGCAGAACGAAGATTTCTGCGGGTAGCTAAACCTGAGGTAGGGCGACAGAACTCACGAAAGTAGGCTGGGGCGCTCCCTAATTGGCACCGCCAGACCCAGACCGAAATCATATATTGAATGCGCTGAGAAACAGGAAGCCAGTGGGGTACGTCACGCATATAATGCGAGATATGGTCAAATTTAGAAAAACTACCAACAAGCCTAGCAGCTGCAAGAAGCACACGCTCAACCTGAGCAATGCGCCCCAATGGGAGGCCAGCATAGATGGTACTGCAGTAGTCAATCCTACTACAAACAAAAGCATGAACAACAGAAAGTGCAGCATTTGGTGAAAGTGAACGGGAAATTACCTCGCAAATGCCACAACTGAAAAAAGCAAGCACGGCATAAAAGATTTAGGTGATCTGAGATAGCATAAATAAATATAGCAGAAAGATAGCAGAAATAGCATTCACCACTCTCAACTGCTGAATTCTCTCTCTGCCTTGTTTGTAATCCTCATTCTCAATCCACTTCTCTTGTGGAAGTGTAAGAACGAAATCACTAATCTTCAGGTGTGACAGCAGTGTCAGTTTCCACTGGGTTGCAAAATCACCCAGGCAAGCCCCCTCCTTCAGTAGCGCAGCATCACCTCTCACCTTCCTTTCACCAGGCTTTGCAGTTACTCTGTGAACAATATTCACCTTATCTGCTACTGGAAGTTGGTCTGAGAACAGTGCCAGACCAACAGCCTCATCTGAAAGGTACCACAAGTGGTTTCTAGGGCCTTCCTGGCAGCAACGCTGATCTCGGAGTAAACTGAATCATATTTTCCTAGATTAATCCAAAATCCAAAGTGACAGATCTTGTCCTGGAGCTTCAGCAGCAAGTGAAGCCTTTGTCCAGGCTTTTGTGTAAAGAAGGGCAACAAAGCTGCACAAATCGATGAATCTGAGTTTCTTTCTTCTTCGTTAGTTTGAATATACCACGTTGATCACGAAAAGGGTAGATTTTGATGGCATACAGTAACTTGGCATTCAACTTGCATGGTGAATTGGCCCAGGGCTCTCCAGTGAATTATTGAAGGTTAACTTCCAAGACAACCATTTTCAGCTCTGCGAGTTCTTGGTAGTCATCTCTGATCCCTGAATCTGACTTTCTTTCAGTAAACTTCTTGAGAAAACTGAGTGCTGTTTCATGATAGGGCTCAGTGCTGGATATGATATTCAGTCTTGCATCACACTTTGCCAAGCAGCTTTATATGTGTGGAAGATTGGAATATGTGGTGAATTAGATGGATGAGCACAAAGTGAATACTGTGGCTAAAATCATCACATGGTGACGGCTGGCCAACCACAGGAGCTTTCGGCCTATCTTGTCTTCCGGCAGAACGCACACTCCATTGAAGAGCTCAGTTTTGACAGATATCAAAGCTCAAGGTTTGAACCTTGTCTGTGAGTTTCCACAACTCCAGAAGATTATGAATGGCCATGGATTCATTGTATCCTGTCCCACAGGCTAATTTGGGCACACCGAAGAGTTAAAGTGTTAAATATGAGCGCTTAAATTTCATTGGCAAATGGTAAATTTGAAAATTCACTTCTGAAAAAATGTCTGCCAAAACACAGAAAGTAGACACCATGACCTTCAACAAGAACTTTACACTTTGTTCAAAATACCAGTAGGTAAGTAATTAAGTAAGTATAGCACAACAGAAACTATTTGAAACTCATCTCCATAACAAATGTTTAGTTATTGACCAAGTTATACGACATCAAGATTTACCGCTAATGCTACTATGTGGTAATATTTCTATGTCATTGAGCACCATCTTCCAGCTGGAATAAGATGCTGAAATTTTATCTCAATAATACTATTGACAGGTCTAACAAACTGAGAGGGTGCCCTGGTTTCCAGCTTGAACTTGGTTTTTGTGAACCACCCTAAGCTGGATCCATGAGAAAATTTCTTTGCTTAAATAAAAGTTCCATTGACGACAAATATTTCTTTCGTTAAGTAGAATTTGGATTGATAAAAGTAATTTTTTTATTAAATGGAAGTTGGACTGATGAAAAGATTTCTTGATGAAGTGGAAGCTGGACTGATGATAGTCATCATGCACACATAGGTAGACTGCATGCTTACTTACCAACGTCAAGTACGGCATTGAAGACATTAAAATAGGCCTAATTTAGCAATCTAAAATACGGTTTGACTGGTTTCATTTATTGTAGCATATAGGCCTAGTTTGAGCATCGATTGAACTTCTACTTACACTAGGACATTTTTTCATCAATCCAGCTTTCACTTAAACTATAAAATATTTTCATCAGTCCAACTTCTATTTAAGCAAGAATTCGCTTAATCGATCCAACTGCTACGACCATAGGATCTTCGGACTATCTAGCCTTCGGACTATCGAACCTTCGGATTATCGACCTGTTCCCGTTACAACACATTTAATTCATTCCATCCCTCCTAACTCCGCCAGTTGTTCACGGACTGTTCAACCCGTTCCTCTTCCACCCTCACACTGCTCCGCCGTTCCGTCACCTCATCACTAAAATTTGCAAATCGCTCCATAGCCATAGCGTGTACCGCCTCGTTGGAACAAATTCCAAAAGTGCTACGACAAATATCCGATCCATCCCACGAACTCACCAAAACCTCACCTCTTGCTATCTCTCCACAGGTCTTCTACTCAAAACTGAAAACACTGCTTTTCACGAATCCAATGATCCAATCCCGATTCCTTATCTTCCTCTCACCTCCCTCGACATTTCAACTCTAAGCATCATGCACCCTATAGCCGTCTGACTGCCTGCCTGCCTCTCTGGATCTTGACCCTCTGCCTATCGATTCTGTTTTGATTAAGCGCCTGTTCCCGTGACTTCGCTTTTGTGGGCGCTCTAGAAATCTCGAGTTTCCGATTACGTTTACGAAAGTTGTTGCTCTAGAGAAGTGCTTGCAATTAGCCGGTTTTACGAAAGAGTAGGCCTCTGGGACAGGTGCATACTCTAGGTTTTTTCTGAAGTTAAGCTATCATTGTTTGTTTTAGCTGCAGTTCTTCCACTGCATCACAGTCACTCAACCTGTCACTGACTTATTTATATTTTATAAATTATTTTGATGGTTGAACTAATTATGTCATATTTTCAAACTGCTATACATGACTTAAATAGTGATATTTATAATAATAAATACCAAATTTAGTAAAATAAAGTGACTAAAATGGGCTCCATTTGGCAGCAAATGCTCTAAAATACGTTGTCAGCTGGGGCTCCGCCCCAGACCCCGCAGGTGGAACTTACGACGCTCCCCCAGACCTCTTAGTCGAATTTCCTCGGGCGCTGCGCTCCCGAGAACGCAAACACTCTGCGTCATTGGCTCGCGAAAAATTTTCAATTATAATTTACAGGAGGGCATATTTTACCTGTTTACGTGGCGGGACAAATGTCCCACAATGCTCGGATGTGTCCCACTACTGATTTGAATAAATGTATCGCGCGTGAGCGCGAAAAATTTTTTTCACCCTGTTTTCAATGACCACTTCAAATTCACTCAAATATGCTATGATTTACAGTATACCCACTGCTTTTCTTACCACTACACCACTGCCACCAGCCCAAACTAAAGTACAGTAATTTAGATATGGCAATAGAAGAGTTGTATATAATAACTTCAAGGATGAGCTTGGCAGAGACCATTTAAGTTTAAAAATAATTCCTGTAATTTTGGAGACTTTATTTAACACATGCTGGACATGGGCTTTCCAGGTAAGGTTCTCATCAATGATGACACCCAAAAATTTGACTGTGGACACCCGGCATAATTGAGTGTTATCAATGGTTAAGATAGGGTTAAAGGATTCAGGTATCCTTGTTCTACGACTTTTAAATAACATATAGTTAGATTTCTTAATATTCAAAGATAGCATATTAACTTGAAACCAACAAGACAAGTGGCTTAATTCTAAGTTCATTGTGTGGAAGAGGTCATAGTAATTTTTGCTAAATACAAATGCAGAGGTGTCATCTGCAAACAGTACCAAGTTCAAAACCAGAGAGCAATTTGTAATATCATTTATATAAATTAAAAATAATAAAGGACCCAATACAGAACCTTGCGGAACCCCACAGAGTAAGGGCGCCATGTTAGAGAGAATACCAGCATAAGAGACTTGTTGAAATCTGTTAGTGAAGTAGGACTTAAACCATTCTAAAGCAATACCGCGGATACCATAATGGTGTAATTTTGCAAAAAGTATATTATGATTTAAAGTGTCGAAGGCTTTCGACAGATCGAGGAATACACCCAGTGTACAACTGCGGTCATCCATAGCTTCCGAGATTTTATCTATAACTTCGATGATAGCTAAGTTAGTAGAGTGATTCTTCCTAAATCCAAATTGTTTATCATATAAAATATTATTAACTGTTAGAAAGTCATAAACACGCTTATACATGACCTTCTCTAATATTTTTGAGAAGCAGGGTAATTTGTAGGTAAGGGTAAACTGTACACAAAACTTGAAATTGTGTTCGATTCTTTAAACAAGAATAAATTTTATCAACCTGTTTTGAACTCAGAAACCTTGAAACGTTTTTACGCTCCTGATACGGTGAGCCCGGACCTCAGCTAAAGCGGCAATAGCTTAATCAGCAAGATCACGTGAAATGTTTCACAGGCAGAATCTGGCAGATCTTTGGTGTGTGCTATTATACTTATGAAAAGCTGTTTCTTGCCGTATGTTTTTGCAATTGCTAATTTCATGGCTGATACTTTCTTAATGCACTTCTTCAGGAATACCCAACCTATAAAATTTCAGCTGGTCGCGTCAAGGTCATGGAAGTTAATCAGCAGGTCGAAGAAATTAATGTTTAAGTTTTCCGCCGTTGCAATTTTACACAGCAGTAGGTCGTAAGTAGGCAGGTCATAAGGCAGGTCAAGAGTAAAATAGGCAGGTCAAACGACCTACCGCGCGCGACCCATGGTAGCGCCACTATAGTATACTGGCTATTATCCTGCAGGTTGTTCCGACATCTGAAGATTGCCTTAACAGGTATCAACAGCTCTTCTAATCCACAGGCAAACATGACGATTGTTGTTTCACCACTGCAAGCTGATCAGTGGATCAGTGAGTCATAATGGTCTTACAACAAATTCACCAATATAATTCGGAATATTCAAAATGTTATGTTGCAACATATGAAACTTTTAGATTTATCCCAAGTTCCATTCCTTAGATTACTCCTGACGTACTAATAATAATATTTCAGTCATATTTCTATCTGAGGATGGTGGGGCAAGAGCGACCCATTAAGCATTTAATCTAAATACCTACCAGCAGGTAGGTATATATTGAAGCAACAGACTATACCCTGTTACAGGCCATCGAAGTGACTCTGCAACATTTATTATTTGTGAAACAATTTCTGACAGTAAATGTAATAAAAAAACTGACCTCGTTAGATGCGCCAGAAAAATGTTTTTCAATGTATCTTAGTTTGTTGTCCACGCATACGCAATATTTTATGATAAGCTTCAGGTTATTCTTGTCCCGCAAGCCGCTCTCGCCCTCCCCTCCTCTAGTTATGACTTATGAGATTGAAAAAGACAGAATGCCTGTTGGATCTTGGACCAGGCAGTTCCCATACTTAACATTGCCCTTCTTTACCAACACTCTAGGAGGCCACTGGGAAATATCTTATCGCCCATCGCGCTAACATCATCAAATCTTTCCTACGAAACTTCCAATCAAGGAATGGACATACTATTAGCGGTTAAGAAGACGCAACGCCGACATCAGTGATTTTATTATCAGTATAAATTATATGATTATAAACTCAAGACTGATGAGGGTCCTTTGGTCCCATGGCTTCTTCACCAATGTTTGACAAAGATGACTACCACATCGCACCTCTTTTATTCTTCCTCGGCCTGGTGAAGATACGCCCGCGCCGAAGAGAGAGACAAAATCGAAGAACTGCTGGGTCGAATGAAGCCTTGTGGTCTCCTTCAATCCCTCTGCGTCGAGCCATGCAGTCGTCGCTGTGGACACGAACGAACGCCTGTTCAGAGCAATTCGTCAGGATGAGTGCTACGCACTTCGCCAATTGTTTCGTGCAGCCCCGTCAACATAGGCTACCGGATATGGGCCTCGTCCTCGACCCACGATTCCTTCCTCCCCTCAAATAACGATCGTAACTTCAAATTCAGCGTTTTATATAAAAAAATATACTGAAAGATAACCCTCTAAGAAGGAGGCGAAGAAAAGAGCAGTCCCTTAAGGTAGCACTGAGGCAGTCATGGGTATGATACGTTAGCGACTTCATTTTGTTTTAGCCTCTGCATATGAGGGCGATGGGCCATTCCTCTCCCTCGCCGTCTCATCTTCCCACCGACATTGTACCGTCAGTGTACTCTCTACACATTGTAACTATGTTGTCTGGGGGTAGCATGCGGAGCAGAAATCTCGAGCGAAATCTCTGCCCTGGCGGGGATTTGAACCCCCGACCTCTCGATTGACAGTCCAGCCCTCTTAACTCCTCTAGTATAGGAAGCAGAAACAAATATAACAGAACACCTCGGCACCATCATTAATGTTCAGTCTGGCATCAATTATAAACAATAATTAGCCAATATATAACGAGTTGCGTTTCTGTCAGCTTACTTGAGTAAATAAGCGAATATTGATTGATTGAAGACGCGTGTTACATGAAAACAGTGCTTACTGAAGCGAAAATAATTTTAAATGACATTTTATTCTAATCACCAAAATATTTAACTTGTTTATATGTTCAAATAATTAACTTTTCGTGTGACAGAAAGTAAGCAGATGCAACTTCTGGTCTTCATGCAGAAGCCATCACAAAGCATTGTGGTGGTCTTCATGCAGAAGCCATCACAAACCATTATCTGGAATGAGCAGCTCAATCCAGATAATGGTTTGCAATGGCTTGTTAGCTGAATCTCTTTTCGCTACGGTGTAAAATGCGTTCGTAATATTGCCTTCAGCAGCGAAGTTATGATCGACGTAAAACCAGATTATAACTTTAAAATTTGACTTAATCTATGCAATAGCACGCAGTTTGAATGTTTGGGCATGCTGGAGAGGTAAGCGCATGCTTCGATTGATATAAAAAAAATGTATTAGCCATACCTGAAACATGTGTATAATTCCTGAATCAGCAAAAATTAATTAACTCCACAAATCTCAGACTCATTCCTGTCAGCGTTTTCGAAAACAAGCAATTTAGGCTGAAAAGTTAATCTTTAGCTGTAGGAGAAAAGTTTGCCATAGCCTTACGATTTACTACTTTATTATTGCACTTACTTCATCGGTGAATTACGATGCTGTTTACAAACTTGACAGGCTCAGACCGAAGTCACCTGAGTAGAATACTTTTATCAGATGAATTGTTGTTTTTCCCAGAAAGAAAGATGCTTAGTTTAGGTTATACACAAGTGCCTCTTCTGAAAAACAAAGCCATAGAACACCGAGATAAAATCTGTATTTTCCGTTTCTTTCAAAATAAAAGACAATTAAGCCTACTTTAGGTGACACCCGTTTGTCTTTAAATGTAAATAAAGCCATAGAACATCTTGATAACATCTGTATTCTATTTCATTGAGAACAAAAGAAATTAGTATCGTAGTATACATAGTGTCACTAGAAATAAGCAAAGCCGTAGAATGTTGTTGATGAGATCTGTATTCTGTGTTCATGTCAAACTGTTTGACAATCATATATATCACGAGCACGTGTAGATAACACGACCGTACGAGCCCAAGCTAAGGCTGATTTATGTTCGATGTTAAGCTGATACTAACTTTAAAGTATGGATTAACCTTAGCAACAGTTCTCCATTTGAAGGTCTTAGAATTAACCGTGACTTACTTCACAAACACTCCAGCTAGCCGTCTTCCACTGGGAAACATCTTCTCGGTCATCGCGCTTCCATCATTAAGCCTTTCCTACGAAACATAGAAACAAATTGGACATATATGGCCTACTATAAGCGTTTAAGAAGACGGAAAACCGATATCAGTCATTTTGCTATTAGTAGGCCTATAAATAAAACAGTAACTCAAGACATGAGTAACATGGAAACTGTGACTTTTAAATGAAAATCATTCTAATTACATTTTAATTTAGGCTCTTCACCAAAATATTTAACATATCTATTTATTTAAATTATTTAGCCTTCCGTCGGGTCAGTTTGCAGAAAGGTAACAGTATGCAACTTCTGGCCTTCGAAAGCCATCACAACCATTATCTCGGTTCAGCTGAATTTCTTTTCTATAGGCTATGCCGAAAAATGCGTTAGTGATATCGCCTTCAAGAGCGAAGTTAGGATCGACATCAAACCTGATCATAACTTGGCTTAATCTATGCAATGGTACGCTGTTTGAATGTTTGGGAATAAACTTTAGCTTTCTTTTAATTGCCAGCACTCGAGTAGTGAGGCCACACTTTTCATATTACAGATTCTGGAAACTGAGAATAGCTCGAACTGCTCCGATACAAATATAACAGCGTATCTTAAGCGCTTCAAGATTTAGCCTACATGATGTCATAGTACACCAACAAGTACAAATTCAGTAATAGTTTTTGGAATAGGGATCACCATAATATGTTAAACCGTGCTAGCAGCCAGCGTTAGGCTATTTAGTGTAGGCCTAATCCTGAATGCAAATCCACAGGTCACAGCTAGACCAATTAAACTGTTACCATTGGAGTTTTCTGCTAGTGTAGGACCTACAAGTAGATTGTTTTACTTCATGTGTTCCTACCCTGCCATATATCCATCGGCGTTAGATCGGATCCTTTTGTGAAAATTGGTCCAATCTCTGTTCCACGTGAGCATACCTCGATTCCAAAAATAACATTAACGTGAACATGTGTATAATTGCTGAATCATAAAACATTAATTAACCTTACAAACAGTAGCCCTTGAAGTGTTTATAATGTTGTGATCCAATATCAGCTAAGTAGCCTACAGGCCCAAGTTTGGTAAAATTATACGTCATATCCGATACAATCTATACTAATATTTTTGTCGTTTTTTGTCATTTTACAGCCGCTGGTGCAGTCTATAACACTCAACATTGCTGAAATAAAGGCATCAATAAGTCAATAACTACTTTGGTAAGAATCAAATACAAAGCACTGGCCATTTTTTTGATAGAGCGTATACGTAGCCAACTTATAATACGATACAGGAAAACCATTATCGCACAGTATGCAGCAGTATCATCATCAACTAAACCCCAAATGTGGACCGTCTTTGGGTTGTTGTGCAGACAAATTCTCTGACAACAGCCTGAATGTCACAACTCTCCACGTGTTTCCTTCCTACGAACTCACCAAAACCTCCCCTCTTGCAGTCTCACCATCTCTCCACAGGTTGCTGTTGCTCAATCAAACCTGAAAACACTGCTTTTTCACAAATCTTATCCCGATTCTGCTCTTCCACTTGGCTACCTCGCCGCTTCAATTCTAAACCCACACACTAAACACCGTAGCCATTTAATTCATGGGTGAAATACGATGCTGTTTACAAAAGCGTACTATTTAAACTTGACAGGCCCAAACCTAAGTCACCTGAGTAGAATACTTTTATCAGATGAATTGTTGTTTTTCCTAGAAAGAAAGATGTTTAGTTTAGGTTATGCACACGTGTCTCTTCTGAAAAACAAAGTCATAGAACACCTAGATAAAATCTGTATTCTCCGTTTCTTTCAAAATAAAAGACAATTAAACCTACTTTAGGTGACACCAGTGTGTCTTTAAATGCAAATAAAGACATCGAACATCTTGATATCAGCTGTATTCTATTTCATTCTGAACCAAATTAATTAGTATCATAGCATACACAGTGTCACTAGAAATAAACAAAGCCGTAGAACTTGTTGATAAGATCTGTTACGTCAAAGTGATTGACGGCTTTTCACGAACACATGTAGATAACACGACCATACGTGGCAAAAGGTTGGGCGGATTTCTTCCTATAAAAGACGCGACCGCTAAACGTTTCAACATCGAAGTTGTGCATTCAAGTGGACGCGGACATTCGACTTCAACTTCAACTGGTAAGAAAGGTCTAATAATCTTTCATGTCTTCCTAGATGTACACACTATTTACGAGAAGTTTCGTCAGCTTCTCTATTTTTCTTAGCATTGTTAGACGGTTTAGACCACAAGCTATAATTGTACGGGAAAGAACTTCTTAAATTTCGTTTCGTTTATCTTCAGAATATTTCAATTGGATCTAAAGAAAATCTAATTTTCGAGTATGTGCTAGAAGTTCAGATAGACCCCTTCGGGAAAGTAACCCAACTACATTGGTATGGGTTTTGAAAGTATATGCACGCAGAACGTTTATGGGACACTCATGATGAGGATGATAAAAAGGATGGAAAACCACTTGTACCCAATAGTGTTCGGCTATCTGCTCATCAGTTGACTGGAAATCATCACAATAATAGTCCAGAACAATCATTTATATAGACCTACAGAGGACAACCTCTCCCGCATAGGCCTAGCTTTAGCAATTACAGTTTAGATATGTGAATGCTCTTAAAGGAACAATAATCTATTCAAATTGTATGTTTCAGTAAGAAAACCGGTTTATTTCCAACGTAAAGATGAAGACTCTTTGCTTTTGGCTTCTGATCTGCATTCTGGTGACAGAATATGCGCATTCAGCCGAATTGCCCAAATGTAAGCATATAATTATAATTAATCTAATATTTGGTTCTATAGTTTCACTGGTTATAGTTGGGATCAAAATGTATTATAATTACTAAGAAAGTACACAGGCCTCCGGTATATACATATATATGTATCTATATGTAAATCATATATCATGTCCCTTCTCTCTAGTGATAAATTTGACCTCTTCGTCCTTCGGGCCAAGATAGCCATTGCTCAAAGCCGCGCCTTTGCAATTGTGGGTCCTTCTTCTTGGAATAACCTTCCAACAAATTTTAGCAGGTGGTTTATCCACTTCGGTCCGTTGCTTGAAAGATTTTCTGTTTCCTCGGAGTGCTCACGATGGGAGCGCATCTGAAAAGTTATTACTGCTTGAAACGCTTTGGAAATGCCCAGCTACAACCTAATGCAATTCAACACAGAGCCTTTGTTGAAAAGTATTAGCCTACACAATTCCACTATTCATGTCATCTGCTTCTACCAATCTAGCGTTTCTGATAGGATATCCTCCAGTTCTATCCGTGCTCCATTTGGAAATGTTGATTCATATAATCATAATTGTATGAACTGAGATTTTCTAAAAGCTTTTTTTGAAACCGGCGAAGTTCACTGTTAGTCGAGAACTTTATGAATGATAGAATGGAAATAATAAATAATGCAAGAACTTCCCTGGCATCACTGTGATAATACTTTCCGCGGTCGTCGATGGTCGATGTTATAAGCAGTAAGTATGTAATTAGGTAATTAGTCTGGTCAAAAACCAATTGAATAGCTTTATATGACACAATGACGAATAGGGTGGAATTATCATGAGTTCTAAATTATTTTCTTCAAGCTCTATTTCATTACTCATTTGTAGAAAATCTTGCAACACCAAATTCTCGCTCCATTGATGCTGATGTTGCAGGAACAACATAATTTTTCAGACGCAGCTAGAAAACTCTAAAAATCTCATTATTATTATTATTTTCTTACTTGAAGCTAAGAATGTTTTTGCTAAAACAGGAACTTTTCAATATAATTTCACTTAACTGATGGATTCGTTCATGTAGGCCCTACTGAAATGTTTCATAAACACATGTCATAACTAGGCCTAAAGGCAATTCTTCGTTCAAAGGTATCATAAAAAACTAAAATTTCAAAATATTGGTCGAATGTTATTAGTTACATGAAGGCATCCAGCATAAACGTAAGTAAAGAAACATGTAGGCAAGGTAATTTTGAAGCTAATAATTTTATGAAATTTCAGTTAGAATTACACAACTTTTAATTAGAATTAGAATTAGAAAAATTTTAGTTACTACTGAATTAGAATTAGAATTTTCTACCAAGCTAATTAATTAGCGAACTAATAAGTTTCTAATTAATTAGTTATTTATAATTAATTAGTTACCCATCACTGTTTCCCGCATTAACTCGTTTTCATTTTGGGGCCTACGAATGCAAGAGTGTCTATGGCCTACGATCAGTCGATCCCCTTAAAACGGCCCTGGTTGTGCTCTTAGACACAATCGCTATTTTGTGAATGGATGCGAATGAAAAAACGATTTTTTTTAACATTACAGCTGACGAGTTTGACCAGGAGAACGCGGTGGACTCAAATGATGAACAATTTATAGAATCGAACAACGAAATGGAAAAGAGGGACTCGTAGGCTACTTGGTGCATGCAGAAAGGTCAATATCATTCTAAGCGTATATCTATGTTTTTATGTATGCAATATTTTGAGTATTTATATAAAGCCTTCTAGAACTTGTCTTGTGTGATATTTAAGGAAAATATTTGGTCTTTTCTCTGTTAGTTTTAGCACTCTTTTTTGAATTTCTACATTAACACTGCGGTACCGGTATTGCCATTAAGCTTACTGATGGCGATTATTTGAATGCGCTTAACTTCAGTGAGTTGGAACTAATTCAAAAGCAAATATGTCATGCAGTGACATAGGCCAAATCCCCGAAGATTATGATGCAGTTACCTACCAAATACAAAATAATGTTCAACGCTCTACTTGTGCCGTTTCCTCAACTAAAAATCTTACAAATTATGTAGATTAGACTTGTCATTTGGATGCACATTTCTTGATAGGGCCTAGGGCCTACTTATCAGTAAGCCCCATTAAGAAACGTGTTTTAAGTCTTTCAAATGTTCCAACATTGCTATAGACCTGTACATAATGGTTACGCTCGGTAGCAAAATATAGGCTGGGTACCAGTGTCACAATACATGTCAACGATCGTGGTTGTCTGGGTAGTAGGCCTACCTGCTACCCATATCTCTGTAGATACCTTGTCAACTATGGGAATACTTTCTTAGATTTAGCCCGAAGGTAAATGCAAATGTAACATTTCGACAGCATGTCACTGCCACCAGGCCCAGCGACAATCGATGGGCACCATAATTATAGACTCTTTAGGGGTCCTATAATGAAAACATGGGACCTAGGCCTATATGGGCTTGAAGCGCGCATGCTGACAGGGTCAGTGTAGGAACTTCTGTGTGGTTTGCAGTTGAATCTACGTTCAGTGGAACACAGGTAGAAAAAACGACAGAGCACCTCTTTTGCACTGCAGATTTTTGCATGGGTATGGGAAAATTGGGCATGCACCAAATACTTATCGGACTCTGAATTTCTTCAATTCACACCGACTATCAATTAACAGCTTCAACATGCCACTCTGCCTGTTAGTGCGAATATAGTCAATATGGGGCACCAGTACATAGTCCCATTCGCGATCCTCCGACGGCTCATTTGGAAATCAAGTGTTTTGGCATGCTGGAAGGGCACTGCTATAGCTACATTGTTATGCCTAGCACCAATGCCTAACACCAATTGGCTTTATTATCAGAGATTCAGAGTTTTATTGCATTATTTTTGCAGGATAGGTGCCATGAGGATGAACGCACAACGGTCTGCTAACCTCATGGCTGATATTTATGAGAATACCAAAAAGCCAGATCCAGATTGTGCTAAACTGGGCGAGGACTGCGACGAACGGAAGTGCTGTGAGGATATGAAGTGCTACTCATACACGCAAGGGCAAAAGTATTGCTGGTAGTGAACCAACCACCGTTTCTAGTCTGTTTCGAAGATAGGCCTACAACACTATCACAAAGACGACTTCTCCATTCTTTCAACATTCGGTGAACAAGTAAACTCCGTCCGCATCGTCTCCTATCTGTTAATTAGAAAGCATTGGCTTAAATCTGACATTAGTTAACGGTTTGCGAAAGTTTTGGCAGAATTACAGTTACCAGGCATTAAATATTTCGTTGTGTTTTTCGTATGAGAGCCGTCCATAAAATAATGATGTCACACTCTTTCGGCACAAAATTGACCTCCTACCCCTCTCGTCACAGTTTAAACATTAAGCACTAACCATTTCACTGTTACATTATATAATTATAATCACGTAGCGTCACACAAGTATAGCACTATCCCCATTTCGACGTCATTTATTGACGGCCCCATGAAGGTGTGATGATTAGCGTGTCATTAGTCTATACGGCCCTGCAATTGTTCGTATTTAAAAATTCCCTCCAGGTTAGCAATATATTTTGAGATTTCTCCTCCCTTTTCGTATATGGATGAGAGAGTGAGACATTAGACCGCACGCGCCAACACTTCCTAACCATGGCTTCATCTTCATCTTTGAACCTCGGCCTAACGAGGTTTAGCTACTTAATTGGACTCTAGCAACCTACTTCCTTCATGTCAATCTTGGTTCCGCAGGGGTCACTCTACAGAGTCCCTCCTTCTCCTTCTTTTTCTGATATTTATGGCGCTATGGATAGGTCACAGGTTACTCTGCTTGCCCTATATGATGTCTGGGCTGTCTTTGACTATGTCGACCATGACCTCCTGAGTCGTCTCTCCATAACTTTTGGGATTATGGACTTCCGCTCCTCTGGATCGCTTCCTATCTTTCGGAGCGCTCTACCTCTACCATTTTTCGCTCATCTCGCCCTGCGCCTTTTGGTCGCCTCCTGGATTCTGTTTTCACATTTCTAAATATATATATCGACTTCCATCTCTTCCACTAACAGACCGTTTTGCTGAATTAGGCCTACAAGCTCTTTATTAGAGGCTTTAATCTTATAGCCTATCCAACTGACCTGCTCATTACTGTAGACTTTAATATTCGTTCAAGCTGCAAGCGATCACACTTCTAACAGACCCAGATTTAATTACCTCTTGACTTCTTTTGATTTTAACCAGCACATCACCTTGCCAGCACACACTAAGGGCAACAAGCTTGATCTCCAATAGGTTGACCCATTGCCAACATATGCTTGCCCTACAATTCAAAATATCAAAGGAAGCTTGTCTTTCTGATCACCTTGCTATTGCCGTATCGTTTAATTTCCGACCAAACCTCCACCAAATTACCCTGCCATCAACTTCCAATCCTAACATAAACTAGACGTCATTACTTTCGAAAAAATGAACCTGCTCCTCGCTTTTTTCCTTTGGAGTAAACCTACCCGCTGATATTCTCTGGCACCCACTCCAATCTGTTCTAACTGAACTGCTTGATAAGTACATTCCTCTCAAGTCATAGAAGATTGTCGTTCGTGACGCAAAGCATTGGCTTAACTTTGAAATTGCTGAAGCTCGATTCCATCGCAGCCAACTAGAACGTGTTTGGCGCCGCTCACGACTTCCTTTCTATCACGTGCGTTTAAAATATCGGCCAATCTCAAACTGAACTTTTATTTCTAAACTTCTTGAACGTGTTGCTAAAATTTGAATACATGCCTACCAGTCTTCAACATCTTTACTTCTTCCTTTCCAATTTGCATATCGCACTTATCGCAGACTCCGCGCTCGTGAATAAGCTGGTGCCCTGCGCTTGGCTTTCGAGTGGCGCTTTAGAAGTTTGGAGATTACGATTACGATTACGATTACAGAAACAGCTCTTCCCGCTGTCCCGATGACCAGGAGCGTAGCCAGACTTAAATTCAAGAGGAGGCAACTTCACAGACCGCATAATTTTCCCGATGACCTTTTTTAGACATTTTTCACGATGACCTTTTTTTTAGATTTTTTAACTCCGACTCCGATGACCTTTTTTTAGACATTTCACATTTGAACTCCGACGACCTTTTTTTTAGACATTTTCACATTTTAACTCCGATTACCTTTTTTTAGATTACAAACTTAACATTGAAAGTAGCCTAGTAATTAAATTACCTGGAACACAGGCGCCTAACTAGACTTCAATTCAAGAGGAGGCAACTTCACAGACCATTGCCAAAATCTTAGTCATTTCAATTGAAACTCCACTATATAAAAAACCAAGAGGAGGCAACTGCCTCCTCGTGCCTCCATGTAGCTACGCCTATGCCGATGACATCATACCTGCCTCTTCTCCAGTGTTTTAGTTGTCAAAAACTAACTGGGGGGGTCGAAAATTTTGCAGATTTCGAAAGTACACGATCACAGGTCTAAATTAAATTTTAATGTTGTTAATATGAAACAACTGACGACTCATGAGATATCTTAGTTTCTTCTTTAAATTTATCTATGCGACATAACAAAGAAATTACATAATCATAGGGGGTAGCCAGGAAAAAAATTTCAGAGGGGGTTTTAACTTTTAAGTTTTCGGGGTTTTCCATTGGAAATGGTCGTATTTTTCTACATATTTAGTTTTTAATAACATAATGCATTTATTTTTGGGGGTTGAACCTGTAAAACCACCCCTAAAACGCCCATGCATGATCACTTAGACAAAACACCTGGTTTTTGGAAAATAATTCAATAACACAAACCATAATGCATAGATTCTTACACTATAGGCTACCCGGTAGTTTACAAAAATAATTGTGGACTATGTTTTGTAATTTCTTTTTTCTTTGGTAACCCAGTGGCTTTGTCCAAAGCACCATGTCTGCCAGCTTTAAGACAAGAAATAACATATTTTTCTACATTCCATGCAGTAAGAGGTGGACCATTGATGCCAATCATCAACAGATCATTCACTGAACTCACCAGAAGCCTGTTTCTTCCACTATAGTGTGACATAAATTCATCTGACTGAATCCTCTTTCACACTCAGCAGATGAAACAGGTAGAACTTCCAACAAAGTTATAAGTGGCTGTAATTTCTGCCCAAGCATTAAACCATCGCTCTTTTTAAGCATAGAATATTCAAGCAAAACATCAAAAAAGCTGTAATATGCCAAAACTAATCTTTGTCGGCGGCAACGGCCAATGTTGTCATAAGCTGCCGTTAAACCCTGGATCCAATCCATCAGCTGCGTCAGAATTACTCATTCCAAACTCTACTCAATGCAATATGTCTTTCTCCACACACTAAATAGCCTCAACCATATGCTCGAACTATAGCATAAGAGGAAAAGGAAATAAACGTGTTACAGAAATTGGCTTTCACCTTAATTCTGTAGACTGGTTCTCCGCTCTCAGTCACAAACCATAAAATTAAGTAACTAATTTACTTAAAAGTAAAGGAATTGGGCTATATATACTTTTGTACTTGATGACAGAGCAACAGCCGGGGGGGGGGTCAAGACCTAACCCCCCAGCATCTTTTCAGTTACTTAGCTGAGGGGGTTAGAAAAAGAACTAGGGGGGGTTGAACCCCCCAACCCCCCGACAACTAAAACACTGCTCTTCTCGCTGAGCCTTGCGCACTAGGACCGCTTCTGAACATTGCACCCTATTTGAGGTGCTTTACAAATGTTTAAATAAAATACAATGCGCTCTATGGACAATGGCAAAGTAATTGTCCTTACTCCTTACTCTTCTTCAGTTAGGCCCTATCTGCTGCCTTCGACATGGTCGATCATTCTATCTTGCTCCATTGCCTTCTTAAATTGGTTCTAGTCATATCTTAGTCCCTCCCCGCAAACCAACTCGAACTTGATCAGCGTAGCAATATCAGACCAAGTACTACTTACATTCATTCATTATATTTATATAGCACCTCTTCAAGGGAACTACTCAGAGGTGCATGTGGTGTCCTTCAAGGCTCGGTTCTAGACTCCTTACTTTTCTCTTTGTGCATCACTCTACTAATACTGCAATACTGAATCCAGGGCGGTTGTGGAGAAGAACCCCTCCTTTTCATTCGTCTTGGACTCCCTCATTGGCTTTCGACTTCACTCACCCTAGATTTTCGTTTAGACAACGATTTTGCATAGTAGCGACCATCAAAGGCGTAGCTACATTGAGGCACGAGGAGGCAGTTGATTCTTCCTGATTGAAATTATTGATTGATTAAATTAGATGATTTTGTCTGTAATGCTATTTTAGCTAAGATTGTGGTAAATTAGATGATTTTTTCTGTAATGCTATTTTATGTAAGATTTTATATTTTTTTGTTAATGTGATTTTTGATGGATCCGTCTTATTTGGTTTTGTTTGTTGTTTGTTTTTTTAGCCCAAGGCTTACTCCATTCTTAGTATCATTGACTGTCTTTCTTTCCCTATCTGTATTTTTTTACATGTTTAGGTGTCCCTATTTAGCGGGATCCATGATCCCTTCTGGGCCTCCTTGTAGCCAGTACATGTCAAACCGTTGCCTTACTGTTTCATTCAGATGGTTACAGAAATAAATGATTGATTTTTATATACCCGGTACTGGAACTTCCATTGACTAATGACCCCAATGACCAGAATTTTGTCAATGGTCTGTGAAGTTGCCTCCTCTTGAATTTACGTCTCGCTACGTGCCTGGCGACCATTGACTGATGCCTTCAGTATTATTTCATTGGAGCTATAGAAGTTCTTAGATTAGATCCGAGTTATCTTAAGGGCCTTCTCTTCTTCTTCACTTCGTCTTCTGCCATTACTTCCACTCAGCCTTTCCATCTTCTTACTCTAATTGGTCTTCTTGTTCTTCTTCTCTTCCGCCTTGTTGAATTTTGATATATATTTATGTGTTCTATGACAACTAGGCTGAAGCCTGAAGTCTAACATTACTGTAACAAAGAAAGATTGAAATTGAAGGTTTAGTCAAGTAGACTTCCCCCACATTTAATAATAGATATAAAATATAATTAATTTATGGACAACTATGGACACAATAAACATGGCAGTCTGGGCAATATACTTGCATGGGACCACTCTATTGAAGAGTAACACCATTCGGTTCCCTTTTCAGTTATTCATAGTCAGGTTATTCTTAGGCTATTCAGTGGACAACCAACAATTTCTCTAGAAAAATCTTAAAATGTAACTACACACATAGGGCCTACTATGTGAAAGATCAAAAGTGCACGAGTGCATCTATAAAATGATCCACAAAACTTTGTCACAATCGAAGCAGTATTGAATGATACTGTATAAATACAATAAATTCATATGGAAAATTAACAGGGTCAAGCCCATAGCATAGGGTCGCCATAGCAACACAATACATACATGTACATTCATGAACATTATCTGGTGTCAAGTACATGTAAATATAAAAAACACGTGTCATGGGTTCAACCAGTTCAGACTACCTTCTCCAGTTGCTTTTTATTGTTCCATACCTGCTCCCTTAAAACCCTTTACGTTTCAGAGTTTAATACTAAAATTGGATTTTTCGTTCTCAAGCAGATTACTTCAAAAGAGACATGTATTCAAATTTCATCACCACCATAGTAACAGTTAGGCACTAATTATTTAATAGAAAAGAAATCATTAATAAATAAGCCCAGTATTAAACTTATTACTTTATAACCAATCAGTAAAGTATAATCATGAAAACAACTTGGTTAATTACTTCTCAGTGGTTAAAATACTTAGGTGTCATCCATTAAAGACGTCTGCAAAGGTTACCTACTTCCTCTTCACTGCATATTTTAGCATCCTTTTCTGATCAACCTTTTACGGACATCTGCACTAGAAATGAATACTAAGACCTTAGGTAATCTTCATGGATGACCCAAAAACTGGCAGTTTTAAAATTACATTCAACTATCCAACTTATTCTACATGTAATCTAACACTTACTGAAACAATACAAAGCCACATCAAGATGGAAAATAAGTAGATTGTTAAATATAATTAAGTCAACTGAAAATAATGGATCGCAATTTAACTAAAATGTTCCTCACCAAAACCATTCACAAAAAGATATCAAATTGAGATTTTCGAATTATTTGTAGCGAGCTGACCATTAATTATTTTATTATTATAATTCTTCCGATTGTCTCTCTCTCTTCACTCTTTTGCAGCAACTGCAGCAGAGCAACATAGCAAGTACTTTAGGTCTTAATAAAGCTTCAATTAACTATTAGCCATAAATATATGACATTAACTACTGATCTTTCTCTTTCGACATGTTTTCTTCAGTGTGCTGATGACATCGTGCCACAATCTGATCAAAACTGTTCAAATATCCGAGGGAAATGACTCGTAAAAATCCCATCAGAAACAGCTGAACAACATAAAACGTCAGAATAAGTTACGATAATATAATCAGATTAACATATGATTCGTCAAGACTTATACAGCCTTTTACGAAAATTCAGGAACAGAATTCATTGAAGATTAATGTAACCTGTACCAGATTAGCTTGTGCTTTTTAAAAACTAACATTATCACTTGCAGAATTAAGCAAACAGCGAGCAAAACAAAACTCCTATTCAGAGTCAAAATGATTTAACTATCACCCGGTAACCTTCGATCTTCTTACAGAAATGTTATAATATCTTTCCTACAAGGAACTTCTTTCATGTCAAGGCCTAAATTACATGCTCCAGCCACTGCAGCCAGTACAGTAATTAGCTAAGCCTTTCACTCTCAATGGCATTTCCACAAGTTTATACAGAGGAGATAAGCAAGATTCAACTATTTTACCGATATTGATTACCATTTTCAGTTTTCTCATAATTTCCCAGTTTCACTATGACTATAAAAGTTTTTACTTTTTGCTTTAAAATTTAAAAGGGCAACAATCAACTTAACTGGTCAGTTTTTCAGCTCAGTGGAGTAACTTCACCTAAATCATTACCTAATAGCCTCTCTGTATTTGTCCTTGCTCAAAGTCATACCATTTTCTCTCAACACTTATCAACACAAGTTGTATAATGTTTTGCTGGAATAAAACCTTCAGACTGGATTTCTCACACACCTCAATCAAAGCTTATTGCTCACTGGCACCATAGCATCACTAGCTCTTATAATAGAAATAACAATTTAACCTGTTGAACAGCTTCGAATATGGAATTGGCTGGTGACATTCCACAGGTCAGTAACGACAACATCCACCCATCTATGCCCATGTAACTGAGAAACCTTCCGTTCTAAAATAAACGACATGCTGCATTTTACACAGACATTAATTGACCTAATGTTGGCATACCTGTCAATACCATCACACCATTCATACAAAACAACAGATTGGATGCTACAAAAGCATGTCTTCCACACTGGTGTCTAATGATCTCCAGTGGTTGTCTTTACTGTAATTTCAGAATGTAGTTTGTTGGAGAAGAGACCATCAATTGACAATTATTATCATTAATGTTATTATTAGTATAATTATTATAATATTGCATTTATTATGCATACAAGATCAGTACATCTTAATCTGAGATGCAATGAAATTGTGAATGAAGGACTCGTGACCGTATCAATTAAGGCCACTTGGCCACCATGCTTCACTGTGTATTATAATTAAGAGTACAGTCTGTCAGTCAGCTTATGGATTACGTTACATGATTAGATTCAGGAAAAATCAGTTCAACCAGCATGACATAACTACGTACAGTTCCATGAACCTCTACTGCAACATAGATGGGGCATTGGGGCAGTCATTTCCTGCTCTTTGAAATACTGAACCAGTCCATCGCAGGACTTGACGCTTACTTCCCAGCTTAAGCCAGTAACAAATTAGACTGCTTGGTGACACAGACACGTGTGTGTACACAACTTGCCCATGGTCATTAGCTAAATATACTATGCAGACACAACGCACAACAGAATAACTAACGTGGCATATATGGTATAGACTCATTAATACAGTCATTTGAGGGACATGTCTAATGATACTGTGTGTACACCATGTAATGCAAAAGAAGGGGTAATGATGAAAAGGGCATTATTATTTAATGGTAGACGACAGGTCTTGTATGGTGCATTAACCAGTGCGGTGTGTTAAAGTAACAGCTCTGAGGGACATAACTCCAATTTCAATTAAGCAGAATGTCGCTTAAATTGGCAGTGCATAAATGAGTCCATACTGCAATAATTAATAAAAAAATCACACAAAATTCATGCATAGATCCTTGCATGTGGATACATATCTGCATCCACTCAAATAATTAACTCTATTGTTAGTTAATTAAGCGCTCATTGTAACATCATACTTATCAAAATCTGCACACAAATTAATTCATTTCACAATTAGTGTCTAGGCAAAACGTTGCAAACTGTCACCTAAAATTAAGTGAGAACTCACCACAACGTCATTCACAATTGTTTTCGCTACATCACCTGGCTTGAAAAGACCTGAAGTTTCTGATATCAATCTCGTTTCTAGAGGCTACAAATGAAAAATTACAAATGAAAGGATAATAAAAGCAGATAAAATCAAATAAAGAATAAATTCGATGTTTCATCCTGTCAATCTACAAAGCAACCAGCTTAGCAAAATTACAATACATGTTTCATGGGCAATTCTTTTTTGTGAAAAATCAATTTTACCATGGATATAAAATCAGATAGACTTACCAGTACAATACAATACAATACAACACAATACAACTGGGGCGCGGTGGTATAGGGGTATGTTCGGTGCCTTGCAGCTAGAGGGTTGTGGGTTCGAATCCACCTCAAGCTGCCGCGTAGGGACCCTGGGCAAGTCCTTCACTCGCAATTGCTCATGCGCTTCGGCGTGAAACTCCGATTCAGCGTCCGTGCAGTAGTCGGGAGCGCCTCTGAATGGGCAATCTGGTAGGGGCGCTATAACAAGTGTTCAAATACAATACAATACAATACAATACAATACACATGCCAGCCAGAGCTTAGCTTAGTTTAATCATACCATCTTCAACTTGTAACTTGATAGATAATTATATCAGTGTTCATTTATAACGTAATAGGTAATTAGATCAATTTCACTTGTAATTTTATACATAAATGAAATCATCACCTTAGTCTTCATCTCCTCTATATAACCTGGAGTGTCTGTGTCCGGTGGAAAAGCGA
Source organism: Aporrectodea caliginosa (assembly GCA_020284085.1). NCBI lineage: Eukaryota > Metazoa > Annelida > Clitellata > Crassiclitellata > Lumbricidae > Aporrectodea > Aporrectodea caliginosa. The sequence goes on from JACEVL010000040.1 coordinate 767,853, forward strand.
GGCAAACGCGTATATTGTACGGAGTGACCTGGAAAGATTCAACCACAAAGAAACCACTTCAGAAGCACGATGATTTTGAATTCAACTTGCCTGCAACAGCTTGCCAATGTGATCTTTTCTTTCCAGTGATTCAAGCATTAGATAGAGTGGAGATTGCCTGGAGAAAGAGATAAATTATCCAAGGCACAGTTCCTTGACCCAAAACCCAAGTAAGGTCTAACATGAAATGAACTGATAACATAAACATGGATAACATGGATTATTATTTGATCAGTCATTGAAAGAGACAAGAGACAAAAGCAGACATTGTCCTTGGTGTGGCCAATGCTCAGCTTGTGGATGACTGAAGACAAGAAAAGTCAACACTGAGTTAGCAGCAGTTACATTCTTTACATCAGACTTCAAAATGTGACAACTAAGTACTCAGAATGCCTTTACACGTAATATATACATATACATTTAAAAAGCATGTGCATTAGACGCTGATGCAACAGACGTTACTAATTAATTTAAGGATCTGTCACACACTAAGAGAAGGGCCATCTAAGATAACTATATACTTGTGCCCTAGAATATAGAAACAGAACGTAAAATGAGCAAAATCAAATGAGCAGTGCTACTTACCTCCATTTGTAGCGCTTCAGCCATTCCCTTGAGGGCAAACTTTGAGCCACTGTAAGCAGAGAAGCCGAAAATTCCGATCTGCCCTGCCTGAGATGATATGAAAACAATACGACCTGCCTTACGACGTTTCATCTGCGGAAGAACGACTCGGGTCGCATAGACGCCACCCAAATAGTTGACGTTCAATAACCTCTACAGAAAATATCAAGATACTAGGTATCAGAAATTAACAAGTTTTTTCTATTAAAACAGAACAGAAATTGATCACAACCTTAACATTTAAATATGCAGAAATGGGGTCGCTTAACAAAATACTAAAAATAACACATTTTAAATTGAGGTAAAAAGGATAAGCAAGAGCTACAATTAATTATTAATTAGTAACTTCAATTATGCCAGTGTCTAATGCACAAGGCATCAATCAATGGAGGAAATATTAATTAATGCAAGGCAACAACTGAAGTAAAATTGACAAAATATCTAAACCCATCTAAGTAATGAATTCTATGGCATCATTATCATAAAGCAGAAGGAATCTTTCAATAGATCCTTTAAGTGATGGCAAAGTTCGCAATATGTTATCCCATTCAAAATCTAACAGGGAAGAGAGACTTGAAGTCAAGCTACAGTGAATAAGCAAGTTGAAATGAAGACTCCTTACCATAAGTTGAAAACAACACTGCTTCCCATAAGTTGAAACCAACACTCCTTCCCATAAGTTGAAACCAACACTCCTACCCATGAGTTGAAACCAACACTCCTTTCCATATTATAAGTTGAAACCAACTCCTTTCCATAAGTTGAAACCAACTCCTTTCCATAAGTTGAAACCAACACTCCTACCCATGAGTTGAAACCAACACTCCTTTCCATATTATAAGTTGAAACCAACTCCTTTCCATAAGTTGAAACCAACACTCCTACCCAATGTACCCATGAGTTGAAACCAACACTCCCTCCCATAAGTTTAAACCTAGAATGAAGTAGACTGAAACAATGAATCAGGAAGACACTTAGCCGGTGCAATATATGTTGAAAGCATAAGCACACAAGACTTTCACCTTAAAGTCATCGATTGCGATGTCCTCGAACTGTCCGCTGACTGAGAAACCGGCTGAATTAACTAACACATCAACTGGACCCAGTTTGGCTTCTGCCTGAAACCAAACCAACACAAGGAATGAACAACTAGAACAAATAAAGATTATCACCCACATAGACGCGATACTATCACAAATCACCAGTATGTAAAAGCAAGTTAAAGTACATGCCTCCAAATAATAATGGTTTATGTATTTCCGGTACATACATCAACCTGGACATTTACCATATATGTAAGTATGTGGGTAGCTATATATATCATTTCAACTTGCTTACCCACCATAGCCTTGCTTTTGGTTTCGCTGATGCACTGGATTTCAACCTGACTTCTCCAATGCCTTACAATTTAGAATGCGATTATTACCTTGGGTATTACTATAGAAATCAACAGATTAGTTGAATAAGGTTGACTCAGCCTTCTGCTCCCTAGGGGCAATTGCAAAATGAGCAGTAGGACACATGGGCACCTTGGAGGCTGCCATACAATTAAATTCGACTCCTGTTAAACTTAAAATCATTAGTAGTCATGTAATCTTACTTGGTACTTGTCAGTTTGAATTAATAAACAATTGTTGTTGCTGTTGTTATTATTATTATTATTATTATTATTATTATTATTATTATTATTATTAGATGGCATTATTGAAGGACCTTTTAGAACCTCTCGAAAGCATTGTGATCTTATGTTAAGGTGTAAGGTGTATCTGCAAGAACAGATGCACCTTATCATTAGAACAGAATGTAACTTGAATTCGAAGTAATATGACCAATATTCGCAGGACAGCTATTCCTGAAGAACAGATTCACAGATCAAAGTGCTTGGTCAATCTCCTCCAAAGACCTTGGCTTCTAAAGGAATACTGCTACTCTCATTTACCATCATTATCATTATCCATGGCAAGCTCCTCTCTTGAGCGTTGCCGTCATACACATAGGAGGTGGGAGGGCAGAGGGGGCATTTGGCCCCTACCCCAAAAAATTCGGGTTTGCGTGTTTTACGGGAGAAAGAGAAGGAAAAGGAGGAAAGAGGAGAAGAAGAAGACGACAACCTAATCTCCCAGAAAAATAGGTCTACCGTCAACATACATAGCCTACTTAGCTCACACACTCATCATACAAACGACACCAAGTACTCTGTATTTATTTTTGTTTCAAGCAAAAGTAAAAGCTTGCCCCTTCCCACCACTGAAATTTCCCCTACGCCTATAGTTGCCATTTCCATGACGTTTAGCCAGCCGTCTTGATTCTGGGCTCTTCTCCAGGCTGGTGTGCAACCCAAAATTCTCTGAATTATCCTAATAATCATTTTGTTATTCAATAATTGTAAACATTACTATCCTAATGACCACAGGAATTGTTATCCAAATGATCATAGGTATTACTATCCTAATGATCAGAAGAAGATATTATCCTAACAATCATGAGACATAATTATAGCTTATAAGACCCTAATGTCAATAATATCAACAGAAGTCATGAATTGCTGAAAATGAAAACACGATGAAGATGACTACACAGACATTGATGATGATGACCTATTTACCTCGTGTATAGCCTTTTCCACTGATCCATAATCCTTGGACAGATCAGCACAGACATAGAACACTTTCTGTTAAAATTAAGACATACAAGTAGATAACAGACAAAAACAAACTATTAGAAGCATGACAATAGATGACACTGAAACTGCTTAAATGAAACATCTCATACCAAAACAAAGATTGATTTCAAGAATTAATGTCTGACATGTAAATCTAATAAAATTATCCACGAAAACATGAACTGCAAATAAAATATGTTAAATTTTTTAGATTTGATGTATTCACACAGGAATCTGTTGGCTTCACTGGAAACCAAATATGCCAGTTGTTATATGCAACTCTCTTCTTCTTGGTAACACAAAGTCAAACATGATGAAACTGTAAAGAGCTGGGAACTCTTTGGCCAGAGCCATAACTAAAACATCAAACTATGAACAAACAACCATTGTTCTTAAATCTTTCCAATAGCTTCCTGTTCAGCAAAGAATTAGTTTTAAATTGGGACTCATATTTTATAACTACAATACTAAAAATCAGTCCTTATTGCCCATACTAATCATAATTCAATGAGGTCATCTGACTGTCTTTGCTGGCCATATCTCAGACATGAACATTGCTTTGTGAACATGCATTTTCAGTTGTAGGACCTACGTTTTGGAACTCTTTTCATTATCAGTTTGCTCACAATTGAGCTCAGCAAAATTTGGTTATTACTGTCAAGCTCCAGAACTTGTACAAGGATGGCGACGATGATGGTGGTGGTGGTTGTGGAAGATACGTGAAGTCCATCATCACGCCTTCATAACAAACAATAAAAAATCTCCTGCAAGCTGCCAGTATAGAACAGGGGTCTCCAAAGTACGGCCCGTGGGCCACATACGGCCCGCTAAGGCCTTTAATCTGGCCCGCGGAACTCTCCTTGAAGAAACAAACTAAATTGGGAAAATTGAAAATTTTAACACCGCTGTATTCTGACATGCATATTGCCAAAATCCATGTCGCTGAACATTTGTAAGGCACTGTGCCTGATATGCAATGACACCATTGCAGTGCTTAAAGAGTACAATATTCGGAGACATTATGAATCCAAGCATTCATCGCATTACTCACAATTCACTGGACAGCTGCGCACAGAGACATTTTTTCTTCGGAGTTTTGGCCCGTGGAGCCTTAGAAAGTCAGCAATGCGGCCCCCCGCTGGAAAACTTTGGAGACCCCTGGTATAGAATACTATTATAGAGCAATTTTTTGACCATATCTCATGCACAACAACTTGAACAATACAAAATTCATTAAAACATACCTGACGTGATCCTTCTTTCAGGATCTTCTCTGCTGCCACTTTCACCTCCACCAACTTAGACTGAAATTATAAATTTCACTTTACATACAGCACAACAGTGAATGATAGATCTTGAATATAGGCCCTGACAACTTCTGCACAAAAAGAAAACAAGAAGAGGATGTTGCCCACTGTCAAAAGCTGCTACTAAAGTTGCATCACAGAGTTGTACGACAAGGCAGAACTGTCATGGGCCCTTGTGCCTTCCATACCACTACCATACCACCAGTGTTTCCATTAGAGTCCAAAAAGCGGACGTATTTACGCCCTGACCTAGAACTTTTTGGACGTTAATGAAAACACTGCATACCACTACCTCAAAGGAATGGAACCAGCTGCAAATTTTTCCAAGGCTCAAACTCTTCAATCTTCATCCTTCAAGAACATTTTAAGCATGAGTATTTAAAACATCTCAATGTCTAATTGCATTTTATCAAGCGACTGATTAACTGTACCTCTTACTTGCTTTGCTGTGCGACTTTGCACGTGTAATACATTTTCTCAGAATAATATTAATCCTAGATGTGCGTTTTAGAGCAGAGCCAAGTCAAAGCATATGAACGTTAATACAATCGATGGTGGGTACAGAAGTAATAAGCAAGATATATTGTCAAAAATATGATTTATAGAAATGCAGATATATCATAAATAAGTTTTTCTTTGAGTTTGCTCACCTCATCTCGAGCGAGCAGCGTCACGCTGGCACCCCGCTTAACAACTTCAAGAGCCAAGGCTCTCCCAATACCACTTGAGCCACCAGTTATCTGACATGAAAACAATATAAAAAAGTGATATGAAACCAATAAGCATGATATATTGTCAAAAATATGATTTAGGTTAGGGAGGACACAGACAACAGGAACTTAGAAGGTGTTACAACAACTTTGCTCATTGTTACATTACATTACAGAACAGTTATACATCATAATGCTGACTCCTTTTGAGGGTGCAACAATGTCTCTGAAAATGTAAATTGCACAATATTTTGGCTGCAAACACATTCATTGACGGGAAACCAGCTAACCGAGAACTTCTTAATCTAATTTACATCGTTTGAACCTTAAAGACATCAAAGAAATGAAGCAGCACACAGAAACATGCAATGAATTTTAACGGTAAGGACTAAAGCTTAAGAACCAAATAGTGTCCAATTGCAAGGTACTGAAAGTATCAACCTTAGATGATTGACTACAGGACTTGCTTCACTAACACCGGAGTAACCGATTCTCCTCCTTAACAACATCCATGCCATCTTCAGCTGTCAATGGGAATCCGTTGGTTGGTTCCTCGTGTGTACGTGGGCCCACCACTGGTAACTCTTTCAGCTTACTGTACATTGTTTTGCTAACTGATGTAATACATTCGTTTGTAATGGCATTTAACATCATAATTATAAGCTAGCACTGAGAGCGCCTCTGAGTAGATATCTTGAAGGGGTGCTATAAGCAGCTATATAGGTGTTCAGTTACATTACATAAAGAGGCAAGTAGCTAGCGTACTGAATGACACACAGCCCCCGATTCTATAACCTTGCAGTCAAATGCTTTGGAGAAGTCAAGGGAGATTAATGAGACATATTCGTTGGTTTTTAGGAGTTGTAAGTTTTGTAAGATAGATATTATGACTGCGGCATACTGCGATGTCTTCTGCACAAATCTCACTTCAGTTATTCCGCAGATTTCAAGTTAAATATAACACGATTCTACAGTTAGCCAACAGTTAGGGTAGCCAAGGTTTTTAGTGGAACCTGTCCACGTGAAACAACTAAGTCTCAATATAGTAACATGTTGTTCACTGACCAGAACATGAGAGCCAGACAAATTGAATGGCTTTGGCGAAAGGAAATAAGAAATGGCAATGACCAACAGCAAAAACACTGCAACAACTACTGCAGCCGTAGCAACGATCGCCAGCATTTTAACTAATTATTGCAATTATTAATTGGACATAGTCCTAAAAAGTAAACCCTCCGCACACATCAGATATGTACGGCCGCGTTCCAAAAATCATTCCAAGAACTTCGAGAGCATTAAAATAAGTAAGTACAGCATGACCTATGCGAAGAATTGCGAAGAAGAAGACCATTTCTCTAACTAAGCTAACTCAGAAAGGCAGCCATGTGTATGAAATTTTTACGAAACTTTTCGAATTTTAGCTCATCATCTTCATAATGCATTAAATTTGATACTAATTAAATGTGACAGTGGCTTGAAAACCTAGTGATCAGCGTGCTCAGCTGTTAAGCAAGAGGTGGTCCAAATTTCAGCCAGAGCCGAAAGGTCTTTCAAGGTTTCCGCTCTGCTTTCACTACCTAATCATGAATCTGTTGAACACACTTATATATTAGGTCGTACGTACAAATTATCGTTGCCATTCGGTGGGTAGATAAAACGACGAGGGAAAGTGATGGACACCACCTTCATAATATCTCAATTAAGGCTAAGAAGTAGGACCTAGGCTATAGGCTAGCCTATAGCTAACTTCATACCGTGGCTGCCTTTCGATCAGGGTTGTCTTAAAAGATTTGACATCTCACCTACAACCGCCTCTGTCTAGACCCATTCTATATTATCGGCTAAGACTACGAATACGATGATACGAAGGTTTACATAATTAGTAGTTAGGCTAGCCTAGTAGGCCTACACTTCAAATTTCTAAACGCCACTTAAAAGTTAAGCCCAAGAAAAATATTAAGATTATTCATCATTTATGAGCACTTAGTAAATTAGTTAGTTAGAAACTTAATATAATTTATTTGCCTTTCCAAATTAGAGTGACTGATTTGGAGTAGCCTAAACATGAGCGACGACGTCAAGCAGAGGGATATAGGCCCTAAATAACGTAGGCTCCCACCGCCATACACTCCCTCGTTTGTGGCGTCCTGATATTCCTCGACCTGCCAGGCCTGTCTATATCTATTCGAAGTGCTGCACATAATTATGGCTTATTAACTGAATTAAAAACTGAGACTTGAGGAGTTGAGGTAGGCTGAAAATCTCAGTTTTTTTGCAAAAATTTTTTTTACGTGAGGCAATTTTTGGCCAGCTTGTCAACAGTATACGTCGGCTGACACAACATTGAAAAATCTCTCCAAAGGATTGTACTGTGTTAAAAAGTAGGGCCTACATTGGTATTGAACAATGGTGTTTAACTGGGCGCATCCGAATAAAGTAAAGATAATATTATTTCATCAAATGCACTGAAAGACATATAAATAGTCAAATTCAGGGGGGGCAAATGCCCCCCTGAATTAAAAACTGAGACTTGAGGAGTTGAGGTAGGCTGAAAATCTATGTTGACCATTGTCACATGGACTAGCAAACAATATACTGCAGTGGAAGACCATTGTGTGAAGACAGTCCAACACACGAGAAAGCACACAATGGGCTTGAGTGCAGGATAGCACCGACGAATCCGCTCTGGCACAGTGACTCCCAACCCAACTGACTCGAGACTATATTGCCCTGGTTAGCTACGGCTAACCGGGACTAGAGTGAATGACTAGACACATCTATGTATGAGGATGCTGGTTCATTTTCCCCCGGCTGCTTTTAAATCTCGGCGAGGGACCTTAAATGGCAGGGCTGAAGGCACCCATTCAAACGGGCAGCGTGGCGAGGGATCTCACCTGAACAAGTCATTGAAAAATGAGTAAGATCGAGGCCACCATACAGTCGCTATAGAACAACTTATACATTTTAACACAAATCTCTCTGATATGCCTGAGGAGTATTGACTAGTCAGTTGCCATCATCTACACCTAATATAGTGTCTTACTCTTTTAAGTAACTCACAAAGTTCTGCTTAAGTTGGCGTAAATGATGCTGGAAGGATTCATGTAATAAGATCTTGTTTTGCGTTCAACAACAGGAAGCCAGTGCAGTGCTTTCTTGGCATTATATTCTGATATGCCTGCAATAACTTCTCTACTGACTGTCTGACTCCATCCCTTTGTTTCTGATATAAGCATTCAAGTGTTTACATTATACCACAGTTCCAATCAAACAACGAACCCATGAGCTTATCATTTGGTATTCTCCGTTTAAAGCACTTGGTAGAAACAGAAAGTTCAATTATAGTCCTTGAAACACGATTATTCGTAGCAAAAATACATATTTGTCCGTTACACGAATGTGCTCAATTCACAAACTGGTCATCTTTCCAATAAAGAACATTCTATCTATCCATCTAAGAAATACTATCTATCTATCTTATCTATCTAGCTATCTTTGGTCTGTCATTTCACCTTTCTTTAACATACACATAGTTACCACTGCAGGCTGTTGTAAACACACGACATCACCTCGGAATCGTTAAATGTTTCAAAGTGGTGGAATCCGTTTTAACACAATGTTAGTTCAACAACCAATCTACAGTTTCTCTAGAATATTTCTTCATCTAGCCGATAGTTTACACGTAAAACAAAGGCAATGAGAATTTCAGCCTAACAGCACCATACGATTGCAACATAAAAACTAAAAAGGATCTGATAAATTAATTTACCCATTCACTTTAGGACAAACAGGGTTTGAAATCCTGATGTTTGATAATCTTAACAAATAGCGTCCATTATTCACTTGGATTAGAACAGTAGTGTACTTCACAGAATTTTAGCTGCACATTGAAATGAGAGCAAAATGTCTGTATGCATCAAGACACCCGATAATAGTGTCCTTCAGTACCTCACAAAGTGTTCCACACATCTTGCGGTTCTATAAAATGTATGTTTTAAGACAGTTTGAAAATGTGTGCTGCACAGAGTGAGACGCAACAGTTCGTACATGCAACACTACTTTTTCTGTCAGTTCCTGCAGTTTTGTAATGCATAATTGCTGTATGTTTTGATTAAAGTCTCGGAAAACACAAAACAACTTCAGAATGCTGTATAGTACAATGCTAATAAAAAAATTGTTCAAATAATAAATATGTAGCATTCTATAAATACAAGCAAATATTGACGACAGCAAAAAATTTGCCGTAAAATTCTCAGAAAAGAGCATAAGAGAACTTTTTCAAATGATATTTCTATTTCTGAAGTTTCCAGCACATGAGTTGCTCCATTAGAAGGGCTTGAAGTTGTTAGACAGCCGAGGCAGCCACAAGTGTGAAGTGTTAGCGACTTCATTTTTCTTAGCCTCGGCATACGAGGGCAGTGTCCAGTCCTCTCCCTCATCACCTAATCTGACCACTGACAGTGTATTACGGTCAGTGTACTCGTTATAGCCACTTTCGCTAGGGCATAGGAAAAACCTTGAAACAGATTTCTGCTCTGGTAAGGATTTGAACATCAACCTTATGACTGAGAGTCGAGCAGGCTAACTACTAGACTATCATGCATCAATCTGTACTAACTACATAGAGCATAAAAGTAACGCTTCTTTTGAAATCTGCACGTCTCCACATCAGTCAAAGTTCTTCAACCACTAAAGACGAAGTGAGACTAGTACATACACGATTTTCCAGCAATGTGAAAGCTAGTATTTTCAAATCTCTGCATGCAAATATGCTAACAAGCACTGGAACTTGGAACAGCAAACACAAAAATATCGGGTTTAAATGGTAACCCATGAACTGTACTACGTCCATTGGAGTGTGAGTGGTAACCAATGAGATTCATTCAAATATGACTTGCCAATATCTAAATATTATTATAAGCGAGGTACGACTCAGTTAGTGTGGTTTTAACCACACTATCTGAGTTTCCCCCATTCTTATTCACCTGTCCTCACACCTGCCTAGGACTCGGAACAACTGAGCTAATAACACATCATTGACATAAATTGTACATGAACAGGTCACAGGAACATTTGTTCAACTACAGAACTACAAGAAGTTGATAGAATGAGGTCAAGTGAGACAAAGTTTTCAAAATTCCGCCGACTTCTCAAACGATGACACTATCATCCGCTGTAAAAACATCTCTGCAGTATTACCAATTTCTGTAATCCAGAACGTGTTCTCCACCCTCCTTACCTCAGGACACTGAAAACTACGTCAGTCACACTCCAAATGAAAACCATCAAAAAATTTCATCTAAACACGGATTTATTCTCCCGTTGTACCTCTGAACTTTGCCTCTGTTTTTATTTGGACCTAGTGTACCATACTTGACCAAGCATTCATGACCAAACAATCGTGGCGTGAATCCTATATCGGATTCTGGTTCTTAACTGCAGTTTCACTTCAACAAACCATCGACTGATGCCGTGTGTATATTAACAAAAACAAGTCAATAGATAAGCTGAATGTACTGAAAGCAGTGCAACTGTTTATCACTGTTCCGAAACCTTTCACTGCATATTCCATGCAGTGAACAAGTCTCGTATATATCCGGTCATAGAACGTTGCGGTCAGTCACAATTCCATTGTCTTTAAACTGTTACTCCTGCAGTGGCGTAGAAAATGACTAAGCGACAGAATGATATCAGATTGAAGGTCATCAGCAACATCGAGCAATGTGGTGGGTTAGACGAGTGGGTAAGCGACCAGCGTTTACTCGATAGAAGTCGACGAGCTGCGCTAGATCCATGAACTTAGTTGAACCACCATCCAGTGAATAGTACCACCAGCCATCAACCTGAACCTGGAAACATAAAAACAGTGTTTATTTATATCAGACATGCAATTTTTGCCTGGGCAAGTGAAAATACCTCGGGAGAGAAAAACGACTGGAGACTAAACTACCATTACTTGGGTCAACACAGAAATAAGACATTCGTTTCAACACCTTGCATTAACACTTCAGCAGGTCAGTGTATTATCATATTATTATAATTATTATTATTTAATAATTATTGTTATTTATACTATTATTATTTTCATAATCATTATTATTTTTATTCCAGACATGACCACTTAGGATTTAACAAGAGTTCGGAGAAAATATTTAAAAAAACTGGAACGCCTCCAGGGTATAATTACCTAGTGTCAACATATTTAATTAGTATCTGACATCCAATTATCTCAGCCTAAAATGCCTTGCTGATTGGCAGTTACAACCTGATTCCCAGGTTTGCATAGCGCCCAATTAGTTTGTCGATACAAAGCTGTCAGGCACAGTGAATATATGACAAACAGTGGCCGAGATTTGGCAGATACCCTGTCGCTGATTGCTGTTGTATTGTCTGTGCCTCAGCCGAATAATCCTTCAGTCTCAGAACTTGTCTTCAGAGCAGTTCTTACAGTGGCATGTCAACAAGCGCAATTGTAATTAGAATCCTTTCATAAGAAAACTAATCAGAGATGTTCTGTGCCACCTTTTTGTCTTTCTACCATATAAATCTCATTAAAAGGATAAAAGGTAACACGCCAAAGAGCTTTTTATGTTGCAACGTAGGATCACCCTGCTTTAACTTGCATAACATGTTTTTCTGTAGAAATGAAAACAAGGACCAAAACACGACCTTTACCTTATGAATGGTGCAGTGTTTGACTGTGGAGTTGTGTGCAAACGATAGAACGAAAACCCCGGGCAATGTCTGGCTGTGTCGTACAAGGAATGTTCTAAACAAAAACAAAACCATCATCATCATCATCATCATCATCATCATCATCATCATCATCATCATCATCATCATCATCATCATCATCATCATCATCATCATCATCATCATCATCATCATCATCATCATCGTCATCATCATCATCATCATCATCGTCATCATCATCGTCATCATCATTATCAATAGCTCACATGCATGTACATATGTATCAAGCTACTTTTATAGCACCTCAATCAAGCAGTACCCGAAATGAAAATTGTTGGACTGGAGTAACTACCATAACCATCAATTTATTGTTCCAAACATTGGCAAAGTAACATTTCGCTGTACAAAGAAGAAAAATCTGTTGGTAACAAAAGGGAACCCAGAAGGGACCAGGGTCCCGCTGGTTAGGGCACCTATATACGCAGTCAGTTGCTAGATGGTTAACAGAGGTTATCTAGTACAAAGTATTCATGATATAAGTAAGTACATGTACAATTATTAACGTACTAGTACAAAGTATTAAACCTTAACTAAGCAAAAATAAACAGAATAAGCACTTACACGAGATAGAGATCCCAAATTGTCTGTTAAAGTAATTAACATATCTAAATACAAAGCTAACTCTTCCACTCTGGTAGTGCCAGTCCCAAGTCTGGATAAAGGAGGAGGGCAAAACTAATAATTTTCGTTATGCCACAGCTTCGTTAAACAGCAACTAATCAACTACAAAGCTTCTTATTGTGATTAGACGTGACTGTGCAACCCACCCATTCCTGACGCCATGCGCACATATCAAAGACACGGCTTCATCTCGACCAATCGTGTCATGAAACCATTCGAATTCTTGACGATTTCTCATCAAAGATGCGTCGAGATTCGCGCAGAGCGGCTCGGTTGGTGACAGTATGACGGAGGACCGAGCAGTCGACTGATACGACGGTGAAATTGAACTACGCCGAACCTAAAATAAAATGAAATTATAAAGCATACAATAAGTAAACATACAATACAAATATATGTATTGTACTTTACACATCAATATCTAACTGGTCTAAACAAGTGCATTTTAAGAAAAGTTGACAATGCAACATGAGAAAAGTCAGCCAAAAAAATTTAAATTAATTTATATATCTATTATACATATATATAGAGAGATTCTTTTATACATTCAATATAAATACATGTATATATCTATTATATACATTTATATACATGAATTCAAATTCGAAAGGACAGAATTTAATGTTTAAATGAAATTTTGGTGACATCTAGTGATAAATACTTAAGCTTTCATGTTTGTAATGATGCAAAAAATTTAAAAATTCACAAGTGTTACTACAGCGAACATGCTCAGTTTTCAATGAACTGGTTGACGTACAATTTTATCATCTGAGTTTTCCAATTTCTTGGGCTCGCTATTCCATCGAACAGAAGCTCTGAAGTTTTCTTGCAGCTGGTAACCAAACTAAAAAATAAGAAAACATGAAATAAATAAATTTAATAAATCATGAAATTAAGATGTTATTAATAGAGCAATTTAGAAAATATCAATTGATAAGAAAATATCATGGAAGTCAGAGAATGGTATTAAATGCCCCATCTGCTGGTCTTCGACAGAAGCTTCTCTTTCTCTACCTCCTCTTCCCTTCTGCACATGCTTGAAGACCACATTATTCCCCAGTAGTTCTGGGAGTGCCTCCGCTGAGTCATCTTGAAATGGCACTTTATAAAGTCCCAGTAACAAGTACAATTAATGACAACACCATCAAACGCCCCCACGTCATTACTCCCTCCCACATTACCAGTGCTTGTGTGATGCTCCTAAAATGTGATGTACAAATGTTCAAATGCATATGAACATTCAATACATCCATATGCTGACAAATTTACTTACATAATTATATATCATTAATAAATGTGCTTAGATGCAAAGAGGGCACCTACCTTAAGGAATCTCAAGCCAGTGATCCAGCAAAGACGGGACTGTTCATCTTCCGTACAAAACTGCTTTAAACGACGCTTATTGCTGGCGTCATCGACAGGCTAAATAACAAAAACACAACATCATTAGTTACGCATAAACCATGAAAGCGAAGGAGCAGCCCCTTAAACTAACCCAAGAGATGACGATAAGCATCAATTGTTAACAATTGCATACATTTTCTCATCCTTGGCATTGTCATCATTATTAATTAGTAACTTTTTAGTGACAGTGTCTCAAATCAGCACTTTAGAAATTCCCAGTAATAATAACAATTAATGACAGTATTATAGTTGATCACGTTGATATTGCTCTGACTCAGTGTTTACAGTTCCAGCAGTCAATAGACACTTCTAAGCAAAACTGCATTCCCAAGAGAGTGGCCGTCAATTCCATTCCTTGGGGCAGAGGCATGGAATGCACGTAAGCCCATAATGTTCTGCATCATTCTTCCCAACATCCCCACCTGCTCAATGTACCTTCTTATCCATCAGAATGTGTGCCCTGCAACAATCTTCTACAACCATGCCCTACACTTATTAAGCAAAGTTATGTGATGCTTTGGTAAGAGAGCACTGTACTAAATAAATTGAAGAAAGTTTCTTAAAAGGCTCTATCTCTGTGTTCTAAGTGCCTACATGACATGAGATCCGTACCGCAAGGCAGAAGCAGAATTGCGTTGGGGCACTGAAGACCTTCTTGGCATTCAATGCTACGTAGATGTTGTCATTGCTGAGATCCGACAGCAGAACCATATTCTTCGGATCCTGCAATCGAAACAAAAACAATTGTATAGAAGAAACAGAACACAGCCATATCCAAGAAACCCCGAGATCTAATCAATAGTTCTTATCTTTAGAGGTTTTGTTTACGTTATACGAATGTTGTCCAAATTTGTTTACTTCTACAGCATTGTTCTCTTTGGCCTCGGCCATGTCATGGTGCATCATATAAATTGTCTTTATTTTCAACACTGTGATCATCATCATCATTTTTGTCACGATCACCATCGCTTTTGTCACTATTATCATCATTATTATTGGAAGCAGTAGTGGTGGATGAGTGAGATAGTAGGGGAGTAGCATGGTGTAGTCTCTAGAGTTCAAAAATCGAATGTTGCATACATTTCTTGAGCCAGGAAGTTTAACTCAAGAGCTTCTAGTTGATGGGTTTCAGTTATAAATAGTCGATTAATGCAAATCCTCTTTTAACATTTCTTCTATCCTCATTATTATGCATTTTTAAGCAATGCTATCTCTTGATTAAGCATCAAATGAAGGCCCCAAGCAATTGCAAGTGAAGGACTTACTCAAGGTCCCTATACAGCAAGCATCTGAGGCGAAACTCGAACCCACACTCTCCATATTACAGTAAGCGAGCACTCTAACTAACCATGTCCCACAACCGGGTCCACATCAGCAGTTAGTCTAAACACACCAGAATCTAAAATACGCTAAAAGAGGAATTACTCAATAAAACAACCAAAGCATCTCGGAAATGGAGCTCATGTGTGGAATCCTTAATCATCACGTAAACAACACTGACCTTAACGGTTCCCTTTGTTATGCAGTATAGACCAGATGATCGCAGAACGCAGAAGTGTTTCTTCCACGCCTTTTTGCCCTCGCGCACCTGAAGGACGCCTTGGATGTCGGGCATGCTCTGATTTGCAAGGAGGTTCTGTGGCACACGACAAAAAGTTTGTTTGAGTTCAAATACATTTGAAACAGACAGGTAACAAAATACAGGAATATTAACTAAGCCAAATAAGAATATTCACTAAGCAAATGCAACATACTATGCTAATGAATATTAATTTATATAAATGCACAGTACAAAAGAATTAATTTGAAAAGTAAACCGCACATATGAATATTAATTATATATAAGACACACTATACAAGCATACTGCAGATAAAATACAGCACATGACTATTCATATAAATAATGAAAACACATATATGAAATCAGTGTATGTAAGATATAGCATATGAATATAAATCCATAAAAGGTACAGCATATGAATTTTAATTCATTTAAAGCATAACACATGAATATTTATTTATGTAGACAGAGACTATGAATATTAATTTATGTAATGAGCATCCATGTAGGCTGTTGATGAGACAGATGGTGTTTTGTACCTGAAGTAGGAGATTGCGATATCGTTCATGACGTGTCATGAACCCGGACATGTCTTCTTTTGGTAGCTCTACATCGATCATATGCTCGGGAAAGCAGTGCTGATCAAATGAAAAACAAAACATCAATAATATTGTTTAACTGGTCCATCCAGTCAGTCTTTCAGTCATTCAGTCATCTGCCAATCATTCATTCAATCAGTCAGTCAACCAGCAAGTAAGTCAGTCAGTCAGTCTGTTTATCTGTCTACCATCAGAATAGACAGTATCACAATTGAACACTACATAACACCTTTAATAAAGTAGTACATAATTTCTATATCTATGCAACACTGAATGAATTTACTATTTCACAAACTGTTTCTGGATCAAGTCATATTTTCTGCCTTACAGTCCACTACAGCTTCCCAATACCATCTGCTTTGCTTCATTTCCAATTGTAAACTACCGTAACTATTGAACAAGTAAAACCAGACGAAACTGTCTCTGAGACATAAACTGAAAGTCTGATGGAGTTTCTACCACTGCGCTTTAGGAGTGGCGCTATATAAATTTGCTTACATGACTGTTTAAATGATCTATAGTGTGTTCTGCAGTAAGCACCAAACGTATGCCGTTCTGAGAGAGATGATTGAAGCCAATATCAAAAGCAGAAATAAGAAGCTTTACTCAGCTAAACCGCTACCCAAAAATAACCTCTTATAACACACAAAACAATGGTAATGGATATTCTATATTGGGATCCATTGGGCTTATTTCTGATGCACGCTTCTACGAATAAACCAAAGCGAATAACAATTCTGTCGAGAGATTACAACAAGAAAACGGTAAACGATATGATGTTTGTTGCAGAAAATGGATTTCCATAAATAGAATAAAAAACTCAACAAAACAACTGTCACTACAGATGAAAACTAAAAAACGCAAAAAGCACACTCCTACAGATTGGGATCATGTTGCTACAAATGAAAACTAAAAGAAATAAGTAAAAACACTTACATTTGGATTGGTATAGAGTTCGTATCTGTTGAAGTCCTTTCGATAATAGAAGCGATTGTTGGTCGAGTCCCACGACTTGAAGATCGGATACATAAGTTCATGGTCTTCAAGACTTCTCTCTGAAACAAGTCAGACCTTTGATTCAGACTATCTCCCACTAAAAGTTCATTTCAAGGTTCATTCCCCATACATATTATTTCACCCCATAACCTTCCCCCTCACCTTCCTTCAGCCACCAACTACAAATCTCACCATACTCACAATACAATACAATATAACTGTATTTGATATGGTCCTCTCTCCAAAGTTTAGAAGTGCACACAAGACCATAATTATGACAGAACATCGATGGTGCTGAGCAGTTGTGCATGAAGGACTGGCTCAAGATCCCTACACAGTACCCACCTCAGTGGAGGCCCGAACCCTTACTCTCCACATTACAGGCTGAGCACTCTATCCATTCGGATACCCTGCTCCACAAAGCTCTTTTACCAACAGGACCAGACTTCAGCTGGTAAAAGAACAAAGATGGCACAGTGGATAAGCAGTTAAACTTTTTGATCTCTTTGACCCAGGGTTGAATACTGGGTCAGTCACGTATGCGACACAGATTAACTTGTGGAACTACGCACACACATAACAACAGCATTCACCAATGCCTTGTTGGTACAAGGTTGGTGTGAGATTAGGGCACCATAATATACCTAAACACTAGGTCAACACAGCAAAGCCACATTTCAACACCTTCATACATTGCTAACTTCATATCATCATTTCACCACCGTAGACTGTTCTGTTTCTTTTGATACAGGTTAACCACTAGAACCTAGATCCAGAACAATTGCAGCTACATTGCTTAGAGCATACATTTAGAGCATACATCCCATGCTCCTCTGTGTGTGAGGATGCCGGTTTGCATACCAATGGTGGCTTATTTTTAAGAGATTTCAATTTAGGACTACAACACGGCAAAACGGCTTGTATGGGAACCTCGAAAACTGAGCAGGGTCGAGGCCATATGGCTGCTATAGAACAACATGAACTTCCAATCAGAATTCATACCCTGATCCATCCAGTCTTCACTCCTCCAATCTCTCACGACTCCTAAACAAAGCCCACCCTAGCAGCTCCTCTACCTCCTACTCCCTTGTCTTCTGGCAACCATACTTGGTTCCTCACTCGGTATATCTGGACAACCCTTCTGACATGACATAGTGCTCATAAATAAGTTCATGCTTATACTTTTACCCAGTGCTTTACAAATTTTCAATTACGATTACGTTAGAAGTAAAAGTAATTATAATAAAAATAATAATACCTAAGTTGAGCTTGTCGATGTGTTCAACTATCGTCCAGAAGGGATCCCGTTTGGAGCAGCTGAGCAGCGCAAGATGATCACAGACGTTGGCCACTGTAGTGGCGCCATCTATCTCCACTGAATGGCATTTTCGTTCGCTAACATAGACGTCCACTGTGATCTTCTGTGGCAAAACAAAAACATCGAGAATAATGGCCGTTTCGTGTTTACGAAATCTTCATCGTAGAGCAGAAGGCAATCACGATTGTGTTTATCCGACTCTTCATGGCACTCCCAGGCCATACACGTTTTCAGTCTCCAATAAAAACAAGTCTCTTCGTCAATATTTTGTCGATACAAATCCCACAGAGAGGAAAAATGCCAATTAATGCGGACAAACAAGATAATGAATAGTTTGCGGACAAACGGATATTGAACCCAGGAGATTGAACTCCCATGGTTCAGCTGTGCAGTGTAATCTGAAGTCTTATTTATTGGGAAGAAAAATATGCACATATAAAGAAAAATATACATATACACGTAACGTAACTACAAAGTGGTAGCAGCATAAGCATTCACCAGCTCCTTTTGCACTGTGTTGCAGGCTGAGTCAGTGACTGTCGAGTGCTTTTATCTCGGCAATAACTGATAAAGTTTCTAAAACTCCATCTGTGAAATTGCAGTGAAAAATACCAGCCCCTCTCCAGCTCACAAGCAGATCAAATGACCATGGTTAGAGGTTTGCGTAAATACAGGTTTGCGTAACTGTATTTGAATTCGTGGTGTTACAGGAGCGGATACAAGATCAAACTTCAATAGTATAGTGACTTGAAACTTTAGCAGTTTATCACACAGTCATTAAGTAAGGCCAGTCCCAACAGCTCCAGGCTTTTCGTAATCTCAAATTTTGATTCAGGATCTGTAGTTCAGATTTATTGAAAACATAATCTCAAACAAGGTTCCAAAGTTAATGTGAAATGATCAGATATACCAGAAACTCGTTACAATGCTCTCCTTAGGAGCCATAACAAGAACTGCCTTTTAACTAGGTCATGTTAAAATGAGTTCATTTTCTATAGGTTAATTAATTAATTTTGGGATCCATATTATATGAGAAATCACCTTAAAATGAAGCAAGTTATACCGAGTCACCAGTGTACCATAGGAAATACTGGATATATAAGTATCTATAAGTATCTATCAGTACACACACATATATATATGTACTGATAAATACTTATAGAATATATATATATATATTTATATATATTATATACAGTTAGTTCTCAGAACCTCTCACAGGCACTCCAGCATATCTATTTGGCAGATCTAAAATGCTGGAGGTCACGATAAGCAGAAATGCTTCCTGTGCTATTGTGATGGTAAAGTTCGGATTCGAGTGTTCCAGAAGAGCAATCCAATCACAGTAATTCATGCAACCTTAGCAGAACTCACTTCAGAATGTCAGCATTAGACTATTTATTATGGCAATTTATAGCACAAATCCAGCAGTGAATGACCAATTCGTCAATTAATCGCAGTCATTTCTAGCACAAACTCAGGTGTGAATGTTGCCATTAGAATGCCATTCACAGATATTCCTAACACCAACATCACTTTAGAATGCTGGCATTTCCAATGGAGGCTTTAAAATGCATGTTGGCAACTGTTCCTTCTCTGTCACTGGGTCCACTGCATGGAACAGTCTTACTGACCATGTGAAAAATGCACCACTTTTGGAGACATTCAAATCACAACTCAACACATTTCTTTCTATACTATCTTATGACTGCCATTGATTTCTGAACTCATTTAGCCTACAGTGCCATTTTTTACAACCTCCGATGTTCTATAAATCATATATAAATCATTTAATTATTATTATTATAATCATTATTACTGTTATTGTTATTATAATTATTATTTTCAGTATAATTATCTTTAATGATTATGATTATTGTTATTGTTATTATCATTATAATTATCTTTATGATTATTATTATTATGATTACCACAGGTATTATAATGATTAGTGTTATTATTATTATTATTATTATTAAAACACTAATCACCACAACTTCTACTACCACAAAACACACTTCTCAACATCGTTGTCATAACAGAAATCCCAAAGCAGAACACCGAACTCACCTCCTGATGGATGTTGCTCTCAGCCTCAAGTGCTCCGTTGCTCATTCGATGATTGCGGCTGAGCGTTGGAGAGTTACTCGAGTCAACACGTAGGACGTTCTTGACCTCCTTCTCTGGCGTCACAGGGAGCGATGAACTCATCTCTGAGCTGTACATCTGGGACAAAACGGGCGCAAGGCGGTTGTGCGTCACCTCGGGGAATGGGTCGGGAAATTCGTGGAGCGAGTGGTTGTCTGAGTTTGGCAACGATGAATTCTTAGACAGAGAATTTCTTTGACCTACGAGCAAAAATAAATCAATCAATCAATCAATCAATCAATCAATCAATCAATCAATCAATCAATCAATCAATCAATCAATCAATCAATCAATCAAATTCGTTTATTTGAAATCAAGCTGACAATATCGCAGCTTGTTACAACAGTAATACAGAAAGTAAGGAAGGTGACTTAAGTGAGAATGATATTAAAGTAAAGTAATGTAATTGCTCCTTTCTTACAGGAATATTTGCTTTGTTTAGTTATTTATTTATTTGTTGCAATTATTCCATTTGTAAAATAAGATAAAAAAAGACAGATAAAATTATGAATTGTTAATGTCTATCGCATCAGTGTCTAATGCACAAGGCATCAACCGATGGGGCACCAAAACCAAGTCATAATCAGATGAGTATGTAGAAAATCAATCGACTAAGACAGAGATAATGAAATGGCACTTGTAAACGACTGAGCAGAACGAACATAAGTTATACAAGGAGAGAGACTTCCAAATTCTTGGTCCAAAAATCCAAAATACTTGTTAACCAGAAACAATTCTTTCCTAGGTAACTGTTTTTAAAAACATAAAAGACTTTTAGCTTTGTGAATAGGTCCCAGAAGACTGTTCCAGGCATGCGGGCCAGTTCTATACCCAAAAAACCGATCATCCATTTAAGTTTAAGTTGCTGGCACAAATACATCAGTGGACTGTGAGTTAGAGGACTGGCCACCCACCTCACATGCCGAGGCCAAGAAAAAGAAGTCAATAACACTTCATACCCATAAGACACTCGTTTTAAAGCCGAGCTGGATAGGGGAGAAAGTATAGCCAAAATCTTAAAACAATTACAGCTTCCCATGTGAAGATCTAAAGCCCGAACCTTCTGATCAACAGTCCAACACGCTAACCACAACACATCTCACCATGTTTGGAAAGGAGGGTTACCCCAAACTTCGACATAACATAAAATGTAATCTAAATGGATGGTTGAAAAAGGTCATGGGCTCAAATCCCGCTGGAGTACAAAGACATTTCGGTTAATTTTCACGCCATCTCCATTTCACAGATAAGTGCACCTAGTGTGCACTGTTGGTGCAAAGGGATCAGCCTCCTCAGCCTACCATTCCTCATGCTTGCCAAAATCTGGTCTTGTTCGTTCAAGTCGCTCTATCTTCAGAAGGCAGCTGAAACGCTAGGCGGCTCTGTTTATAAGCGGTCTCACCGATTCATTCCCACCGACAGACTAATGGTCTGTTTATTATTTTTCTGTCCAAGGAATGAACGCCTTATTCTCGTGGTAAAGTTCTCTGTTATGACTGAGTGCGCCCTACGCTGTACAAAAGAAATACAACTCCCAGCTGAGTCCCACCTGCAGCTCGTAATTACTCAGCCTTTTCACTGCCACATCCTCAAGTGTTTGCAGCCGCGGCTCCCACGCAGACCCATTGGCACCACGGATACGCCTTCCAACCATTGTGAGATTCTTAGAAGGTATTACATACACACAGCATACAGGCTGCCTTTCATTCATTTCTCCTAAGTCGTACTATATGCACATTTCTACTCGCAATTAAGCTTACAACAGTTAAGTCCACAGACCTACAAAACTGTATATATATATATATATATATATAATATTATATATATATATATATATATATATATATACTTAAACGAGCCTTAATTAGTAATTTATTATTAGCAACTTCTATAACGCACCTGTGTCCAGCACATGCACAGATGGCTCAATAACATCACATTGTAATCAGGTTAATGCACCTGTAGTAAGCAGCTATGCTCTAAATATTAGTATGAGAGGGACACGATAAGCTAATGGATAGAGCATTTGCATTGTTAGGCGAAGGGTCTGGGTTCGAGCCTCCACTCAGGGAGTTGCTATCCAAGGACCCTGAACAAGTCCTTCCTCCTGGTTGCTCAGTGCCATTGACGTTGAATTTTGGAAGGAGGGAAATATCAAATGTGACCCAAGGGATCAAAATGAGTCAGATGTCGGCAATTTACATTGCTAGAAAAACAGCAAAATATGATCAGAAGTCACTTTTTCTTATGTTCAGATTTTAATGGAAATTATTTTTTTACATTTCTGATATCTCACATTTGATGAAATTCATTGTTTTAATGTGTATTTTCAGGATTTTTTTACAGAGAATACTTTTATTTTTTGTGATTATATATTAAAATAAATTTAAAATATTTTCAACAAAAAACAACTAATCATTCGTAACTTTGTCAAAAAGTAAGGTAGAACCAAACTTTTGGTTTCATTTTGAAGCAAAAATGTGGTCTTTAAGAATATATAAAATACTCATATTCTAAAATTTTTGAACACGAAGCATTTTGATCCCTTGGGTCACAAATACCGTTGTATCGTATAGTAAATGAATTCATTCAACTGACCTAAGACGGCCAGTGTCCTCACTGGCGTTCCTGTAGAACTGGAGTTGACCATGGTCAGTTCGCTGACGGACGGGTCAAGAGGAAAGGTCTCGTAATGATGGGTACGGACTTTATTCCGAGGGGCGTAATCGGCGACTGTGTCGTCGCTGTCTATCAAAGTCAGGTCGTCACCGAGAGTGGCGTAATTCTGCGATGGAAGCGACAGAGGAAAGAGGTTTCCTACTGTCGTCGACATTCTGTGAATCAACCGCACATACACATATATTTAAATTTTTTAATCAGGTTAGGTTTATCTAGTGTTAAGTTAGCACAGCATTTGAAACACCCAATCATCTATTTATTCCACCCGTCCATATAATTTATATCCATTGTCTGCCCATCCATCCATCCAATCGCAAGTCCACCAACCCATCCATCTGTCCATCCACCAATCCACCAATCTATCCATCTACCCAACCATTCACCCACATATTAGAGCTGTACCGATTAAACGGCCATACGCGTAATCGGGCCGATTATTAGAACAATCGGCATAATCGGGTATCGGCAGAAATAATCGGTTAATCGATGCCGATGTCAAAATTGTGTTATAATTTAATAATTTTACTTGAATTATTGCATATTCCAAGTTTTCATCGATTTTCATCTATCGTTTTACGTCATTTATTATTTACGCATTAAAACATAATTATCGTTAACAACTTCCCAACTTAATTTAAACGTCCACCCTTATAGTTGTGACGATAGATTACTGGTTTATGTTTCGGAACCGAACATTTTAATAAAAAAAATAATGAAATATTCGGTCTCATAAATTGGGTATTGGCAGTTTAATAATCGGCTAGACGCGGTATCGGTATCGGTAATTTAATAATCGGCTATACGCGGTATCGGCATAATCGGCAAAAAGCAATATCGGTACAGCTCTACCACATATCCATTCGTTTGTCCATCCATACACCCATTCATCCGTCCATCCACCTATCTATCCATCCACCCATCTATCCATCCATCAACCCAACCATCCATCTATCTATCCACCCACCCATCCACCCAACCATCCTCACATCCATCCACACGCCCAGGCCACTTTGTACCTCATCTGGTAAATAGTTTCATCAGATACAACTACCAGTACCTCTATCTCAATTCCTAAACAGCTGCAAATGCAATTCAAACAATTACCAAACTGATCCTGAAATGGCTTCCAAATTTAAATACTCATCAACAGAACCAAACACGTCAGCAGAAACGATTTGAAATTCCAACAAACAATTATAAATCACAAACATGGACCAGAACATTTGAAACAACAGTTCCAAACGCACAACAATGAACACAGCAAACAATGCCAAGTTCAACATGACTCGTTAAAGGCCACCAATTAAGAGCCAAGCAAAACATGTTATGTAACACCCAAGAAACAACAAACAGATTTACTGCCTCGTAAAAGCAGTAAATAGCCCAAGGAGACCTACGCAGCTGCGTTAACAACACCATGACTCTTATTTCAAAGTGTCTGATAGGTCTAGACCCTGCACTAATAATGAGGTCAGGATTTTCAGAGACACTCCTAAAGGCTCTTGCAACCTAATAATAATAATCTTTTCTTTATTAAGCGCCTGACAAACGCACTGCGCTGTACATTTACATGTTATGCAATTTAAATCTTCACTACTAACAGAACAGACAGCCTGCAATACAACGGCGCTAATAGCAGCCTACAAAGCATATCCGCCCTACGGGACTCGAACTCGGTACCTCTCGCTCTCTACGCCAGATGTTATCCAATGCGCTATCGGGCCCCCCCCCGATATCTTATCTATCCAAAGAAGATGGATTAAAAAGCCAAAAATAATAATGATAACACATGTAGTAATAATTATATTATTCCTATCACACTATGATGATGCTGATGACGAAGAGGACAACAACGATGATGATGAGTATGATGACAACCACAACAACAATAAAAATTGCATCTAAGTGTGCTACCTTCGAGAATAGATATCTGCAGCTAAAGCTGTTTAAAAACTGTAAGCTCAAAACAGACCCTGGTTTTAGCAAGCTACATACATATATACATATACAGTTATACATATACACACACAATCATACACACGACAAACATAATGATGTATATATATATAGAGAGATATTTGTTTGCACATATGTATATAATTTGTGGTTATATACATGGAAGTGTATATATATACATCATAAAAAATGCATTATATATATATATGCATATACATAATACATACATATATGCAATATATACATCTACATGTAAGTCTATATATTATATATAACAGTATGGACAAGCACAAGACATTATATATATAAATATATACCGGGTATATATATATATATATATATATATATATATATAAACACATAAGCAAGTACATACATGTAAATGCATATACGTGGGGTTGACAAACATTGGCCGAGCGTGGAATAAGCCGTTCACCTTGTAATTGGACACCACAGTTATCGACTTAGACTCGAGTTACCACGACACAGGGAGACCTACTGATCATCTGTGATGTTTTGCAGACCAGCAACAGGGTCGGTCACGTGGTCAACCGACCGACCGCAGTAGCAGCGACCTCTGGAGTCCACGCGGTTCTTATCTGCCCTCTCTGAGGGCCAGTAGGTAACCAGACGAAAACATCGCCCAATGTCCATGTCATTCTCGGACCTTCCAAAGGCCGTTCTTTTGTTCATTGTTCATTTGTTATGATCCTTGTCACCATTTTACCACCACCATGATCATCGCCACTGCTTCGATCCACAGGTTCAATCATTGCCACTAGTTTTGATCATCACCACTAGTTCGATCATTTTCGGTCATTGCCAATGGCTCAATCAAAGGTCTAGACTCTAAGATCTTTGGTTCAATGGTCACCACTGCTTCGATCATTGTCACTGCTTCCATTGTCACCTCTCAGTGACCTCTTTATCGATCATAACTGCCATGATCTTAATCACTGACAACACGATATATGCTAGCCTTTGAGAAGTACATAAAAATGTTCGATTACATTACACTAAACAAAGATGATGGATCATTAACATGATTAGGCCTACTGGTTATCAACAGATAAGGATTTTTTAATGCAATTTCACTTCTCATTAGGCCTATACACAAGGCACCAATACACATTACACAACAGATAACATGATCAACTACTAGTTACAACGACACAGCTTTACACAGCTTAGTAAAAATTGACAATAAAAACACGCAGCTTGGTTTTTATGTTCATCTCGCTAGAAACGCCTCTTCAGTAAACACGGCGTGCAGTTCAGAAATCTGTTACCACGCGGCGCGTGACGAAAAACAACGATCAAGCACAGTGTGCGCTTTTCCCCCGCTCCCTATTGCTTGCACGTGGCACAATAAGTTCCCGATAAACGAACCGCACGACGCACTCGACGCCTACGAAACGCGTCAACAGTGGACAAAGAAAACAATGGGCTTATCCGTAACAGGGACCATTATCCGCCGCGTCGGGCAACTCTGTTTACTCTGTTATACAAGTTGAAAACAAAGCGGGGTTGAAAACGAGACCGCTATAAAACATGTTCTGAAAAACATTCCGACGTTGGTCGGACGTTGAACCCCAGAAATCCGACGATAAAGATCTTTGTCACGGAAAACAGAGCAACGACGAAAGGAACCGAGATTTGGTGACAACAAGGGTTAAAGAAAAGCTGGCGGTAGAATAATGACCTAATAAATTCTCCACCTGAAAGACAGTTGAACTGTTGCTCGTCAGAACAGATTATATTCAGATGTGGTGTGTTGAAATCTGGAACGGATGATTTGGCAAATTCTTAGGGTAACTCGGTGGCGCCTACCAATGGGGTAGGAGGGAGGGGTTACCGTACGTTTTGGACATAAACTGGAGGTTGTTAATTTCCGATAATAAAACAGTCCTGCAACATCTGAGAAATAATTGTTTTGGCACGACACTTTTTCATCGAAGATGATTAGTGTCAGAGGCAGAAAGCAACCCGTACCGTTTAAATTGGACCGTTGGAGTAAAGAGGAGGGACCCGACCGGGAAGCGAACCCGGGGCGCCGGCGTGACGAGCAGGCTACCAACCCACTCGGCCACTCAGGATCCTAGATAAACAAATCCACCGTTCTGAGTGACTTTTGAGTTAATTAAAAGACATGTATTATGTAAGATCGCAGGTTCACTACGTTTATAAGCAATAGTTTGAGTTGTCTCCCAGTCTGTTTGCAATACCGTTCTGAGTGACTTTTGAGTCTCTTATTATTCTTATATATAAGTCGACCAGAATGGGGAGTGTTCTCCCATTCCAGGTGTGAATGTGAGGGGGGTACACACCACTGGGCTATCTGGACAAATCCACGTTTTGTGATGTAACCAGTTTAGGTAGCCTAATTAGCCACAGATTTTTGCCAGAGAGGGATTGATGAAATGACTCACTGGACTGGCTCACCGACTTACGGCTGGCCAGCTCCAAGTAAATGAGTGAGTGAGCAGTGAGTGAGTGAATGCTCTTAGCCTTATACAATGGCGTGAATGAGTCAATCACTCGTTCTAACACATACGGAAACTCGTTCCATCGTAATCGTAACCACCACATTTCTAAAACTAAGCTCAGGGCACCAGCTTATTCACGAGTGCTGTGTCATTCCAGAGATACCAAAAGAAGATCCTAGACCGTTTGCCCGACCAGAGGCGGAGGAAACGATAATGTGGGATTCTTTAAAGACAAGAAGGCTTGGAAGAAAGCTTTCCATCTGCCTAAAATCCATGTTGATACACGATACCTTACTTTATCTCAGTGTGTGGGTCGTTCAGGAAGTGATTGAATGAGCAGTCGAGTTTACTTTCACACCTCAAACAAGTCATTGGTAGTTTTTATTCCGGAAATGTTAACAAGGTCTGCACTGAGCGTGTGCACTGGATAGAGGACAGACGAGGAGACATGCATTTTTAATGGAGTGAGACTAGGTGGTAGCTTTCGCCTTTTAAACGAGACCCGGATGACCATCGTGTCAACATCGATCGTCTGATTTTTTCCCGCGCGGCGTTTCCTTGGAGACCGTTCATATTCACGGGGCACAGATGTAATGGCCGAGCTGTCATGGTGGCAAAGGTTTTGTGTAAATCCCAAAAGGGAGTTTTCTGCGCAACAGCGTCGTTTCCCATATCTGTTCTGGCGATCGGTTGAACGCTCACTTGCTCTGCCAGTATGCAGATAAACATTTGCGGAGACCCACATACGGGTTGCATGAGCCGAGCATGGTTATGCTTGTAGGGTAGGACGGAGAAATACCCGAGTGATCCTATGTTCTGTTTGCGTATTGACTATTGAGCTGGGTGTGTATTACAATGGTTTGCAGGTCTGAGGTAGTTGAGCCGTCTCCACTTCAAAGGACCGTGGTCACGCCGTCTGCTCACATGAGTGTACCTTGCCCGTCACAATCAGATGTATGTATAGGCATCAAGGCACTTATAATAGCCAGTGGTTGAGTGAATAAGTGATCGAGCATGCGAGGAGTAATGAGCAAGAGGGAAGTGAATGTGTACAAGTGAGTAAGGCAGCGAGTCAGTCGATCTTCACAGCATAACAAGTGCAAAAAATAAAGAAAATTACAACAATGGGAAGATCTGTGCACGGGAGTCCGCCCATGTCCTGCATGCATGCTATTGTCTTTGCTCTCCCCAAACTTGTTAGGGTGATGGCAGGCATCCTACTTAGACCTACTACACTTGTCCCGCAGAAACAGATCACAACAAGGCACTGGAAAATTAAAATAACTGGTAAGGATCATAAAAATCCTGGGAAACTATAGTTAGTCACCAAACAGAATCACCTGTTGTAACTTCATAACTCATGGAGTCTTTCATTACCGACCATGTAAGGATGAAGGGCTGAGTTGTAACGTGACACAGCTGCATGGTCAACAAGCCGAGTACTAACCGTGCCTTTGACTTCTCTGCGCTATCCACCGTCTTTCAACAACCCCATCCACTCTATAGCCCTACCATTTTATACGCCTTCACAGCCAACGACGCAGGACATTCCACACCACATAGGATGGTGCTTTGACCCATTAAGTCTACAGGATCCTCTTTGTTTACTGTTCTGCATACCACGGGGTCTAATGAGGGCAAACTACTGCGTCTCCCATCAACTGCCAACATCGAACTGCGCACTTTTCCATTCGGTCACCCAAGTGCGTACTGATCTCAGCTGATGAGGAAGTGTTCACCGTCTGCCCCTCTGTTAACTTCCTGCATCTGCCGTCAACACTTTCCAAGGCCAAGTCACGTGCTAGCAACCTTTCCAAGCCGTTATCCGACTTTCCAGGCCTTTGTAGGCTGCTATTAGCGCCGTTGTATTGCACCTGTTAGTAGTGAAGATTTAAATTGCCTTGAACCACCCGACGCAGAGCCGAGGTTCACGTCGTCCCTGGAACATCTCTCTCTCTGAATTCCTTAAATTCTTGGCTCCCTACCAAAAATGCCGCTCACCCACTCCCACCTGCCTCCTCTGTTTATCAACAAACAGGCTTTCCACTCCTTAGCAACTGCTCTGCTTCCCCCACTGGACATCTCTGGACAACCCCTCTGACTCCACGCAGCACCCTTGCATAATCCGATGCCTTGCGCTTAGCCTTTAGACGAGCACTTTAGAAATGTGGAGTTTACGATTACGATGGTCCAACTCTCAGATCCAGCGAATCCATTGCAGCCACGTTGTGGGCTGTGATTGGTGGATTCTGTAGATAAGCATCAACTGCGACTTGCAACTTACACGATGATTACTATGAGGACTAGGAAAATGAAGAGTGGTGATGACGTTATCCAGCTGTTTCCAGCGATACGGCGATCTGTGTGTGTGCGTCTGTCTGTGTGTCTGTCTGTGTGTGTGTCTATCTGTGTGTGTGTCTGTCTGTCTGTGTGTCTGTCTGTGTGTCTGTGTCTATCTGTGTGTGTGTCTGTCTGTTTGTGTGTCTGTCTCTGTGTGTTTCTGTCTGTCTGTGTCTGTCTGTGTGTGTCTGTCGGTCTGTGTGTGAGTGTGTCCGTCTGTCTGTCCACCTGAGCGTTGATAGAAGCTCTCCAGTCGAGTGTAGGTGGCGTTGCAGCTGAAGTAGCCGCGATCAATCACCCGCCAATTAAAGGACATTTTGTTTAGCAACGGAAATCGAAGGAGAGTGGACGACACCAGAATGAATGAATATCGGTATGAGGACCACAGAGAAGACCATAGACACATAAGAACATAAACTCAGAAGACCATAAGACCCACAAGACCATGATACATTATCTAGGCACAGAAGTAAACAAGTAACAACTAGAAGGATGGAAAGTAAAAAAAGAGCAGTTCCTTTGGCTAGCTTCAGTGGCAGCCACGAGTCTGAAGTGTTCACAACTTCATTTTCTCAGCCTCGGCAGATGAGGACATGTGGTAGTTTCTCTCCCATGCCATCTCATCTCATCTTCCCACCGACAGTGTACAGATGGTGTACTCATTGTAGCCGAGTTGGCTAAGGGCGCAATTGAAGAAGAAAACACTAAATTGAAATGAAAAGTAGTAAGTAATTTTTATTAATCTTTTTAGGTCAAGCAAATGCAAGACAATGCCAGAAAGACATCAGATTCAAGACAAAATGCAGACAAGACCGTATCTTGGAAATGACAACCGAATCCATCTCATATGCAAATGGTGCTGCAGATGCCTTACACATGAATACAGTGCCATTTCAAGGGCTGTATCTGCAGCACAGAAGTGGCCACAGATGGCCCCACACACCCTCATTCTGACAGACACCTGCTGGTAGTGTTGTTATTCCCCTTGTTTTCTAAACAGGACTAGAGTGAGTAGGAAGCCAGTGCACCGACGTCAACACCCAATGCGTCACAACATATCTTGGGAACTAATACCACCTGAGGAGGATTTGCCAAGCCAGATTCAATGTACGCAGTTCTATGTATGGACGTAAATGTCATGTGTGTGCGTGCGCGTGTGTGTGTGTGTGTGTATGTGTGTATGTGTGCGCGTGTATGTGTCTGTGTGTGTGTGTGTGCGTGCGTGTGTGAACACATGTGCGCATGTATGCATGCATCTATGTCTGTGTGTATTTATATTGTTGTTTATTCCTGGCCATTTCATCTAACGCCTTCCGAGAATCCCGCGGTCATGACTGAGGGAGAATTGCTCCAATCAGGTCCGAAACTGGGCTACATAATTACCGACCAACAGAATCACCCCCCACCCCCCCCTCCCGGTTCATTGACATGCATTGCATTCAAAGGGTCAT
This sequence comes from Aporrectodea caliginosa, assembly GCA_020284085.1. Taxonomy (NCBI): domain Eukaryota; kingdom Metazoa; phylum Annelida; class Clitellata; order Crassiclitellata; family Lumbricidae; genus Aporrectodea; species Aporrectodea caliginosa. The sequence goes on from JACEVL010000040.1 coordinate 799,507, forward strand.
CATCCGGTAAACAAGACGACAAGTCACCCGGTCTGTCAACCCACGCCCCCCCTTCCTCCGCTGTTTATCTAGCCGTCTGGGGGGTCGCAACGCAACACAACACCCTCCCACTGCGGGACTGGTTTTAGATCAATAAATATTCATGACGCAACAGCCCTCCTCCTCCACGCCTTTGAAGGCCTGTCTGTCTGTCTGTCCGTCTCTGTCTGACTGTCTGTCTGTCTGTCTCTCCCTGTGTCTCTCTCACGCTGTCAGCAGAACAACAATACGTGATCATCGGAAATAAACACATCAACATTGTCGGGAATTTCATATCAGTCATCGCACAAACATTAATCATCCGACTGCTATCAAAATTGGTAAACATTATCATCATCATCATCATCACCACTGCATTTATGACACAAAAATCATTTGATTTCATCTCTCTTGTCACCACCTCCACCATTATCGCAATCACCTCAATTAGCAATCGATCCCGGTTGCCGTGATTCGGTTGGAAGGGAGGGGGCATCTGAACAGATATCTGGAACAAGTGATTCCAATGGATTAATTGGTGAATTAATGAACGTTAACGATGTTTATCAATCATGGAAACTAAGGTAAACAGTGAGATAAGTTCCAGATAAGGAACTCTGATAAGGTATTTCCTTGACCAGTGTTAAACACAATGGCATGACTAGTAGCCTAGATGTCAACTTGAAATGCGAGGCATGGGACTCCCTCGTCTCCTTATCTTCCAACTGACAGTGTACGGTCAGTGTACTCATTTCGCTAGGGGCACAATTGGACCCGAAATCGTGAAATATTTTCTTGCCCTGTTCGGAGTTGAACCAGAGTTTAACAACATTTTATGGCCGCTGACGTCAACAGAAATTATTTTGAGCAGTTCTCACCATTCATATATTATCAGGACATGTTTGAAGAGTTCAGTATACGGATTTAAACCTCAGACAGAAATGTAGCCGACCAGCAACTGAGAATCATCCCAGTGCCAAAACAGTCATTCTCGAATCTGGCGTACACCCTTACAGACCCCCTCCCAATTACCCCTTGATAGACGCCGCATCATTTGCCAACGAGGCAGCCTACATCAGCGCCCGAACCAGGCCAAAACAAGACCACCATCACATACCAATCGAGATGAGCATCGGCGGTGATAGCAACACCAACTGACTCCAGAATTCTGATGACCAATTTAAAGAATTCGCTGCTTATAGAAGACTCATCTCTGACTACAAGGTGATCAAACGGGTCAAGTACTCCCAGCTGCAGTGGCTGGCATATACTGGCTTCGATTTCCCAGTGGATTTGCCTTTGACCCGTGTGTCACGGATTCGACTCTAATCAAGTCTAGTAACTTCTATAGCGCCGTCATCATAGTGCACAATGAATGGTCGTGAAATTAGGTAAGAACTCCTAGTTGGATGTGAAAGTATGAAGTTGCTGTTTAACGACGCTGCGTCATAACAGATATTATCGTTGCCCTCCTCCTTTATGCAGGCATGGGACTGGCACTATCACAGTACGAGCAGTGGCGGAGTTTTCAGTTAGAGACGAAGAGCAGTCCCTTAAGTTAATCCATGGATCCTCTATACATTAACCTCAGTAGTCAGTAGTGGGTCAGCTGAAGCTGGAAAAAGCCTCCAGTCAACCAATGGGGTTTCTGGTTGGGTAGCCAATACTTAGCGTAATGCCGATATACAGTGTTCTGGACGCCAATAATCTTTGACATGGCAGCGTCGTTAAATAAACCTTATCAACCAACCAACCGAGGTATAGCAGTTTTTCAGCCTTTTGCTTCCGGGCTTATATACAAGAGTTTACAGTTAGCCCCTGAAGGCAGCCGTGCGAACAGGGATAGGGGGCATATGCCCAAAGCGGACGTCCGCATCTAAATTGCAGACAGCAGACAGTGTGTACGGTTTTCAATCTAATTACATACCCCCTGCTGGTTGCTAGAGTAGGGCACCACATATACGCACTCTTAACTCTGCAAGACCAGCTGAGGGGTAGCCCAGTCTAGGCCTTAGTACAAGTTGCAGCTCCAACATTGGAAAAGGGGTTGGGAAGGGTAATGCCATATAGGGACACGGGGGAAGTGAAGGGTACAGCGTGTGTCACACTTGCTGTCTCAACTTATTCTGCCTTTTCTTATCTTACACAGTGGTATTACGTATTTATTAAATTTATTTTGCGCCACTATAATAATATAATAATGACCAAGCATCAATCGATGGGGTTGAGCAATTACATGCTAAGGACTTGCTCACGGTCCCTACACAGTAACCGTCTCAGGGAAAGAGACTCGAACCCATACTCAGCGCGTTTCAAGCCGTGCGCTCTAACCAATCGGCGGCTACCGTATTCACCACAAAAGTAAGGAACTGTGGGGTTACAAAGTGCGGAAACCTGAATTTCCTATAAAATAATCAGTGTGCAATTTCAGGCTGTCAGATCCTAACGGAAAGTTTACCAGTATATAGTAGAATAACCACATGGCCACAGTGACTTTCTCAAGTGACCTGGAAAACCTTAATTGGAATGACTCAGGCCCATATCCAGTCTACGGACCCACCCACCCCCGAAAGCCACATGGCCACATGACCCAAATTATCCTCTCAAATTATCGGGTTGTTTCATGGGAGTCTACAGATTACCAGGACTCGACTGACTCACTCTAAACTGAACCATTACCTGTAACTGAAATTGCAAAGTTATATAGCGCCACTTCAAGACAGACTAATAAGAGGCGCTCCTGACCTAACACAATGAAATCAAGGTCAAACAGAATAATCTTAAGCATACGAGGAAAAAGGCAAAGGAAGGTCAAAGAGTTCAGTTCTAGGTTGTTACGTAATTTATACCGTATGTTTCATTTAAGCCTGTTCTGTGGTAGTGCCAGTCCAAAGCCTGGAAATAGGAGGAGGGTGATGCTAATCATTTGTGTTATGATGCCGCATCATCAAACAGTAATTAACTGACTCATTCATCCTGCTGCAGTTTTTTCCCATGGGTCCACCACAGTGCCTTGTGATTCCCGCAAAAACCCATAAAATAATTAAGACATAATTATGATAAGCAAAATCTGATTTACAGAATTTTATGATTTCCGCAAAGCAACCTATAAAAGAATTAAGTCATTGAACAGTAAAACAATGTTTTAAAATTAAATCATAAATAAATTGTAAAATAAATCTGACAGCAAAAATGGTTAAAAAATTACATTCAAGAAGAATTAAGTACTTAATTACTCGGTGCAATGTATAAAAGAATTAAGTCATAAATATAAACAGTAAAAACTTTTCAAACTAAATGATAAATTAATTAAACTTTTTACAGCAACATGAAGTTGTAAAAATTGCAAATAAGAAAACGGACAAAAATTAAGGGACGTAATTAACATCTAATTAATTATTACTCACTGGGTTTCCAAAACGTTAGTCATAATGATATGTATTGTATACAACTAAGTAAACAATAAATTATAATTAAATTAATTATTAAACTTTAATCATCATTAATTCAATTAGCTGACTACAGATTAGTCATCGCTAAAGTAGAAGAGTATAAAACCAGCAGAACATGAGATATCTTTCAGCCCTCTATTGTTCGCATAGTGCGGGGGTTTTGGCAAACAACTTTCATAGATCATGACAGTCTTTGAAGGGTTCATATGTCACGTTGCTTATGCCACTCATATGGAATTATAAAAAAATCAGATCATGCAATAAAAATAATGACTCAAATATGACTAACACAAGAATGAACTGTAATCTGAAGTGAAATTTGCAAGCAGAGCCAAGTTCCTCTGCAGCTTACGTTTAATTGGCCCTCAGGGTTAAACGCCTTCAAATATAGTTTTCTTAAGAATAATTGGCCCCCAGGGTCAAATGCCTTCCAAATAGTTTTCTGAAGAATTTTCATTTTCATAAACAGAGGCGCATAATTAGATTCTGAGTCAGCCTTTGATAACCAGATCACGTTTCAAATGCTTTTCAAACAGAATTAAATTGACAACTCACTGCTCCCACCCAATCCTCAACCCCTGTAGAGTGAGGTAATCTTGCCCAGATTGTACATAATTATTAAGTAAATTAGTCAGTAAGTAACGCATTTGCTAATGTGCCATAGTGAGGAATCACTATAAACAGTCATTCCCAAATTGCTATAGTCGTGCCCAGATTGTAACAGTCATGCCCAGATTGCAACAGTCATGCCTAGATTATTACAGTCATGTCCTGACGAAGAGTCTGTTCAGATTGCTAGTGTCATGCCTACATTGCTACAGACATGACCAGATGATAGCTGTCAGGTTTGGTTTAGCTTAATGAACCTTTGGTGCCACAAATAAACTAACATGAGCTGCATCTGATGAATCCAAAATGTCTTACAAAATTGGCATCTCACTTTATAGATAAATCTGCATAAAATTACCATATTTTTCTGGCCTAAGTTCAGCCTCAACTGGCTTCCCATTACACAGAAGTTATCAAATGCACCAGATGGTATAAGATTTCTTTGCAACAACATACAGATACTTCAACTCTTGTTTAAGCTAACAAACACACACTGAAATTGATCCCACTCAGGCCTCTCAAAAATGCCGATCACTTGTAACAAGTCTGGCAAATATTGATCAACTTTACAAATTCATCTCATAAACAACTTTTCCAACTTTATCCTATGTTGACATGCAACATCGAAAACTTTAAAGCTTCCTCCAAAGCCGGATGAATTGCAAAAGCCAAACAGATAAAACAAACACAAGCAAAGCTTTTACGAAACAGATAAAAGAATGCAAAGTTTATTTTAATTTAAAACTTACCTAAAACGTTCGTACAGAACTAATTACAGGTTCGAAGTTGATCCTTTCACGACTTCAAAGTCAATCCTTTGCAGTTTCAAAGTCAATCCTCTTTCCAGCGGAAGATGACTGTAAACGCTCGCCACAAGTTTTCGTACGAGTGCAGTAGAATCGGAAGATTTCCAAATCGAATGGAATCGTTCACTAATTTTACATAAACAACCAGGAACTTGGAAAATTAGTACGCTGTTTTCGATCGTCAGATTTAAAAGCAAGATATCAAGTCAATATATATATATCCAACGGTAACTCGCGTCTATTTGACAACAGATCGAAGATCAACAACAATGTGTTTCGTTTCTCATCAAAGCAGAGACACCTGAAAAACAATTGTATTACTGTTGACTGTCTTCTGCCGTATGCAGCGTCTCACTCTCACCCTATATCTTTCAGACACACAGCGAAGGGTCAACCCGGTTTAATAAGGCAGTCAAAACATCCCGATTAGCCATTGCCAATGCGGACTGCTTCTTCTTAGTAAAAGAACGGAAATCCGCGCACCTTGCGCATTCTCATTAGCTGCATGAACTTGAATTAGCCTATATAGTGCATCCTTGTAGTATAGGAGTGTCTATTTTTAATTGTAATTGCAACTTAATTTGTTATCGTTATTGTAACCTCGAGAATTTATAACGCGCTAGTTAGGCCTAATAGCTAAACGCAGGGTTTCAGACTATAGGCATATCATATGTGATTGTTACGGTCGTTGATTGTTGCATAGAGAAACTGTAAAGAACAAATTCCGGATGCCATGAGACCAGAGAGAACAGGAGACAGAGGAGATATTGCATCGGGTTGTGTTAGGTTCAGAGAAAGAGGAAAGCAGCGGTTTGGATGGATCAGGGTAATAAGCTTGCTTGAAAATGGGGCGTTAATTTTGAATTGAAAACCTGTGGAGTGATAGATAGAGTGGCTTGGAGCAGATTATGTTGGGTGAGCGACAGAATGCGTGGAGGAAATGAGAGCGTGCGGTTATCAGACCTAAATTCAAGAGGAGGCAACTTCACAGAGTATTGGCAAAATTCTGGTTATTTAGCTACGATAACAATAGATTAACAAAGTTAACGGAAAGAAACTAACCTGTACGAGGAACAATTATTTTTCCCAAACACTTAGGCCTACTAACTTTTCTACGTACATCCGTAGCTGCTAAACAACTCAAATCAAAACGCAGTTTCAATCGGTAGCTCCGTTATACCTTCAACGTTTAACGCAAAGATTGAGTCCACACGTTATTAGAAAGCAGTTGAATATTCGGTTGTCGAGTGGGCGGAGTCACTTGGCTGATGGGAGGAGCGAGAGGCCTGGAAGGTCGCGGACGGTGAGCGAGAGCGATGCGCGCACGAAGGTCTCTATGCCTCTGTTGGCGCAAACCTGCGTAATTGTTTACGACTTTGGCCGCGAATGGGACTATAGCGCATGCAACATGCGCACAAACGGCTGCAGTCTCGTCGTGGCCTTAGTTGGGCGCTGGGACTTTCAAATAAATAATAATGTAAATAGACAGACAGGGAGACAGACAGGGAGACAGACAGCCAGGCAGGCAGGCTGACAGATAGATACTGATAGCCAAGCGATGTATTGTTCTGTTGGTTTCCATGCAACCTTGTAGACAAGAGTGCATCGACTATCTAGACAGATTAACCTACATGACCTACATAAACAACAACATGAAAAAACACCCAGAAGGTCTAAACACAGACATAAGGACAGACACGAGGACAGATCATGCTAATAATGACACATACAGATAGCCATGACTTGAAAGACACTGACAGGCACACATACAAACAGACAAACCGACAAACGGACAGAAAGACACAGACCGAAGACGAAAAGAATGATATGACCTTTAGGCTTTATCGATAACGAGGGCGTTCCTAGCAGGGTCAATTTTTACTCGAGTTACACATGATCCCTAATGAATTAATCAATTCTCCGGAGAATATTATCAAAAACCACGAATCATGAAACGGTTAGAACTCGACAAGATCTGGCCTTGCGAAATCGCCGTGGAAGACAGTGGCTTTCAAATTGCTTATCCACCTTAGGCTGCCTCTCTGTCTCTTACGGACTGATCTTCTGGATGTTGACCTGATTACGGCTTGGTTTTTGTGTGCCATCGGTTGATGCCTTGTGCATTAGACACCGGCGCAATAGAAGTTGCTAATTACATTACATTACATTTAAAGTGTTGAATTGTAATGGTAATAGCAGGGTGAGAAATGCCGGGGCGGGCTGGGGTTCAACCGCCCTAGTCTTTCTTAGGGTCCAATAGTAAAGTCTACATTTCACACCCAAACTGCACATAAATCAACGTCTACCCCCCAGTTATTTTTTTTACAATTCCCATTTAGACCGAATGATGGAAGAAGCAGATGTCAAGCTCCTGCTTGCGGTCAACCGGAACTCACAACATGTGCTTAGAGGCCTCTTTCCTCCGACCGTTTGTAGGCCTTATGATTTGTACGCCCTAGACCTCATGAATATGAACTGCCAAAAAAAGATGACCACAATTTCATCTCTAGGGTTCTATATCGTACCATTCGGGATGTTAAGTTTTAACTCTCAATCCTGACTATAGGCATAAACTTATAGTTTTTAATTTAATTACTTTCATTATCTCATGTAAACAAGTTGCGGTATGTCAACATTGTATCTTAATAATAATAAACGAAATCTATCATACTGTAATAGTGCCTGTATGCTCGAAAAGGATAGACAGACAGACAGATAAACAGACAGAACAGACAGACTGACAGACACACGGAAAGACAAATAGACAAACAGACAGACAGAACAGACAGACAGTGACAGTCCCAAGTGATACAAAGTAGGCCTCTGCTGCTATAATTGGGTTGAGCCTCAAGGGAAGCGAATGGGATGAAGTGGTAGCTCAGCATTAGTCAGCTGCTCTATGCGCACTTCCTATCTGCAGAAGCCAATGCGCATGCGCCATTGGCTGAGGTCGCAGTGGATGGAAGGCCAGCAGATGAGGCCAGGGTGTCTATATCCACTCCATACCATGACGAAACACGGCCTGTCCGACGTGGAATGAGGGCCAGACCGTCTGGCGGTAAAGCAAGGTCACCTCGACCCAATACATAATGACCCGAACTAAGCCAATATATATATATATATATATGCATTGTTTATATACGAACAGACTAGTGATGATAAATGTAAATATATATCCAACAACTCAGTTATAATGAGTATACTGACCCACGGACCCCTTGATTAGCCAGATTATCCAGAGACCCTTTTCTGACCGTACGCTGTCGGTGGGAAGTGGGAAAAGGCAACTGCGACGGGAGAACTGGCCACCCGTCCTCATATGCCGACACTAAGAAAAATGAAGGCGCTAGCACAAACACTTCATTCCCATGGCTATAGAATTATTATACAATAGGCCGAAGATCACTTCGACTTCTAGATAGGCCGAACTAACACATACATCATAATCGCTAACTCCAAACTTCTAAGCACAGGGCACCAGCTTATTCACGAGCGCTGCGTCGTGTCAGAAGGGTTGTCCAGAGAAGTTCCTTATAGACATAATATGCATAAACATATAAATACGCAAATATACATAATTATAATTATATGATATAATTATGTTATATAATATTACACACCTACATAGATAGACATAGGCCTATAACAACCATGTCCTCCGCAGGCTCATTCCAACTCGGTCTGTTAGCAACTATAACCTACGCCCTATAGGCCTCACCCCTTCGAACTTACAACAAAGAACAATAAGATCTTCGTTCCACGCATGCTTTTCAAAAACGTCTATTAGATGAAAAACTGCCACTCTCAATAACTCATGTATTCTGTTGCGTTTTAATCGACAGTTTTGTGTTAAATAAACGAATATGATGATGATATAATACTGTGGCCACTGCGGGTAACTTGAATGTGCCTTGACAACAGACAGTTTATGCCAGTTCTACCCAGGGCCGGCCCTAGCCCAAATGGCGCCCCAGGCAAAGCATACATTTGGCGCCCTCTGATCCCCACTCCACGGTCCACCCCACGTCACAACACAATGATGAACCAGCCAGAGCATTACGCTCGACTGAGTTATTTATTTATATTTATTTTTATAATTTTTATTTGACTTTTGGGAGAATGGTAAAATGCAAAAACTCTTCAATTTACTCAAAAATTCGAATTACCGAAAAACGAAAAAATATTTATTTAAAACATTATTTGTTGAAGTAATCAGAAATCTTTGTCTGCTTCTAGTTTTTCTCCAGCAGGTTTCAGTTTATCAAAACACATTAAAGATTAAGGCAATTTAAGTAAAATTAATACCAGCGATATTAGTATATTACAAACGAATTAGGGCTACTAGCCTACTACCAGATGACTGGGTACTATCACTAACAGCTATAGCCAAGTAGTTTCAGTCTGGTTGAAATAGTTGGTAAGCCCTATGCTTCTTGATACTAACATCTGTTTCTTGGTTTTTTACAATTTTGAGGAGCCAAAAACCTCTGACTCTTCATATGGTTTTACATAATTTATTCATTTTTATAATTAAAATTTTAATTTCATAAGATCAAAAACATAAATTAATTGATTTAGATATATTTAAGAAAACTGTTATTAAAATGTAAATGTATATATTCATACTGATAATTAACTTAACTAATTTAGGCTATGCAACTGCGATGTCTCCTCGGCAGTCAACAAAATTTATTTAATAATGATTGGTCTACATAGATTAAAAGTACTTCACAATTATTTTCTTCAACAGTACTGTTGGCATTTTGAGTCGTACTGTTTCACTATATGTCAGCATCAGATTAATGGACGGTCAGGTCTATTACAGATACAGACGACAGAGTACAGACTGACATGAAATAATTGAATTTCAATGGTGAAAGTAAAATTTGTGTGGTATTGAAATGGAATTAATAGAAAAGTGCAATGAAATCAATATTATTGATATTATTTTATGTGTTCCAAAATCGAAAGTTTGAATTCAAATGAAAATAATCATTGTAATTGAAAAATGGCTAAAAATGTGAGAAACATAAAACTGTAAGAATACATTTTTTGTCAAAATGGCGCCCCCTAGACTTTGGCGCCCTAGGCAACTGCCTGCTTTGCCTGTGCCTAAGGCCGGCCCTGGTTCTACCTCCAGTGTCTGATCCTAATTACGCGAGAAGTATCTCCAGAGTTCGACGAACTTGATGAAGTGTCTAGACGACGTTTTAGTTTGTTTTTCCCCATTTCTATTTTATTTCCTTTATTTTCGTAAGAAATTAAGTTTCCCGCCTTGACGCGCGAAAACGTCGAAACGATATTCCGATCACAGTGAAATCAAAACCAAAATTATTGAATATGCTTTCGCATTTCGAACCTGATTTATTTCCACGGAGAATTCGAGCGATAAGTCCATAAAAACCGTAACTTTTGTAGTTAAGAACGTTCACTCTTAACGTTTATTTTTAACTTTTATTATCAAATGTATCGATGATATTTAGTCGTAACGGTCGCCACCTGGCGAATCCAATACAGACACGTTCGTCTGCTGATTCTTATAGTTCGAGTATTATATTTTAATACAGATACAATACAGACACGTTCGTCTAATAAACACGTTCGTTTAATACAGATACAATACAGATACAATACAGACACAATACAGATACAATACAGACACGTTCGTCTAATAAACACGTTCGTTTAATACAGATACAATACAGACACGTTCGTCTGCTGATTCTTATAGTTCGAGTATTATATTTTAAAAAGGGGTGTAATAATAATTTTGAGCATTCTCCACGATCTGCGTGGAGAATTGCATAACAGCTTTCAGCTTTTGCTTAAAAGAGGTGTGCAATTATTTCGACCAGTTCTCACTGTTCTGATTGAATAATAAGTAACTAAGTAAGTATAATTATTCTTTATTAAACCAATTGCATATCCGCACTCTGGTGTACATAAATCGTAACAACAACAAACAGTTAATGTCAACAGGAGTACAACATTCTAATAATAAACGTCTTTCGCTGTAAATTATCTGCAAGAGGTACACAATGGTCGTGCGATCGCGGTCGCAGGGTATATACAGCTCGCAATACTGTAAATTATAGTTGAATATATTAATTTCTAATTGACGTTGGTTTGGTTAGTTACTTGTTGTTTAATTATGCTGTGTCACAACAAAGATGATTAGCGTCGCCCTCCTCATTTTTTCAGACGTAGGACTGACATGCCAGAGTCTACCGATAGTGGTGGATTTTCATTGGCAATATACGTCTGAAAGTGTGATTAGCAATCTTTTTTATTTATTCCAAAAGCTTAACAAGATTTACAACTGCTTCTTTAAAAAGTATTTGTATATATCAGTTCATCTCTTGATTGCAGATGAATCGTTCCAGTTGACCTGAGTCCGCCACTACCTTAAATGTGGTACAGCCAGTCCCAAGCCTGGAAAAGAAGGAGGGCGACGCAAATCATTTTTGTTATAACATAGTGTTGCTAAAGAGGAACTAACCAACTAGTGGGGTGTGTAGTGAAGGTCGCCTCTACCCGTCGCTCGAATAGTGGTGGGTGAGGTCAGTCCCAACAGGTTTGGCAGCCATAAGATGTCGCTAAAAACACTGAAGACTAGGCTACTATAGCTTTTGCATAGTAGAAGTAATAAAAGTCAATGTCAACGGGCATTACAGTCGTAAGATGTCGCTATTTAATTACATAGAGCAATATAGCTGAAATTCTCTATGATACACATATTGCGGTAAAATAGTTGGATGCATATTAAACAATAATTGGCAGCAATTATCACATAGAAGAAATTTTCAAAGTAAAAAAATCTTAATAAACATTCTTAAAGTACCAGATATTCTTAATAATAGTTACCTTTGGTCTAATTTTGAAACAGGTTTTATTACAAATTTACACAACGGCCATTGACGAAGACGTTATATTAATTACTGCAACTTACGCGACGCAACGCGACTGAACTGAAATAGTAGTAGTTTCAGTTAATCGACACTGTGTGATAGCAGAGATTGTATTGCATTGTATTGTATTTTCGTTTATTCAAAACTGGCTGTCATAACGCAGCCAACGACAAAAGTGCGTAACTTATGGTTATAAGTAAAGTGCCTTGACAAGTTATAGATATGGATATTGTTCATTCATCCTCCTTCATCCAGGCTTGGGACTGGCACTGCCAAAGTGCGAGCAGTGGCGTAGTTACTGAACTGAAATAGTCGCAGTGACGATTACGATTGTAAATCTTTTTAAAGGAGCGGTTCAATCAATCAATCAAATCAGTTTATTTCCTGATCCAGCAAAGTACAATTATAGCACAACAAACACAGTAATTACACCAGTTGTGGATACCAAGGAGGAGACCCAGAAGGGATGAAGAATCCCGCTAATAGGGCCACCTAATAATTGAGAATAACAACAATGAATGCATGACAGCCGGTTCTTGTTATTACACGAAGACTTTGATGACCAGAAAATGGATAAATAATTAAACAAAATTACAAACATAACTTAACTAACACTTCACTAACACACCCAATAGAAAAGAAAATCAGAATTCAAGTAATTTGCTGAATGAGGTAAAGGCGTAGTCTTTTCTTAAAAAACGCAGACCAGGTAGTTGACGAATAGATAACGGAATACTATTCCAAACGATGGCCCCTGCAAATCTGATAGAAAATAACCGAGTGTTTGTATGAGCAAAAGGTTGTCGATATAATTTTGAATTTCTTGTAGAGTAAGAATGAATATCAGAGGCACGTAGGAAGAGTTGTCTATAAATTACTGGTAACAAATTATGCTCGTAACGATACATAAATTCACCAATCTGTGCCTTCCTAATTTGTTCAATTTTTAAGAATTTAAATTCTAAAAATAGTTGACTAGTATGAGAACCGTAAGGAACACCAGCCACGCAACGGATAGCTCGTTTTTGCAGAATGGTCAGCCTTTGTAGATTGGGTTTATAAGTAGAAGCCCATATTATATTGCAATAAGCGAAGTAGGGATAGATGAGAGTGTAATAGAGGGTTAACCGAACATGGGGTGGCAGTAGGTATGAAGCTCGTTTTAGAATTCCTACATTCTTAGCTATTTTAGAGGAAATAGCTTCTATGTGATCTTTCCAAGATAGATGTTGGTCTAATATAACTCCTAAAAATTTAGATGAGGTTACTTGATTAATGAGATAACCATCAATACAGAGAGTATTAGAAGTGGTAGGCAATAGTTTCCTATGGGACCTGAAAAGAATATAATTGGTCTTATCTAGGTTCAGTGATAATTTATTGGCACGAAACCAATTAGCAATGTGAATTAGTTAAGCATTCACTATTTGGTATAAGTTTGCGAGTGAGCTGTGTGAATAAAATATGTTAGTGTCGTCGGCAAAGAGCACGAAGTACATAAGTGGTGATGCATTTGGAAGGTCATTAATGAAGATGAGGAATAATATAGGTCCAAGGTTCGATCCCTGCGGAACACCAAATCGGACTGTGCGCATCGTCGAGTAGGCACCATTGCAGTAGACCACCTGTGAGCGATTCTCAAGGTAACTAGCAAACACTTAAGCTGAACACCTCTTATACCATAGTTGTTAAGTTTTTTAAGCAGAATATTATGGTTCACCGTATCAAAAGCCTTGGCCAAGTCAAAAAAGACACCAAGGGAATATTCATTATTCTCTATTGCTTCAGATATCTTATCCTGGATACTCAACAATGGCATAGATGGGGAATGACCAGCTTGGAATCCATGTTGAGATGGATATATGATGTTAGTTTTTTCAAGAAAATTACTTAATCTTTCGTACATTAATTTTTCAAAGATTTTAGCGAAGAATGGAAGGACAGAAATAGGTCTATAATTAGCTTCATCGCTCCTTTCACCTCTTTTAAAAATGGGAACTACCTTAGCAATTTTTAAAGCGTTAGGAAATATGCCAGTGTTAAAGGAACAGTTCACTATTTCTGACAGTGGTCTAGCTATATTAGCAATATAGGGGGAAGCGACAAACGGGTCTATGTCATCGATTCCCTTACTATGGGATAGACGAATTGTTCTGTTTAGTCTAATTATTTCCTCTGAAGTTGTTTCTTCAAGACCAAAAGAGCTGATAGTAGGAGGGCTTAAATAATCTTCAAACGGAGAGATTGGATCAGGTATTTTTGTAGACAAAATTTCGGCAATTTCAGTGAAGTAGATATTAAATTTATTGGCTATTTCATCCGGATCCTCAATCTTAATCCCATCAGAAATTAAAGAATTGACAACCGAATCATTGTTCATCATTGTTTTCATTTTAGTGCATCCGTGTATTTTACGACTACCACGACCATCGATATCAACCTTATATTGCTAGAATTCATTTAATATGGACGTTGAACTATACTGATTGACGAGGTGACCCTGATGTATGTATGTTATAGCGCCCCTTGAGAATTGCTACTCAGAGGCGCTCCCGACTACAGCGCGGACACTGAATCGGAGTTTCACACCAAACATTGCGAGTGAAGGACTTGCCCAGGGTCCCTACGCGGCAACTTGAGGTGTATTCGAACCCGCAACCCTCCGGCTGCAAAGCACCGAACATACCCCGCGCCCCACAATAATTATAATTTATGCATATTAAATCCGTTTTAAAGGTGTTTTGAAGAACCGTTGAATTGGCTTTAGTGTATCCGTATATCTTATTATTACTAGAACCCCACCAACTAGTAGAAGAAAGTCAACGAATAGACGAAGTGACGTACTTAATATAACATCTGGGTAAACCGTTTAAAAGGTGTCAATGACGTCTTTGAACTTCGTGGATATTTGCGTTATTTTCTTTCGATAAGAGAATTTGGTTAAGTTTTATTTTTATTCAATGGCACAATATAAACGTCACTGCGGTTGACGGTTATATAGCACTTTCGAAATCGTATTTACTGTGTGTAGGAAGAGGTTCGCATGTTGCAGTGTTTAACGACATCTTGTGCTGTTGACGTCGAACGGACATTTTTCGTGCATATTTGAAGATGCACTACAGTGTATTTCATTCAAACTGGAATAACATGAAGATGCTCCTAATGGGCTTAAAACGTGCTGAATCAATGCGTTTAATTAGATAGCCTACCTTTAAAACGTTTTCTACCAAACTATATAAAGTGCAGCTGCGTTAACTGGTTTGTTAAGTGCTGTAATATGCCAAACTAATCTTTGTCGACGGCAACGGCCTGCCTATGTTGTCATAAGCTGCCGTTAAACTGTGGATCCACTGGTTTGTTTTTGAGTTGAAGTAAGATTAGGGGATTATGAGTTCGCTAGAGGACGCGGTTGTCGAATACCGTTACATCGTTGTTTTTTAAATGAAAACTTACGGAGGTTGCGGAAAACTTTACGGATTCTATGGATTTATATCTATCAAATGACTTTTTCTGCAATTAAATCATCAGAAATGCGAAATATCAAGGGATAATCGACAGTTTTTTTGACTTGATTGTGGTTGTGGTCAAGATATTGTTTCGGTTTGTTTTCGCGTCATTCTGGCGGGAAAATATCTGAATTAATTTGTTACGCAAGTAAACAAATAAATTTGACGCGGAAAAGAACAAACGAAAGCGATCTTTTAATACATCAAGTTCGTCGAAATCGGGCAATGTTTCGTTGGACATACCCGATGAGGAGAAATTACACGCCGGACAGAAATCTGACGCACAACAGACAGATCAAGAAATCTTGTCAACAGCCAGTGAAACTACCTCTTCGAAATCTGGTTTAAGTCAAAATACTTCAAATATAACAAAAACTGAAGATTCATGCGAAGAGATATCAGGTAACCATACATCCGAATCTGTCGAGGATTTGAGAAATTTCATTTACACTTCCTGTGACAATCTTCGCAATTAAAATGTACAATACAAGTGTGATCACTTTGAATCATATAATGAATCTATGGCTAGAAGAAGGTCACGGTCACTGGGAAATCGTCCGGATTGGGCGGCAGGTTCAGGGAGTGAAAAGAAATTGGTGTGAAATGACTTTTTGCTTAATTATAATAAGTATGTTCGTTTTTAAGGGTGTTTAAAGTAATCAAAATAATTTCATCAATTATTGTTAACGACGTCTTATGGCAACGATGTACAACAGTTCTCACCGCTCCTAAATGGCATAATACAGCTCTTGCGTAATTTATATGGACTAAAAGTATCCTCTGAATTTTTCAAAAGTTGAATGAGCGCAGCCGCTAAATACATGTACATAGTTTGGTCGGCAGTGTCTTAAAGGTGTCTAACAAAGGAATAGACGACATGATTTTACAACTAATTTTTCTACGTGGATCGCAATATTGAAAAATGCGAAAACTAAAATTAACGAGAAAAGGAGAAATGAGCTTGCTGCGGATGATCGCAGAGATTTCAAGACTACAGAGAATGAGAAACGATGGTATTAGACAAGCATTAGGTATCCAAGCAACTCTGCTATTCAAAGTCGTTCAAAAAAAGAATTCGATGGAGATTCCGCTGGATAGATATTATCAATGAGGACATAACATCACTTGGACTGACACAAAGGGCAGCAATGGACTTGACAAATGACCGTGGTCAATGGATGTCGTTTATTCGTACACATCGCCCCTAAATAGCTGACGTCAGGAACTGATGATGATGATGATGATGAATGAATGAATGAATGAATGAATGAATGAAGTGCATTGCATTAGCCACTGTTTAGTGCCTTCAAGGACGTCTTATGGCTCTAAGGCTAGTTGAAGTCTAATCTTATCTCCTATTTAGCAAAATCTATCTTGTCTCGTCTTTGTAACCGGTGATCATGTGAAAAGTTTATGTCCAACGACGCTGGGCCATAAGACGAATAACATCACCCCTTCCTTGTGCTCCCTTGGGTCTGGCGCTACCCGAGTATCAAGCAGTTTCAAAGCCAATCCTCTAAAAAAAGTCGACTTCATCAGGTCAATACTGTTTGGAAAAGATAAGGACTGCAGAGAAGAGGCTCATAAAGCAAGGAAAGAAATACATTGAAATACCGCCAATGTGAACTGAAGGAGAATAAAGCGTAATTGTAATTGTAAACGTTACATGAATGTAAATGCAGTAAAATCACAAAATGCAAAAATGTTGTCTTGCTTTCAAGTAGGCCTAAGCTCTATTGTATGAAAACAGAAACAAATAAACAAGAACAGACTCTGTTTGGTAAAATTAGACACCTCTTTTAAGAAGGAAAATTATATAATAAAATTAAATCTGGTCTCTTAACCTATGCTAATCCTCTCGGCTTGATGTAAGATTCGCAAAAAGTTCAATAAACCAGATTAAAGTTGGGCCATATGAATTTGAAGAATAGATTGTACCAGAGGCGTAGCTAGCTTTCAATGGACCCTTGTGCAGGGGTCCCGAATGGGCCCCTCCCTGTCTGGCCCTGTAAGGCCTGTACCCTTGCGTTCTTACTATCAAGATTACCAAAACTAAACAATGACATTTAATATTTAAGCATGCAATAAAATCACATTGCTACTAACAGAATAAACATGAATGCTGCAAAAATTAGACATACTGTATATATATTACAATGTTATAGTTGCCGTGATGTCGCAATCGAATTTAATACGTATCACGGTGCATACCTATTCACTTATAGTACTAGTACTTAAAGCAATGCAATGGCATTATAGAGTTTTCTTTCTAGACTTTTGCTTAGCAAAAATGTCATCATCTTTTTCCTGAAACTGTGTTACTAGCACAGTCAACGCAAGCTGTCTCATTGTCATTCTGAAAATCAGGCTCCAAATGACGAGCTATCAATTCTGGTCCATGATCTGAATTTGCAAACCAAAGAATCGTTGAGTCTTCGTGGTACTTTAGCAATATTCCATGAAAGTTCAAAAATAGAGGCAAATACATGATTCCCTGGGACCCTGATCCACCTCTGCACCATTTGACGTCTCCCTGATTTTTGGGGTGAGACTTGAGAGGAGTTGAGAGAGGTGTCAGGTCGCCACCGTAACCATAGCCATTAGATAATGGGAATGCTTGAGCATGCCTGTGCCTACATGTAGTATGAAGTTTCTGTGGAGCACTGTTTAATGACAATACAGGAACGTGACAGGTCGTTTTTTGTTTACAAGTAAACGAATGGATTAGCGACTGTATTCGGAACACGAAGAACTATACATGCACTTTCGCAGTAGTTTTAGACACTTCCCTAGAACCGGGCCTCAGGGCAACAACAACTCCTCTCATTGGCCCTGTAGATGGACAGACATGAATCATCACACCTATCCTAAACGATAGCATAGGCACGCCCTTTCCATTTGCATACGAAGGGGCCAAGAACTGCCAATAAACTAGTATTATAATATATAGTAGCACTTGACCAGACCAAAATTAATATCCTACCTATCTGATAAAATATGGCTGGCTTGCGTCATTATGTCAATTAATATTGCCCAAGTTTCACGTAGTTTGAATATAATATGTTCAATTAAAACCATTAAAATCTACTGTACACAATTAATGTATTGATTCATCTGAGATTTACCAGACGCGTAAGTTTTCCCCCACAAAGTGGGTTGACCAATTCCCCCTCCTCCCCTCTCCTTCCCTCTTCCCAGACTTTCTCAAATGTCAATTACAATTCATGCAACATGAAACAATAGGCAAGTAAATTAAAGTAATGGCACCTTTTAATATTGCGATAGTTAGCTATACGCAAGGACATGCAAGAATTATACACAGAGCGGTTAAATGTCGTTGCGTGAACTTGCTTCAAACCAAAACTTCGCTGTCATGTCGCAAAATATATTTGAGCACAGGACCAAAAAGTGGTGTCGACTTTCTGGCTGTCATCACCACTTTTAAAGGTGGTGGTGACCGAACACCACCGTCACAATAGTCCGTTTATTCATAGTGACAAGGTTGACACAGACGCAAGTATGCTGTGGTCAGATCATCCTCCTGTAACAGGTTTTTCAATAAAGGATATACTTACCTGATTACTTAATTACTTAAACTCGGTTAAAGTCGTCTTGCGGGCCGACTGCGTTGGACGGAACTCCGTACTTGGTCGGAGGTGGGTATGAACTTTTCATGAACGCAGTGCCTTGGCTAATCTACATCGGTCATCCTTTGACCTCTTACTGTCGACCAAGTGAAGTGACGAAACATGTTTGATGTAATGGATAACACCAGGCAGTTATGATATGTGTAGGGTTCTGCATCTAATGCGAATTATTTCTTATTCCAGTTGATTAGGTAAGTTGCATGGGATGTCAATGAGGAGTGAAGATCCGCTGTGCAGCATATATTTGTATAGAAAAGTGAATATAAATAAAAATGTGTTAGAGTTATTTATATCGAAGGGAAAATCACGAAAATTCCAGGTCGAAAGAAGACAGTGAAAAATTCACGCAGCTAACCGACGACATTCACACCTTTAAACCGGTTTAAACAGGTTATATATAAGTGTCACTTGGTTTATACGTTTCGTTCACCTTTTCTTTCTATCTAGTAATAATTATTAGGTCAACGTCAATGGCCGTAGTCATAAGACGTACGGATATGAACTCAGCCACTGCTCGTGCTCTAGTAGTGCCAGTCCTGGAGAAAGGAGGGCGACGCTAATCATCCTTGCTAGACACAGCGACGTTAAACAGAAACTACAATCACAGAAAAAGCAGTTTGCTAATTACAAGGTCTATGTCATTTATTTAATACATAATTATATAAAGATAGCGAGTAATTAATTAATTAAATAAATGAATGAGTAAGTAATCGACGATTTTCTTCGTAAAGTAAGCGTATGGGTATTTATAGCTGCTTTCAGGAACCTCACAGACGCCTTTACTTGCGCCGCAAACGCGACATAGACATTTATGTCACTTACTTGGTCACAGAAACAAATGTGCGAGCGAACAAATAGGCGAGGACTGTAGTCGTAATCGTAAACTAAAAAAACTGTAATCCTTAAATCGTGTAGTCTTAAGTCAGGGCTCCTTGTGTCAGAAAAGCATCGTCGTAATAGGCCATTTTGACATAGCTAATTTTCACCGTTCGTATGACGTAATGCAGCCTCTGAATTAGACTAAAGGTTAGTTACTGTTTTACGACACTGAGTCACAACAAAAATGATTAGAGTTGCCTTCCTCTTTCTTTTTCTTAGGACTGGCATTGCGGGCAGTGGCGGAGTTGGAACTTAAAGTTGTGATGGATCCACAGTTTAACGGCAGCTTGTGACAACATAGGCCGGCATAATACAGCTCTTACTTGGAACTTAACCCTTTGGAGGTGAGGTGGGGTATGACACACCCCATAGGTGTTCTACGCTGCGTTTTCTACGGAAAAGGTGGAACCAGCTTGGATTATTTTTGTCTACCTTAGTGACTGTGAAATACGGACACTTTGGGACAATTTAAGGTACTTTTGAATGCACATTTTTTATTTTGCTGCAGATAAAAGTGAAATTATAATATTTCGTATTCATGTTGATTTTTATTAATTAAAAAAAGTTACGGCTCATTACAGACAAAATTGGGCGATAATGGAATATATTGTAGATATAAGATATAAGATACATTATAGTTTTGCATCGATGTAAAATTGATCCATTATTACGGGTATTATGTCACGTGTTCGCAAACCTTACATGTTTCAAAGGCCACGAAGATGCCACTGCAGAGGATCGCTTTGATTTTGAACGCCACCGCCCTGGCCATTTCAATTATGATTGAAAACAGTTATTTGTTCCCGATAATCACAAGTTTAGCAGATAATTGGTTACAAAACTATACCCTAGCTCACAATTAATGTTATGTAGTTGATATTTCGACTTGCAAGTAAAAATATGTATTGGGGTATATGCAGTGCGACCACTCTCCATTTTTCTGAAATCCCAAGCTCTTGCCAGAAAAATCCCAAGATTGGCAAAAAGTGTATAAAAAATCACAAGTTACCGAAAAGGAAAAAGTTGTGATGAAAATACGAAATGCGTTTTAACTTTTAACAATCACAATTATTCACAAAAAATGCCTAGTTAAGGAATTCCCAGAGAAAAATCGGAGCATAACATTGAATTAACAATGCTTACAGGTTACAATAATAATAAACGCCTTTCAGACTGAGCGAGTTTTCTAATCTGATTCGCTGCGACTGTTGAAAAGTACGGTAAAAACTAGTCTGTAGACCTTAGAAAAAATCCCAAAATTGCTAGGCAAAATCCCCAGATCCCAAGTAGGACCCCCAAAATCAAAAGATCTTGGGAAAAATCCCAAGCAGTGGTCGCACTGGGTATATGTCATACCCCACCTCACCTCAAACTTTCCAATGCTTCCAATGCTTCACCTCACCTCCAAAGAGTTACAATTATTATTATAACCACAGTTTAACGTCGTCTTATGACATCAAAGGCCGTTGACGACAATACAGAAAATATACAATACAATCAGAACAAGAAACTTATAGCATCCGAACAACACCATTAAAGGTGTCAGACGGAGCTTTACAATTTCACTAATATTCAATATTTTGCAACATAAAGTATCTCATCTCACACTGTCTGCGATCACCATGTCCCGACAAATTTCATTAACTAACAAAGCATACATGTATTATAATTGATTAAGGTATTCCTTTAAACTGTTCATGTACATTAACCAAGCCATACCATTATGCAATATTGAAGAACTAAAGTTGAATGATAGTAATATTGTAATATGAATATTCATTAACCAATAAGTAATGTTTATAATTTTCTAACATCGGGTTCTTATTATTATGACATAACATATTTT
This sequence comes from Aporrectodea caliginosa, assembly GCA_020284085.1. Lineage (NCBI taxonomy): Eukaryota > Metazoa > Annelida > Clitellata > Crassiclitellata > Lumbricidae > Aporrectodea > Aporrectodea caliginosa. The sequence continues at coordinate 821,178 of JACEVL010000040.1, forward strand.
TTTTAAAAATCAACAGTCGAAAAGAATTCGTCCATGGATATTTCAGCAAACAGCATTGCAACACAGTACTGCAATATTATGCAACACAGCAGGCACTCCGATACAGCAACCAAACCAAACCATTTGTAATATATAATACTGAAGAACCAAAGTTGAATAATAGTAACCAGCGTTGCAACCAACATTGCAACCAACATTGCACAATAGTAATATGGCAATATAGATAGTCATAAACCAATAATTAATATTAATAATTTTCCAACATCAGAATTTTATTATAAATGTTATATGACATAACATATTTAAAAATTAACAATTGAAAGATGTTATCTATGAGTGTTTCAGTAACCAAAATGTACACATACAACCTAAATTAAAGTATAATAGTCCAGTGACAACTTGTGAATCACAATAATGCATTATTTATTTCAAAATTATAAAAGTATCGATCATATTTCGATCAATTATCGATCAATTATCGATCAATTTAATACAAAATTGGTGCAATAAAAATGGTTTTAGAATATCCATGAATAAAACGACTGCAGTCCTCTTTTCAAAGAGAAATAAATTATCAAGGATTACTATAAAGATTGATCAAAAACATATTAAGATAGAAAATAAAGTAAAATTCTTGGGTGTAATTTTTGATAGTAAAATGAGTTGGAAACCACACACATTGATTATATTGTTGAAAAATGTAAAAAGAGGTTAAACCTTTTAAGAGCCATAAGTGGCTATGGTTGGGGAGCTTGTAAAAAAACACTCCTAACCATATATAGAGCATTAATCAGGTCTATTTTAGATTATGGTGATGTTGCCTATTCTTCAGCCTGCAAGTCTTACTTGGATAAACTAACATGTATTCAAACTGAGGCTCTTAGATTATGTTGTGGAGTTCCAAAGGGTACTGCAGCATCAGCACTTCAAAATGAATGTGGAGAATTACCACTTCATTTAAGGCGACTCCAAAATTCATTAAAATTTGGAGTTAAAATTTTGGGTAGTAAATTTCACCCCCTTACTAGAGTCATGGAAAATCACTGGACAAATGTTTTTAGGACATCTGATAGTAGGGAACATTCAATCTATACTCGTACCTCTGAATTCTTCTCTTCACTTGATACATCATTTATTGGCCCCTCCTTCCCTTCTTCTGCTCCTTGGTGTAATAAAGAAATAGAAGTTGACTTATCACTGAAGAAATGTATAAATAAGAAATATGATCATCCTGAATTTCTAAAACAAAATGCTTTAGAATTAATTTCTAAATATGAGTCTTATATACATATCTATACTGATGGGTCAAAAGTAAATGACGTTGTTGCTGCTGCTTTCACGGTACCAAGTTTAAATGTAGATAAGAAATTTAGATTGTGTATTAATTCTAGTGTTTATGCAGCTGAATTAACTGCAATTGTTGAAACTGTTCTTTGGATATTAAACAGTGAGTGTTATAATAATTGTAAGTTTGCGATTTTCTGTGATTCATTGAGTGCTCTTACATCAATTAAGAGATCTTACTGTCAGTCTAGACCTACTTTACTAAATGTTTTATTATATCATATAAGCAAACTAAATTCTAATCAAATAAGATTTATTTGGATCCCAAGTCACATTGATCTGTTAGGTAATGATAGAGCAGATACTTTGGCTAAAGAAGGTCTATCTATTGATCACATAAATTCTACTAATTATCTTGAACTTCAGGAAATTTTTACTTTAATAAAACTTTTTATAGTAAATAAATGGCAACTAGAATATAGTAATGATAATAAAGGTCATTTTTATAAATCTATTTGTCCAATTGTTAGTACAGATATAAAATATTTCGAACCTTATAGGCATAAGGAAGTCCAAATTTCTAGATTACGTCTAGGAGTGGCCAATACTAATCAAAGACTATTCGTTATAAAAAGGCATTCAAACGGTTTATGTGATACCTGTCAAGTCAAGGAGACAATTCATCACCTCTTGATTGACTGTGTAAAAGAAGATATTTCAGAATTACTTAGAAATAAATGTCAATTATATAAACACGAAATTTCCATTAAAACCCTTATGACGGTAAATTTATTTCAAAATGAAGTGTATAGGTTAGTTAAGATAATCAATAAAGGTAAAATTTTGTAATTGGATATTTTAAGTTTGTTCCTGTGAATAGTTGTATTTCTTAGTTATAACTATAAATATTTAATTAGTCTTTTATTAAGAGTTACAATAAACACGGCTGCTAAATACATAATGTTGGTGTGTAGCGTTTTAAAGGTGTCTAATAAAGCGCATAGCTTTAGCCACCGTTTACCTCTTTTAAGGACGTCTTATGGCTCTCAGGGTCTTTGACGTAGAACTTATCTCACCCTTCAATTAACAAGATTTATCTTTACTCCTCATTGTGACAGGCGATGATGTAGAAGGTTTTTATTTTTCAGCGTTGTGTAATAGGATTATTAGCGTCTCCCCTTCCGTACCTCTGTGGGGGTCTGGCGACACCGAGTATAAGGCAGTGGCCGTGTTTCAATGCCTATTATCTACAACCCATGTCCATTGTTTTGGTCTGTATGTATTTAAAAAGATCTTAAATCGAGTTAAGAAATTCATTGAAATGTCAACACTGTGGACTGTTGGAGAAAAAAGGGTAATTGTAATTGTAAATGTTACTTGAATGTAAGTGCAGACTGATCTAAAAAATAAATATTTTCTTTTGCCTTAAAATATGACATGTTACACCGAAACTAAATAAGGAAGAACAGTCGGCATACTTCGTAATATTTAGACACCTCTTTTAATGTAAATTGTTTTATATAGGTATATGAGATCTGGCGCTTGAACCTTGTGTTAAAAGAGCTGTATTATGCCAAAAAAATTATCTTTGTCGGCGGCAACGGCCTACGTTGTCATAAGCTGCCGTTAAACTGTGGATCATACATTTGAACAAGTTCTTCATCCGTGATAATATTTATTAACCCATTTACCGCCGCTATGAGAAATAGCCACTGCATTATGCTGTAACTGATAGTAGGTCATCAATATGATGCCAATAGACTTCTGGCAGTGCATTTTTATTGGAACAATAAGTGGTGTCCTAGTTACAGGACGTTGCGTTTTCGCAACTTCGGCAGGAAAGATGAATGTGCTTATTACAATAATGTTCTATTAGTTTATCGATTGTATTCGTGTTAATTTCAATAAAAATGTTTGTGCTTGCTGTCAACTGAATTAAGTTCAATGTCACTTGGTTTCATGGTACTCAGCAAAGCATTTGTATCGTATTGTATTGTATGTGTTAATTTATATAGCGCCGACCACAGCAGTGGCCATTCAGTAGCGCTCCCAGTGTGAGAACCCCTAGAGAAGAAAAAGGTTTTGAGGAGGGAGAAGGCTAAAGGAAGAGACCCAGAAATAATGATAACACGTAGAGGGGAAGGAAGGCTGGAAGGGCATTCCATAGGGAGGGCCCAATAGTGGCAAGAGATCTAGTTTGGGCCATAGTGGTCCTAACTGGTGGAACAAAAAGAGCATGCCTGACCAAGGAGCGAATGCGATCCCTAAGATTTTCAGGAGCAATGCCCAATTTGGATTAAAGGACTAGGAAAAGAACTTTGAACTGAATTCGAGCTGTGAGAGGAAGCCAGTGCAATTGATTGATCATAAACGAGGAGATATGCATGCCAACTTTGCATTCGATACACGTGTAGTACGAGGTGCCATGGCGCGACCGACAATGCAGTCGACGGCCATCCTCGCTCTTGGCTATGATGTGGTCAGCATCAGAGGAGCCGCGTGGGTCGTACAGCTGTTTCAGCTGGATGGGATTCCACGGTGAAGCCTTGGGCCTTGTTCTTCGGTACCATCTGCCGAATCATCATTTTGGTCCTGATGGCTTCACAGCAAGCAGCGAGATGACTACCCTGCGACGAATTCAAATTCATCAACTCTATTGCTGTGCACTCTTTGATACAGAGACCATGCATTACAGACAGTGATGTCAATGCAGTTTGTGAAGAGCGACCACCACCATTTCTTTCCTTTCACTGCAATTCGGTACTTGGCGACGTAATTGTCCAGCTGGTCGACCCCTCCATGTGTGCATTGTATGATGAAATGCGATTAGACTGAAATCGTAACAACAGAGTGTGCCCAGTGAAGAGTGGCAGCACTGAGTACGCATGGGCGAGCCAGAAAAATATTTCGGAGGGGGTTTTAAGATTTCGGGAAGGTTCCATTGGAAATGGTCGCAAAAGTTCGTTTTGTTGTATTTTACATGTAAAAGCGGTGGCCCGTCATTAGCGCGCACGACAATTGCGCGCCGACAATTGCGCGCCGACAATTGCGCGCCAAAAACCCCGTCAATTGCGCGCACCGTCAAATGCGCGCAAAAGCGCTCAACACGGTTTTAAAATAGTTTTTTGTAAACAAATGTAAACGAATGTAAAGACAGGACGGCAAACAAATGTTACAAAGTGCTGAAAACTTCAAAGTAGACCTACGATTATACGCCGCCTTAACCTTTCGGACAAATGTAAGAGAGTGTAGAAAACTTCAAAGTAAGTACGAATTGCTGCCGCCTAAACCTTTCGGCGACGCTTTGCGAACACGATATTTTAAACTTTCTCATTCCTAGAAACAAACATAATGATGAAACGTTCCTCGTGGCTGTTTAGACAAAATACTGGAGAATAAGTTTATAAACATACTTTCACTCCAGCGCCATTTGTTCAAGGCGACATTCACATTTGTTGGGACGTCATAAATTCACAGTTAAATGACTAATTAGTTCATAATCAAGCAAATAAAATATAGAAGAAATAAATCGTTTGTTTGTTTATGCGTTTGTTTATACACATGTTTATGCGCGCAATTGTCGGCGCGCAATTGTCCTGCGCGCAATTGACGGTACGCGCAATTGTCGGCGCGCATTTGTCGGCGCGCAAATGTCTTGCGCGCAAACGACGGGGTGCCGTAAAAGCATATAAAAATGTTTTAGGAAACTTATTGGGGGAGGGGTGTTGAACCCGTATAACCACCCCCTAAATACGCCCATGTGAGTACGCCATCGTTAATGAAGCATTAGACTGAAATTGTTGTAAGTAATCGTAAACTGACATAAGTTTATCTGAGTTACTATATGTCGCAATGTGTAAGTTACTTATAACGCATTCCGCCGAAGTTGCGAAAACGCAACATCAAAATTTCGCTCATTGGGGCATCAACATACAATGAGGCATACTATTAAGAAACAAGTAATATTAAACTATCACATAAGTACTCCAAAGGAGACAGAATAGCTTCTTATAAATATAACGTCTTATGACAGAAAAAAATTATTGAAGAAAACCACTAATTAGACGTGAAAAACAACAAAGTTTGCGCTACTCAAAAAAATAGCAGACACTCACAGAATATTATATTTGCTACCAGCAGACGTAATAGACACCTAGTAAGTAAGACAACATGAATTTATGTGGGTTTTTCGTGTCTTCAATTTGTCCCCGATTTTCAAACAGTGCGTTGCGTTTTCGCAACGGTGGCGGTAAATGGGTTAACATTAAGACGCGAAAAAGTTCAATTGATTAGAATAGGATTGTGAATTTGAACAATAGATTGTTTAGTCTTAAAATATATCCAACTGGTCTGCCTGACAATATTGCGAAAACCATCTCACACCTTCTAAAATATCATAAGAAAAAATATAAAAAAGACACCGCGTGATTCCAGACTTACAAATGTAAAAAGAATATCAAGGTGATGTCGAGGTCAACGATCCAGGAAGCAGACATGTCGTTAAACAATGGAAACCACTAACTCCTCCCTCCACCAATGCCCATGCTCTGAGAGTGCCAATCCAAAGGATGGTGAAGGAGGAGGGCGACATTCATCTGTCTTTAACACCAAAATGTGGAAAACGGTGTGAAACTCCGATTCAGCGTACGCGCAGTAGTCGGGAGCGCCTCTGAATGGGAATCTGGTAGGGCGCTATAACAAGTGTTCAAATACAATACAATGCTATACAATTAATCGACTATGTCACAAGTGTCAACACAGCGTCTTTAAACAGAAACTACGCACATGCACTCTGTCGTAACAGTGATGTTTAGCGTCACCCTCCTCATTTCTCCAGGTCTTAGACTGGCACTACCAGAGTACGAGCAGTTGCGAAGTTTAAGTGACGCTGAACAATGTCATGTATTTTGGCAGAAACTACGAATTATGAAATTCTGTTTTTAACACCAAAATGTGGAGAACAAAGAGATAACCAAGGCAAGGAAACCTCCAGAACAACTGACCTCGAAGTCCTGAACTTAAAAAATATTAACTGTTTCTACCTATTACATAAAGTTGCAGATCTCCCATTGTGGGGCGCAGTGGTGTAGGGATATGCTCGGTACCTTGCAGCCGGAGGGTTGCGGGTTCGAATCCACCTCAAAGCCGCCGCGTAGGGACCCTGGGCAAGTCCTTCACTCGCAATTATTGCTCATGCGCTTCGGCGTGAAACTCCGATTCAGTGTCCGCGCTGTAGTCGGGAGTGCCTCTGAGTAGAAATCTTGAAGTGGCGCTATAACAAGTGTTCAAATACAATGTACAATACAATAATACAGAATTGGATTCAGCATTCATTTCTGAACAACGTGGTATATTTAGTTATTAATTATGCGAATGCACCTCGAAATTACATAATTTTTAACAACGGAACCATTCTAATTAGAACATTATTAATGTTGGTAAAATGTGGCTGACTTCCGACATAATATCAATTAATGTGGTAAAAGTTCTTTTTGTTTGAATATACATGTAAGTTCAACACCCCTTAATTTCCATCTCCATTACAAGTGCAGACCAAGGCAATGCTGTATAGATAATACAAATGAGGACATAACATGATTTGGTCTGACACCAAGGGTAGCAGTGGACTTCACAAATGATTGAGGACTATGGAGGTCGTTTATTCGTACCCATCGTCGCCAAATTGGATGGCGTCAGGACCGGAGGATAATGATGATGATGATTATGATGAAGGTGATGATAAGGAGAAGGAGTACGAGAACGAGGGCGAGGGCGACGACGATGATGTTGAATAAAGCACATTTCTTTAACATCTCCTTTGTTCCTTCAAGGGCGTCTTATGGCTGTTGAACAAAACTGTCAGAACAAAGGTGACTAGCGTCGCCCCTTCCTTACTCTCTTTGATCAGGCGCTACCCGAGTATAAGGCTGTGACGGAGTTTCAATGTTTCCTATCGTCTAATTCATGGGGTCTGTATTGTATTGACGGAAGTAGTGTTTACAAAGAAGAGGATCTTTAACCGAGGTAAAACTACATTGAAATGTAATTGTGAATGTTACATAAGTGTAAGTGCAGCAATATCAGAAGATGTAAATTTTATTTTGCCTTCAAGTAAAGTCAAATAAATTATGTGAAACCGAAACTTAATAAACCCGAAAAATCGGCAGAGTTGGTAATATTTAGACACCTCTTTTTGGAAGACATAATCATTATACAAATAAAATAAATGATGACGCTTCTAACTACCGTGCCATTTTTTCCAATTCTTAATGTAGTTCTGTTCTGTTCTCAGCCATCCTCGTTTCGAGGGTCGGCCGCATCATGAATAATATTCCTCCAGCGTCTCCTGTCTTCCGTCAGTCTTATCAATTCTGAATGTAGACACCTCTTTTAAGAATGCACATTTCTGTAATAAATAAAATAAAGCTGTCGCGTTTGCTAAAATCTAATCTTCTGCTGTAAGCAGTGTTATTTCTATTAACTGTAAATGTAACTGAAATAGTAAAATAACTGAAAATGTCTTGCAGTTAACTGTAACTGTAACTGAAACTGAAAAATACTGAATAACTGAAACTGCAATAGTAACTGAAAAACAAAAACTGTATAACTGAAAAATAACAAAAGTTAACTGAAAAATAAAACATGAGTGTTTTTCTTTGCTTATTCTTTGAATGGTAATCCTACTCTAGTCTACGGTCAGTTTTCTATACTCAATGCACTTCTAGTTTCTTTTCAGTTTTCTATGCTAGTTTCACTTCTGTTTCCTTTTCAGTTTTCTATGTTCGTTTCACTTCCGGTTCCTTTTCCCTCCGTTGTGTTGTCGTTGGCGCTAAACCGTAAATTCGCAAAACAATCCACGACTACAAGAATAATGTTTAAGCCAAGTTGTAGTCGAAAAGTAGAAAGTGGCGTGTGGGGACATTATGTTTACGAAGTCGCAGACGACAAAAGTTGATGTTGTGTTCACACCGTTGCTGGCAAGGACGTTGAAAACCATGAGTGTGGCACGCTAATTGTCGGAACAGAGCAAGTGTTAATCTGGAACGTTGTGTTTTCCTTAAAGTAAACTGACAATACGTTAAATCGCATTGATTTGCTGCGTATTTCTGGTAGCTGTTCAGAATACTTGTGGTCAGTGTGTCATTAGTCATGACTTGTGAAAAAAATAACTGATGCAATAACTGAAAAATAAAGAGAAATAACTGAAACTGTAACTGAAAAATAAAAAAAATAACTGAAACTGAGAAATCTGATTTAAGTTAACTTTAACTATAACTTTAACTGAAAAATCATAAATTGGATAACTATAACTGTAACTGTAACTGAAAAACCATAACTGAAATAACACTGGCTGTAAGCACAGATATTTAGGAATTAATAAGACTCGCAAAAGTTCACTTCACCAAATTAAGATTGGGTAATCTTATTACCTCCAGTTGGTCTGTGACATCTGGTGGTGCCAGTCTCAAGCCTGGATAATAGAAAAGAGCAACGCTAATCATCTTTGTTAGGACAGAACGTCGTTTAGTATTTAATACTACTACTACTGACGCTCTTAGTTGATACATTATTGAGTAAGTGTAAGTAAGTAAGTAATTACTGCATATTAGTATAAAAGTTAGCAAATAAGTATCGCTAGTAGTAAATTATTGAGTAAATAAATAGCAATAGGAAAAGAGGCGTTATCGAAAAAGGAGAGAACTACTGAGAAAAAAACTAAACAGGAATCTGAAGATGAGAATAATAAAGACACTAATATGGAGTGTGGTGCTGTGCGGCTAAGAGACACGGACAATGAGGAAAGCGGACATTAGAAGCCTGGAGGCTTTCGAAAAGGGGACATGGAGAAGAACGGAGAATATCTGCTGGATGGAACATAAAAGAAAAAATTGAAGAAGCGATGGGAAGAATTGGACAAAACTATACTGATTAAAACAGGTTATGGTCTGAATGATTTGACGGCACAGAAATTAAAGAGATAGACCAAACAGAGAATGGCTTGATGATGTAGGGGACTACGCAGGTCTTGACATCGGGCAGCGCATCTTCTCCATTCATCTCTGTCCATTGCCAGTCTTTCAGCCTCGTCCCACGACATCTCCAAACATAATCAAGTCAACGATGATGGTCTCCGGCCAGTTCTACCGTGGTCTTCCCCTTTTCCTTTTCCCCAAATGGATCCAGGTAATTTTTATTCGATTGTGAATAAAATCATACTTTGTAGAAAAAACAACCGTTACACTTGAGCGACATTTTGTGGCTACCACGGCCTTTAAATCAATAGTGTTTTGACTTCGATGCTATACTCACCTTCGGAACAAATTTGTCTGTTTTCACAATTTTTAACTTTTAATATGTCTTATGTATGACAATTGCTGCAATTGTTTTTACAAATCTGCATCCGATATCATCGTAATATGGACACCTTAACCCTCATGCGACCAACTGGGGTCCTTGGGTACCCCAGCATGGCATCGGCTTGTGCTACTCTTTTACTATCCAATATTTTTTCACGGTATTTTATGACTTTGTCACTTGGACATCGCTCACTGTTTTAGTGTATTGAAATCCAGTTTTGCTTTTAAGGTTATATTTTGAAAACAAATATCCAGTGGGGTACCGCTGGACCCCAGCTTCAGTAGTAGTCCAGGCAATCTAACTCAAATATACTTTGAACCTGGGCAAAATTACTTCAGAAGCTTTCTAAACGGTTTCCCGCTCAGTTTTCATTGCTGAATAACATATCCAAATTTCCACAAAATCCGACTACGGGATCACCCCAAAAATGCATTTTAACCAAGATGGCGGCCAATATGGCCGCCAACACAGGAAACAAGTATATAATATCAGGTCATAGGCATGCTAGAATAATAAATGAAGTGTCGAATTTAATACTATAAAGGTCAAAGAATCGATTTATAGTAGTGACAATAATGTTGGAATGTCACTATCCAAGATGGCGTCCAATATGGCCGCCAAAAAAGAAAAATGTATATATCAGGTCAGAGGTAAGCTGTAATAACAAATGAATTATCAAATTTAATATTTTCAAGGTCAATGAATCGATTTCTCATAGTGGCAATAGTGTGGGTATGTTCAAGATGTCGTCCAATATGGCCCCCAAAAACAGTAAAATATGCATGCATCGGGTCAGAGGTAAGATACAATATCAAATGAATTGCTTCTGAAGCAATTGCCCAGGTCTAACCCTAAATTGCCTGGACTATTGTGGTTTTGCATGAGATTCGACGACAAGTCAACTCATGACGGAAAGCTAAACCATGACAAACTTGCGGCTTTCCGTTACTAATATATATATATTCGTTTAATATATATATGCAATTATATATGTATCTAACTATATAATTATGTCAGTGAAAGCCTCATTACTCATACAATCCAAGCAGCAATCGAATCATATGAACAATAGGGTGGAGTGAAAAAAACGAAAATTGGAAATTCAAAAAGTAATAGCAACCAAAAGTGGCCTAATGCCATGGGGTCAAAAATGTTCAGGAATGGTATTTAAATATTAATGTCTTCTGCCCCACCAGAGGGCCAAAGTTACGAAAAATAGTGTTTTCTCGAAAAAATTCCAGGTTTTCTTGTAAAATATTCTAATTGAAAACTTATTAACTGTGATTCAATAAACCGTTGGAAAGAGCTATTCAAACTCAATAAAATGATATATTAATTTTCAGAATATGCCAATTTTTGTAGAAGTTATCAACTTTTACCATTTCCTCTGGTTCGCGACAAAGTCGCTAAGCTGAAAATGGTTAAAACACCTGTAACTTTCTTATCCTTCGAGATATTCCAACCCATAGTATGTCATTCTCTTCAGCTCTGGACCGCCTTTCTAACGGTATATTGTGATGCGGGGATTGTGTACACATTTGTTTTACTTTTTACAGCGCCTCTGGACCCGCGTGTGTGAAAGAGTCGCAACTTTACGCCAGCCTAACGGCCAAGTCCGGCCTTGGTAGCCCGAAAATGTAAGCCGTCGGAAAATGGTGTGCATGAACCGGGCGCAAGCGTTGGCCTAACAAGTCCCGGCCCAGAATGGGCGTGGCCAAATTTAAATTGGCGTGGTAAAACCCAGCGTCAATGGTTTATGCGATTATGGCTGGTCGCGCATGCGCAGAAATATTTATAGACAACTCGAACATCGAGCAGTTGCTTTAGCGCATTTTTTATCGGAGATGATCCGTTTAAACACAAATGTTTCATCACAATATTACTATCCCGCTAAAAATAGCTAATGAAAAGATTAAGGTTGTCTTTCACAAAACATATTCAACTGTTATTTAACTTGCAGCTGCGAAAATTTAATTTTCAACCATGGCAAGCTAGAGTCCTTGCCGTTGTGACACGCTACTTCTAAACAGTATCGTGTTGGTAAATTCGTCACAAATTATTAATCTTCCGAAGAAGATTACACATAAAGGAAGATCTAATACAGTCAGTAATGAGAAGGAAATTGGGTCTGTTTGGACATATATGCAGAATGGACAATAATAGAAAAATAAAAACTGTCATGATGGGTATGATGGATGGAAGTGGACGAAGAGGAAGACCTAACAGGGAATGGACTGATGACATCAGGGATTGGTGCAAACAAGACCTACACAGTTTGAGTGTATTGGCGCAAGACAGAGGATTATGGAAACGGATGACGAAATTTGCATTGGACACCTACGGGCTTTCGGCCCATGGATCCTGATGAATGAATGATGAATACTTACTTACCAAACATCTAGAACTAGTGCGTAGGTATGTGTATCCGTCCTTCACCTCCCCTCCAATGTCTACCCTACTTGGTGATCAATATGCCTTCCGCCCCACAGGCTCAACAACTGCTGCCTTGATTTCCATCCTCCAGGCTGTTACAGACCTCCTATCAACAAATGACTATGTCACGTTGATTTCCCTGGACTTTTCAAAAGCTTTTGACTCTGTGCGCCATTCCACCCTTGCACAAAAGCTTTCCCAACTAGAAATCCCAGATCATATCTACAATTGGCTGGTAGAATTTCTACAAGACAGAAAACACCTTACACGCTTCTCCAGGCTGAAATCAACCATTGCGTTCATCAACGCCAGCGTTGTTCAAGGTTCTGGGGTAGGCCCATCATCATACATCATCGATGCCTCGGATTTGCACCCGGTCAATCCTCAGAACTTGATTAGGAAGTATGCGGATGACACTTATTTAATTATTGGATCCTCCATGAGGAGTTCCACTTCGGAGGAGTTGGAAAACGTATCGGAATGGGCCGTTAGGAACAATCTACGACTGAATGAGAGCAAATCTCAGGAAATGATCATCCACCGTCGACGCGACAAAGGAACATCTGACCCACCTACCTTGGAAATCGTGAGATTAACATCAATGCTCATACTCGGAGTGACTATTGCAAACGATCTTAGTGCTTCTTCCCATGTCAACAGGATTCTAAGTGCATGCTCTGGTTCGCTTCACGCTCTCAGAGTCCTCAGGGCACACGGTCTCCCTCCAACTGCGCTCCATGAAGTTGCACGTGCAACTACCATCTCTCGCCTTCTGTATGCCTCTCCCGCTTGGGGGGGATTCACTACCGCAAACGACCGTCAAAAACTCCAACGTTTCCTGCTAAGGGCCAAACGACTGGGCTACCTCCCTCCTGAACACCAGGATTTAGACCGAATGATGTAAGATGCAGACGTTAGACTCCTTCAAGCCGTCAACCGGAACTTTCAACATGTGCTTAGAGGCCTCTTTCCTCCGACCGTACGTAGGCCATATGCTCTGCGCCCTAGGCCTCATGAATTTGAACTGCCCAAAAAAGATGACCACAATTTCATCTCTAGGGTTCTATTTCGGACTATTCGGTGATTTTAAGATTTAACTCAATCTGACTAAAGGCATAAACTTATAGTTTTTAATTTCATTACCTTCATTATCCCATGTAAACAAGTTGCGGTATGTCAACTTAGTATTTTTAATAAACTAAATCTACTACTATCAAAAACTAATTATTAGACAATTAGTAGACAATTAGTAGACATTATAAACCAATTATTAGACAATTAGTAGGTTGCTGATTATTTCGAAGACGCATACACAGGAAGACCACGACGACGGGGACGACGACAACCTACTTATGCCATTGGGATGTGGAATATGTACCAAAGATCCGAAGACGTATTACCAAAAACAAACAATTCCGTTGAACTGGCACAGAAGTTTTCAGTCGAACGTCGGAAGTTTTCATCCAACCATTTGGAAGTTCATTGGATTTATTCAAAGAGAACAAGCATTACAACAAGTTCACTGCAGCCAATTTCTGGCTGGTCACCCATCACAACCTCCACGGAAGAAGTATGCTGACTCCAATGCACGGATTCTGGCCGTTGTTAGCAACTACAGTGAGCGCAATGTTCTTGACTATGTACGTGGAATAGCTCACAACCTTTCTTTTTAAGTTCGACGAACTAATTAACAATAAACAGCATTTCATTTCATACTGTGACATTTCATGGTTCGGTAGTTCTCTTATGTAAGTCTAATAAATAAAATTATAAACTGTATGATTAATACACATTATTTGTTTATTTATATAATTAATATATCAGTATAGGGGGGTTATTGTCCGGGGGTTATTGTCCAGGGGGGTTATTGTCCCGGGGGTTATTGTCCGGGCGTTATTGTCCGGGGGTGATTGTCCGGGGGTTATTGTCCTAGAACCCTTGGTCGCCAGTTTAAATGTATTTCGAAGGAACGATACCAGCGCTACATAAAACCTTTTCTAGCAATCGCTTTCGTACATTTATCGATGACCTGATCGATGGAGATATTTGATCTGACCGGTTCTTGATTTCCAAAAGCCGATCGATTTGTTCTATTCTTCTCTCTTCCTATGTCTGTTGCTTCCTGATACGCTAGTAGTGCCAGTCCAAAGTTACATAAAGAAGCAGGGCGACGCTAATCATCTTTGTCGTGACATACCGTCGCTAAAAAGCAACTACCATAGGTAAGGTCAGGTCGACAAACATGAACCTACGAGACGTCTAAACACTGGTTAATGCAATGATCATATTAGACACCTCTTAAACGAATTCCTCCAGTTGTATATATTCAAGAATTTCGTTCCTTCACTAAAATGTATTGAGTTTGAATTTCCTATGCAGTTAAATCTCCTTACGACTGCAGCGCCGTTTTAAGGACTCACAAAGCGAAAAGCGATGGCTAACAGACTGCTTTTAGTAGAGTTGTAAAATATGCTAAGACCTTAATGAGATCCTGTGGCTGCCAGAGACGTTCACACCAACCGTATTTTAGCTTAATTTCTGAATTCGCCAGATGAACAATGGCGTTTTAGTAGTTTTAGTAGTTGGTAGTTTATTTAGCACGACAACTTGAGAAGGGTCTTATGAATTATACCAGCATTTCCCAAACTGTGGGTCGCGACCCACTGGTGGGTCGCGAGCCGATTTTTGGTGGGTCGCGGAAAGTTTTTGAAATGTGATTTCTAAATATATAAAAATCATTACAAATGGGAAACTGAAAAAATGAAAAAATTTAAAATAGTAAAAAAATCAAGGCTCAATATTATACTCATATACGGAATTCTGGATTCGACAAAGTCCACGGCGAAAACTTGGACAGCTCAGCGTTGCCATCTAACGGCAATTAGGGCCTATAGCGCGCATCTAACCCGATAAATGTGTAAATGTTCGCATTTTACTGTAGCGAGCGTATAATGTTCTCGAGTCCCCGACCCTACTCATTTTCCAATGAATTGATCGGGTGAGATCCTTCACCACCGCTCGTCCGTCTGAATGGACGCCAGTAGGGTAAATCACGGGGGATCGAAGGGGACTGTCCCCATGTTTTGACTGGGGCTTATCTGTTCCCCAAAATATGAAAAACTCCGGCCCAGAAAAAATATCTCTTCCCCAAATTTATGTGCAGATTTTCGCCTCTGGTGGACGCCATTTAGGGTCCCCGTGCAAGGACCGTGCTATCCAGAGATTTAACTCTCTGAAATAAGCCAGCATCGGGAAGGGAACCTCAATCCAAATGCTCTCTTTCACAGAGGCGCATGCATGAGACGCACCCTATGCGCTCTTACCACTGTAGGCTGTAGCTAAGTGGTCCATCGGGAACATTCTGGTAGCTTCATGCAGTACGTGACTGAACGTCCTCGAGTTATATGCCCGCTTTTGTTGTTAGATGCAGCACATTTCCATTAGGCTACATGGGGTTTTTAGAACTTCTCATCACCATGTTTAGGAACGTCCAATATTATACGGATACAACATCTTCAAAGCGATTTCTCTTCATCAGCGTTACTCGCATTTTTTTCATTGTCTCCTCTAAGTTCATACTCTCTGCATTCTGGATAACTGGTTGACAAAGGACCCAACGACGACACTAAAGACGAGCCTTAAACAACGAATTCAAAGCAATAGAAACGAAGAAAAGTGCTGAAATAGTATCACTCTGACTACAATTCGTAGAATGGAGATGAAGAAGATGCTCAGTACATTGTTTGCTGTGAAGTACTTGCAAACAAGAGCATACACAAGAACAAATTGCGTCGGCATATTCAGACGAAGCATCTCAATTAGAAAAACCAGCCACTCCAGTTTTGGGGAATCAAAACTAAATTTCGAAACAGGCTGCAACTGTCGAACTCCTTGCGCCTGAAAACAACTCGCACTGACCTGGACTTCAATGGCGTCATCAATACTAGCCTAACTAGTAAAAAATGGACCTTTCACACAAGCCTCACTATGAGAAATAGATCGAGGTTTTTGTAAAATTGTGTTCATTAATTTTTAGAGCTTTTTGTCCAGTAGACTGAGTAGAGCCATGTGGGTCGCGATAGATTGTCCTTCTAAAAATTGGGTCGCGGTGCTAAAAAGTTTGGGAAGCACTGAATTATACTATGGATTGGATCTGATAGTTTATAGACATCTCGTGCCATCAAATGCCGTTTGCCTTAACTGGAACAGTTATTTTACCGTTCTCTACAATTACTCAAATTCCTTATACATTAAGCATCTCAAAATTGCAAAAGTTTAAAGACATGTTTTGTTTGTTATGACCGTTGACGTCCTTTAAAAAATAGTATATTATGAGCTCACTTTCTTGAGTGCAGATCATTAGTTCCAGTTCGTCATTGGGTTGCGTGCGTTTATTTCAGAGGATGGTGTTAGCTGAGATAAAATCAGTCGAAAGAAATTCTGTTATCTGGCCGGTAGCTAAAGCGTCGACGTCTCTTTGATCTTCATAATTTCAATTCAGTTTCTTCACATTTGACTGGATCCATAGTTTAACGTCATCTTATGCATGCAACAAAGTTTGTTGACGTCGACAGAAAATTACGCTGAATCTAAAGAAGCGCTGCTGCTAAATACCTACATGTACGTTGGTGGATAGCGTTTTAATGGTGTCTAATAAAGCGCAATGCTATAGCCACTGTTTGTACCCTTCAAGGACGTCTTATGGCTCTCAGAGTCGTTGACGTCGAACTTACTTCAACTTTCAATTAACAAAATCTATATTGTCTCGTCTTTGTAACTGGCGATCATGTGGTAGGTTTATGTTTGACGACGCTGTGGCATAAGATGAATAACGTCGCCCCATTCCCAGCCCTCTATTGGGCCTGGCGCAACCCTAGTATAAGGCTGTGGCGGAGTTTTAATGCCTATCATGTAATCAAGTCGCTTTCTTTGGACTGTACTGATATAAAAGATAAGTCTTCAAATACCTTCGATGTCATTTGTCGACTTTAACCTTTGGAATAAAAGACGTAATTGAGATCAAAATCCCGTTTCAAAAGCCAAGATAAGATCTACGTAAATAATGAAGCCAGTTAATCCCTGGAAAGTATTAAACTTTGATCAATCATTGCCTCTGAGCGTCTACTCATGTTTTACATTGAAACTTAAGATTTTCGGTATCAACGACCTTTGATGCCATAGAATCTTGTTAAACTGTTGGTAGGCTACGAAATCATAGCCCTATGCTTCGCCACTGCCCGTACCGTACTCTGACAATCCTGGACAACGGAGGAGGGCGAAGCCCACCATCTTTGTTTGTCCAAAGCGTCTTTTAGCAGTAACTACTAGCAACGATTCGTGTTGTTAATACATAAGTAAATCATTCCATTAAAGAGTTAAATAAGTTTAACAATAACGTCCACAAAGGAGGATTATAAATCTTAGTAAGAAATTCGTTGACGAGTCGCCAATGTAAACTAATCGTTTAAGAAATGTGAGTGTAATATTAAATGTTATATCTGTGTAAATGCAGAATTGAAAAAAAACAATTGTTTTGCCTTCAAGGAAAATCTAATGCCTGAAACCGAAAATAAATAAGCAGGAAGAGTTGGCATAGCTGATTATATTAAAACACCTCTTTTAAGAAAGCACTTTTCCTATATTAGTTAAATAAATTGAACGCTTTTATCTTAATAATACGAAGCTTCTCTTTCTCTGTAGCACTTAGGACATGCGCTAGAACAGATCCAAGAACCCAACCCGAGCCTTCGGAAGACCCACATAGAAGGCGTTACAATAATCGAGACCGACAATAACAAAGGAAGCGTTAGGGCAACATTAGGTTCAGGAACGAAAGATCACTCCAGCTGATAACAGCATGATTTGCCGCGTAAAGGTTTCTTCCTGATCCAATCTGACAGCAAGGTCCTAGGCAAAAAGGACGTGAAGACATACTGCCAGTCGACGCAGTTAGGTAGGTATTTCTGTTTAACGACACTGTGTGATAACAAAGATCATTAGCGTCGCCCTCCTCCTTTATCCAGGCTTGGGACTGCCACTTCCAGAAAGCGAGCAGTGGCGAAGTTTACAGTGGCGGATTGGATTAGATCCACAGTTTAACGGCAGCTTATGACAACATAGGCCGTAGCCGCCGACAAAGATTATTTTTGGCATATTACAGCTCTTCGATTTACCTATATACATGAATAACTTTAGGATAAAGCCTTATTAAAGGTGTCGAAAGAGTTTTCTATAAAATAAAGTTTTTCGACAGCGACATCTTGTGGCATGGGCTTAAACACCAACCGGATCTTAGCTTCGATATTCAACGCGCTTTCCGAACACACTTGCCATTGTTACATTTTTTTTGTATTTAAGACTTCTTGTGTCTGACAATTCCTGAAAATTATTTGTTTTTAAAATTTGCATCAAATTTCATCTTAGGACGAAATAATTACGGACGTAAAACTGCCTTCAGTAAACCGCTTTAGTTATTTACTCTCAGGTTTAACGTCGTCATAATGACAGCCGTTGGCGACAATTTAAAACATAATTATGCAGTGCAGTGAAAGTGAATTCATAGCGTCCAAAAGACACAATTTCAGAATGTAAACCGCTGGATGGATGGATCCACAGTTTAACGGCAGCTTATGACAACATAGGCCGTAGCCGCCGACAAAGATTAGTTTTTGGCATATTGCAGCTCATCTTCATTCAGGGCGCTTCTTCTTCTTTTGGACTGTTTAACGACTAGCTGTATGGTAACAAAGACCATTAGCGTCGCCCTCCTCCTTTCTCCAGGCTTGGGACTGGCACTGAGACTGGCACAAAGCACGGAGGTGCAATGCACGAACGTTCAGTGGCGGAGGTAACTTTGCCCCTGCGTATCTTGGTCACCGATCCTCGTCTCCGCTTGGCCAGAAGTCAGACCGGGCTGAACTCGTCTTCTCTGGCTGGCCAGATGCCAGGATCGGCTGAATCCCCCTCGCCATGTCAAGGCGTACGCATCGGACATCTACGCCGTCGAGTGAAACTTCTGAGGCAGTTGCTCGAACGGCGCTCCGAGGGGGTTCAGGGCGCTTATCGAAGTCATTGAATATATAGATTGATAGAAGACGTTGTAAAGGTGTGCAAGAAAACGCATCTGCTTTAGCTCAGTTAGGCCCTCTAAGGACATCTTATAACTGTTATGGCGGTTGACTTTAACATAACCTTTTAATTGATCAAATCTATCTGCGAGTGGCGATATCCCGAAAGCTTCTGTTTATTAAAGCTGTCATAATAAAATGTACTACCCTTTAAGGACAATATAAATTTTATTCCTCGTGTTCTTTACAAAATAATTGGTACCAATGATCTGAGTATCTTTGTCAAAATGTGCCATTTAACACTAAATTCCATCTTTTGAACCTTACTGTTAATATTAGCTTTATATTTTGATTATATCTTTATTATTCTTTTGAATTAGCTGTTATCAGTTGCGGTGTGTCAGTTGTTTTTGTGTGTCAATAAACGAGTATAATAATAATAATATGGCCCTGCTCATGCATCCAGGCGCTACTTGAGTATGAAGCAGTGGCGGTGTTTCAATGTAACCTCTCCTGAAGTGGCTTTCTTGGAAAAAGGATGACTTCTTCAAAGAAGAGGATCTTTACTTTAGAGATCTGTGATATATTAAGCGAGTTCAGAAATACACTGAAGTGCCGACAATGTGGACTGATGGAGAAACAAATGTAATGGTAATTGTAATTGTAAGGCTACATAGATGTAAATGCGTTCAGTCTCAAGATGCAAAATTTTATTTGCGTTTAATGTAGTATGTGATGCATGAAAGCGAAACCAAATGAACAAGAACCGTCGGCAGATTTTATGATATTGTAGACACCTCTTTTAATAATGCCTATTCCTTATATAAGAGGACAGAATCCACCGCGTCTAATTACTTGACTGTTAACGTGTTATCTATTGTAAAATCCCATACCTTTCACATCATCGTCATAAAGAATAGGATAATTATACTTAACAGATGAGATCGGGGTCTATAATGGTCCTAGCAGCCTTAAATGTCGTTAAACAATGTAAACTACTACTAACTCCGCCATACCATTCAATTATCTTCTCCTACGTTCCATCTCAATGGAAAGTCAGTACTATTACGCCAGTGCCAAAGATTTCTCATCCATCTGAAGCTGCCGATTTTCGCCCTATCTCGGTCACACCAATTCTTTGCCGATTATTGGAAAAATTTATAGTGCACCGTTTCTTCTACCCAATTCTGCTCGAACCTCGGCTTAATCAAGATTTCACGGACCAATACGCTTTCCGACCTACAGGTTCCACCTCAGCTGCACTAATCGCCTTGACCGACAACCTTACGGATCTACTAAGAGACAATAAATTCGTACATCTAATTGCCCTAGATTTTACAAAAGCCTTCGACACGGTAAGGCACTCTTACCTAGCTGAACAACTAGCAGAGCTGCAAATACCAGACTGCTTGTACAATTGGATAATTGCCTATCTTGGAGATCGGGGTCATGAAACCAAATACAATGGCTTAATTTCTGCCATTGTTTACATCACTGCTAGTATTGTTCAGGGTTCTGGTTTAGGCCCAGCCAACTTTATTACAACAATTTCAAAGCTTAAAGCGGCCCACCCCGGAAATAGGCTTATCAAATATGCAGACGATACCTATTTGTTGGTACCCTCTTCAAACACTGCCACAGTGGCAAATGAACTTGATCATGTATCCCAATGGGCCGAAACATGTAACCTTAAACTAAATAAGAAAAAGACCTTTGAGATGGTGATCAGACGGCCGAGGGGCGTGCATGGAATGACACTGTTCCGGATGTCACCCCTGGATTGACCAGGGTGTCGAGCCTGAATATCCTAGGGGTTACATTTACAGAAGTTCTTAGTTTTGAGCCTCATATCACCCGAATATGCTGTAAGGCAAAACAATCAATGTATGCCCTGCGCATTCTTGTTGCACATGGCCTCAAGGGTCTGCAGCTTTATGATGTAGTACGTGCAACAACTGTGGCTCGTTTACTCTATGCTGCCCCGGCCTGGTGGGGATTTGCGGGACAACAGGATAGATGCCGACTTCAATCAGTAATAAGCAAGCTAATCCGCCTCCGGTATCTTCCTGAAGACTACCCAAAATTTGAGCGACTTTGTCTTGAAACTGACACCCGTCTTTTCTCTGCGGTCCTGATGAACCAGGGCCACGTACTGCATAGTTTACTTCCACCAAAAAGCCCCAACAATATACCCTGCGACCGCGATCGCACGACCATTGTGTACCTCTTGCAGATAATTTACAGCGAAAGACGTTTATTGTTAGAATGTTGTACTCGTATTAACATTAACTGTTGATTGTTGTTAAGATGTATGTACGCCAGAGTGCGGATATGCAATTGGTTTTATTAAAGAATATACTTACTTACTTACTTACACTACTGACTGTGCTTTCTAGTGCCAGTCCAAAGCTTGGTTGAAGGATGGACGCTAATCATCTTTGTTATAGCACAGCGTCGTTGAACAGAAGCTACCCATACTGTGACCATAAGAAAGATGATTAGCGTCACACTCTTCATTATCAAGGCTTCGGACTGGCACCACCTCTATGTGGCAGTGAAGTAGTTATGGCTCAGCTGCTGTTTCCTTGTCGTTTTCTACCGGTGGTGAACTCAGTTGAACGTAGCCGGGTCAACGATGTGAAGAGAAGCTGCCTCTTCTTTCTGGTCTATCTGGCAACTCGACTCGGATCTTCACTAAGAATATCTGGACAACCCCTCTGACTTGACAAAATCAGGAGAGTCTGTGAGAGGAATGCTTTCTGCCATTGAATAAAAATAAAAATTTACTAGGTTCTGCTCTCGAATGGAAAGTCGCACTGGGTCAAGGTCAAAAGAAATAGCGCAATCATTCACGAAGCTAACCGACGCCATTAACACCTTTAAATCGGTTTAACACAGATGCTTTCTGCCAGTATAAATGCCATTATATAAATGTCACTGCATGGTCTATTCGTTTAGTAACTTTAGTTAATTATAATAAGAGCTGTAATATGCCAAAAATAATCTTTGTCGGCGGAAACGGCCTATGTTGTCATAAGCTGTCTTTAAACTCTGGATCCATCCATCCAATCATCGTAAAGACTGCGGTTGAAAAGATGGCGCGTTATCTGAAACGGACTTTTTCATGCGTATAACAACAAAAATGAATAAAGTAACATTCTTTATCAAAGAGAACTTTAAAATACTATAGGCTTACATAAGAAGTATTATATACATAAAATACTATATGTCTACTCTCAGATTGTAGTCAAGAGTCTTAGACATCAATTGGCGACGTAAAACATTGGATATAATAAAAATAAATTATTATTAATGCGACCCGCTTACTACACACCCTTAAAACGATTTTAAACGTTTCTATATAATCATCATCCGCAGTGACGATCATAATATTAGTTCATTTTGTCGTCTGGATGTGGAAGAAATGTTCACCGATGCTATATAGAGCCTTGAAAACGGAAAAGAAAAAGGAGACTGTTATGGCCATCAAAAGAATCTTTGTGATAAAAAAGAGAAAAAGAAACTGAAATTAGTACAGAATCAATAATCTCGGAATCTCTTCTGCAGGGTCGAAACCATTCCGTAAAACTCACTTATCAATTAAAAACTATGTTATTACGGTTTATTTAGGTTTAGCAGTCGATGATAATATCATAAAACATCAACAAAGATACTGAACGCTATTTTGTTTCAATTCTCTGTATGATTTGTGATCTAACAATTTCCAGCAAACTATCCCTAGCCCGCAACTCAGCTAAATATCAAACGCAGCAGCGGCGGTTTTTATAGCATCGGAGAAAATCGTTTTAAAGGTGTCTTAAAGGGCATTTGCACTAACCATCATCTTTTGACATGAAAGGCTATTGACCTGAAACCAGGCCTTTGGAAGCACAAACAGACTGGAAGGTGTCCATTTACATTTCAGGGTAGAAAGCTTTTGAATAAGTTGGTTCTTAGCTCTTTAGAATAGCGCATCAGAAATTTGGAGTTTACGATTACGATCAGTTCCTCTTCACGAGGCGGCGCCAGTGGTCTTAATCTTTTGGTGTTTACGATTACGATTATATTGGAGCTACTGATGATGCCTTTAGCATTCATTAATAGAGGTTGAGAGTTTTTGATTATAGATCAGTTTAGCGGCAATCGTTGCAGAGGGGAATATTACACTTTTGTAGTTCTCAATGTCCAACAGAACTGTCAATACTTACTTACCTACCTAGTACTTGGAGGTCTTAACATCTGGCAACGCATCTTCTCCATTCGTCTCTGTCCATCGCTAGCAATTGAGCATCGTACCACGACATCTCCATGCATAACAAGTCATCGCTAACGGACTGCGGCCTGTTCTTCCGTGGTCTTGCCATTTCCTTTTCCCAAGGTATACAGCCCTTCTTCTCTTGGTTGGCTCTTCTATCTTATCCAATATGAATCACTTGTTCCATCCAGTTTTATATTCTTTTTCTGATATTGTTCTTTATATACTCTTCTTCCGTCCGCTTTACTATGATTTTTGTAAAAAATTCCGACTTTGTAAAAAATGCAAACTTAAGCAAACAACGTCATCTTCTTCCTACGAGGACCGTTGACATCAACGATATTCCGCCTCCAGAACATATTAACCTTTTTGAATCTTATTTACATTTACTTTTATTACATTTGAATCTTATTTACATTTACATTTCTTGTACATAACAATTTCTGCAAAATATGGATTAATTTTCACCAGATATCACCCTATAGGATACTTCTGAACGAAACTAAACTGCTTGGATCCATAATTCGAATTTTCCTAGCCTCCTCGTATTGTGGTGTTAATACAGAACCGCACGTCTGCTATTACATATTGGGCGAATATTACACTTAAAAGCTCTAGGTGTGTAATTTTTAGATGTTTCCCATTCGGAAAAATTGGTCACGATGAATAGCTGGCGCTTCGTCGCACTCCAAGCTCAGTGACATTCTTATGTGGTACCATTAACCTTTGCAGGACTAAGACATTTTACGATACACGGAGGATGAAGAGGGGCAATTTTTACCACAAAATGTTTTTAATATTTTAACTCATTGGTAAGGTACAATGACAATGTCCATTATAATAGTTTCCAGGTCCAGGAATAGATTTATCGTAGTGGGATAGTGTGTGATTGCTACTTTCCAAAATGGCGTCCATTATGGTCGTCAAAGCAGAAAACTATGTATATGTCAGCTCATATTTTAGCTACAGTAACAAATAAATTGTCGAATTTAATATTTTCAAAGTCAAGGAAACGATTTCTCGTAGTGAAAATAGTCTGTAAACGTTACTCTCCAATATGGCCATCAAATGAGAAATATGTAGGCCCCTATATCTCAGCTCACATGTAGGCTAAAATGACAAATGAAGTGACGACTTTTATGTTTTGATCATCAAGGAGGATTCAATTTCTTGTAGAGATAATGGCGTGCGAATATTACTATTTAAGATAGAGGTCAATATGGCCTCCGAAACCAAAATATATGTATGTCTTAGTCATAGGTGAGCTACAATGACAACTGAAGTGTCAAATTTTATTTGTTTTGACATTAAGGAATGGATTTCTCACAGTGGCAATATTGTGGTAATAATTATTACTATACAAGATGGCGGCGAATATGGACGCCACAGCAGACATATTGTTGTGTTTTGGCGGCCATATTGGCCGCAACTTGGATAGTAAAATTCACACGCTATTGCCAATAAGAATAATCGAATTATTGACGTCGAAAACAGTAAATCCGAAAGAGGGGTAAATTTTTACCGCACAACACTTTGGACTCAAATATAATTCTTCCCAAACAAGCCAGTTACCTGGCTTTGGTCTCAGAATATGTCATTAATCGAAACTTGTAAACACAGTGTCGTTAGAACGTCAAATGATCCCTTCCTACAGTTGCTCCGCAATAGGTATCTAAAAACCGCTGAGGTAATTATTTACCCCTCTCCGTCCTGCGAAGGTTAAGCGCTGATTTGGCGAGTTCATTTTCCTCGATTCCCAGATGGACGGGTCTCCAGAAGTATGTGGCTACATCCTGTCAACCTCGACCGTACATTTCGTTGGAAATCAACAAGTCACGTAGTAGGTTAGGTTTTGTGAAAGACTGTTTTGTTCGATGGCCTGTGCGACACCGAGAGTGCCTGAGTAGATCATCAATCCATTGTGGTCCACAGATGTCGCCCATTCTAGCCTTCATTTCGACGGCGTGGATTGAAGCCTGGGAAATATGGTCAAAGGTAAACTAGTAGGCTAGTTTCAGTCTAACGACACTGTGTGATAACAAAGATCATTAACGTCGCCCTCCTCATTAATCCAGGCTTGGTACTGGCACTGACAGAGCACAATCAGTGGTGAAGTTATGAGCAAGATTGATTTTGTTTATTTAATTAAAGGACTAGATGTTTGCCCGTCCTAAGAATGTTGAGTTTAGGGAGCACGGGCGTGCCACTAAATATACTTGACCGTCGGCCCGCGAACCCATACAAAGCAATAGACTTAACGCAGAGCAAAGGTCATCAAACGCGACGGTTAAAAGTTTAAACTGTTTAAACCTCATTCCGTGATTTTCTGTTTTTTGCATTTATAAATTCTTGTAACTGACAATTTAAAAAATTGCATAAGATTTCATGTAATGCGAAGTCAGGAAAGCAATTAAATTTCTTCACACAGCTACTCAATGTATAGATCGTAAGATAAAGTTTTAAAGGTGTCCAATAAAACGTCTTGCTTTAGGCCTAGCACGGTTTATCATGCCCTTCAGGATATCTTTTGACTATCAAGGCCGTTGTCTGCGACCTTAGATTTTAATCGAAAACATCAAACTGTCACCGACAATTATGTTTAATATCACCCTCTTCATCTATTATACACCTTGGACTGAGTATGAAGCAGTTGCGGTGTTGAAGTCGCTTTCTTTGGCTCTGGTGTGATTTAAAAGAAGAGAATTTTAAAGTGAGGTAAGAAATACACTGAAGTGTCGCCATTGTGGACTGAATTAGAAAGAAGCAACATTTTAAACGCGAAATGTTACGTTAACGTAAAATGTTTAAATTCATAAATCATAAAAATCGAAATTTTGTTTTGCCTTCATGTTTAATCTGACTTTTGATACCGCAACTGAGTAATCAAGCGCAGTCGGCATAGTTGTTAATCTTTCGACACCTCTTTTAAGAATACCAATTACCTATATAAACCAAATAAATCTGTTTTATCTTTTTGTAATCACAGACATTACGTACTTCGTGTTCGCAAAAGTTCAATTAACCAGATTAAGACTGGGCCATGTGAATTTGAACAATAGATTGTATAATCTTAAAATTCCTCCAACTGGTCATGTGACATGAGGAATGTTTGTGAAACCATCCAACACTTTTTTCAAAAATAATACACTGCACACTCGTCGTGTAATTCCGTCGGATTATTTGAAATATACTGCAGCGCGTTAGAGAATTGCACGAATAACGTAACGTACTGTCGATGTAAGCAGCCATAAGACGTCGTTAAACACTGCTTAACGACACTGTGTCATAATAAAGATCATTAGTTTCACCCTCCACCTTTTCAGGCTTAGCACTGGTACTACCACAGGTAGATTAGTGGCGGAGTTATAATTACTTTTCATTGTTTAATGACGTCTTATGACATGAAAAACCTTTGACATGTATCATCACATAGCGTCCAATATGGTATCTACCTACCAAAAGCAGTTGCGATGTATAGCCTATTGCATCAGTGAATAATGTTTCAAAGGTGTCTAAAAGTGAATTTAAAAAACCATCGTTTAACGGCATAATTATTTTGACATGAAAGACCGTTGACGTCCATATTAACTAAAATATTTGTAGATAATTTCCAGGCAGTTCTGATGTGTTAATATTGTCCGAATGCTATTGATCTATTTTTTCGGCAACATTCATCTCATAATCTCTTCTGGTTCGGGCATTGAATCAGGAAATGTACCACTGTTTCCGGCACATTACAGATGTCGCAATTTCCACAAGTGTATCTACGCCAGCGATAGAATTGGTCGTTGAGAAGGCAGTGGCCGAAACGGACCCTGGATAATAGATACTTCCTTTCAACGGATGTCATCCTTGAACCTGACCGAGAGATCGTCTTGCGGTTCGATTTGTCGTTGTGAAGCTTCCATTCTTCTTGACAATTTCGGAGAAATTGGTCACGATAGTTTGCGCAAGTAGTTCAATGACATTTCTACTGCGTTGCTGTTGTTTAGCCCGTTTGTTTCCCTCGATGCAAATCCCTACGTATTAGATTAGACCAGTTGGGCGGATATCCAGATGAATGTAGCCACATCCTGTAGGCCTTGAATTAACATTTCGTGGGAACTCAACAAGTCCTTGTGAAAAACTGGGTTTTAGAGGAGTTTAAGGAAACACGATTAGAAGACATCCAGAGATGAAGATCTTGGGAGAGAGAGCCTCAATTTGACTAGCGAGAAGGAGTTGAGCAGATTCACATGGAATCTCTGACTTGACACAGTCAAGAGAGTCTAAATTTTCTGCCGCTGAATATAAATAAAAAAATTAGTGAGATCTGCTATCGAAAGAGAAGTTGCGAAAGATAAGCTAAATGACGGCTTTCACACCTTTAAAACGGTTTACACGAATGCCATGTAACCGTCATTTCGTCATTCCATTAGTCTCGCCCAATTTCTCTTGTCGGTTCTAATAATAATCAAGATTGACGTCAATGGTCGTTATAACCATAATAATTATAAGATAAACGGATATACTAAAGTGAAAAACGACATCTCTTTTTAAACAAATAGAAGAGGCTCTTGATAGATGCTGTACCATCGTCACTTGGATAATTGCCTATCTTGGTGATCGGGGTCATGAAACCAAATACAATGGTTTAATACTTTAATTTCCACCATTGTTTACATCAATGTATTGTTCAGGGGTCGGGTCTTGGCCCAACCAACTTTATTACAACAATATCAAAACTTAAAACGGCCCACCCAGAAAATAGGCTTAGGCCTATCAATTATGCAGACGATACTTATCTGCTGGAACCCTCATCACAGTGGCAAACGAACTCTATGTCCCAATGGGCGGAAACATGCAATATTAAACTAAATAAGCAAAAGATCTTTGAGATGGTGATCAGACGCCCGAGGGGGCGTGGATGCAATGACACTGTTCCGGATGTCACCCCGAAATTGACTAGGGTGTCCAGCCACGATGTCCTATCGGTTACATTTACAGAAGTTCTCAGCTTTGAGCCTCATATCACCCGAATAAGGCAAGACATTCAATGTATGCCCTAAGCATTCTCGTTGCGCATGGCCTCACGGGTCCGCAGCTTTATAATATATTACGTGCAACAACAGTGGCTCGTTTACTCTATGCTGCCCCGGCCTGGTGAGGGTTTGCGGGACAACAGGATAGATGCCGTCAGTAATAAGCAAGCTAATCCGCCTCCGGTATCTTCCTGACGGCTACCAAACTCTTGAGCGACTTTGTCTTGAAGCTGACACTCGTCTTTTCTCTGCGGTCCTGATGAACCAGGGCCACGTACTGCATAAGTTTACTTCCACCAAAAGCCCCAACAATATACCCTGCGACCGCGGTCGCACGACCATTGTATACCTCTTGCATATCATTTACAACGAAAGACGTTTGTTGTTAGAATGTTGTACTCATATTGACAGCTGATTGTTATTAAGACGTATGTACACCAGAGTGCGGATTTGCAATTGTTTTAATAAAGAATATACTTACTTACTTGCTTTAAAAGTTTTTTGGATTAGTTGCTGTTTAACGACACTGTGTAATAACAAAGAGTATTAGCGTTGCCCTCCTCCTTTCTTCAGCTTGAGACTGGCATATCACCAGAGTATGAGTAGTGTCGGAATTCGGAGTCATGGATGGATGGATGGATGGATGGATGGATGGATGGATGGATGGATGGATGGATGGATGGATGGATGGATGGATGGATGGATGGATGGATGGATGGATGGATGGATGGATGGATGGATGGATGGATGGATGGATGGATGGATGGATGGATGAATGGATGGATGAATGGATGGATGAATGGATGGATGAATGGATGGATGTATGCAGAGTTAAGCGACATCTTATAGCAACAAAGGCCATTGAGGTCGGCAGAAATTATTGTCATAGTTCAGCATATTTAGCAGTTTCCAGGATAGTTTTTTATTTAGCTCTGGCATCGTTTCTTCGAAGTACATTAACCCTCGGGCGACCAAGGGGGGGGGTGGTTACCACCCCTACGTTTTTATGCATTACATTTATTTCATAATTATGTAATATAATTTTTACATTTTAGGTAGCTGTAGCAGAATAATTTGGGCACATTTTGAGGCTAACATCATGGTGGTATATCACGCCATTCAAAAGTTATACCCGATATACCCGAGGTACCAGAGGATGAATACCACCCCCTTAGTTTTTCGACTATAGCGTATTCATTTTTCTTCCTGGAAGAGAAACAAATATACCATTCTGTAGAGGGAATGCAGGGCTTCATTTGCTTGCTTACTTATTTGTCTTTTGAAAACTGGAAGTGATTAAAAATAAATAATAATACGCGATATCTGTGTGAAAATGGCTGAATGCAGCATCACAACGTAAACCGATATTTCTACGTAAACGTTTTTCAACAGCTACAGATTTACAACTCATATTAGCTCAAACAGATACTGAAGATGAAGTGAGAAGCCAGTTTACAGGAAGCATTCGCACAAAACAACTGGAGTAACTTGCAATAACTGCAAGGATCACTGACATATTTGACTGCCGTGAACAATAACGTGAAGTTTTGTGCCATGTTGATATGCATGTAGCTGCAAGCTTTTAGATTTCGCTACAACTATGGACTAGTGTATAGGCTATTGTAACAAATGAAGCATCATTGTGTTTAAAATGTTCTTGGATACATAGATTAGTTTCAAAACACACATAATCTTATATTTGTTTACCCAAAAAGTTAAAAATGTACGGAATAATATAAAATATCGTTAATTATCGGTTCCGTTGTTAAAAATGATGTAATTTCGAGGTGCATTCACATAATGTACAACTAAATATACCATTCTGTTCAGAAATGAATGCTGAATCCATTGCTGTATGACAAGATATGATATGTGAAACCAAACGCGAAATCCAGAGGGAAGGGTGGTAACTGACACTGGTAACTGAAAGCCACATATATAATCCAATATTTAACGACATCCTATAGCTACAAAGGCTGTTGACGTCTTTAAAGTTGTTGATGTATTTCCGTTCATTTTCTTGTAATGTTCTCACAAATGTTCTTTCTCCTTTCTCGTCTTTGATTCCGTTTTTGATAAGATGCTGACGTATTTAAAGTTTCTGACGATTTAAGTTCATTTTCATATAATTTCTATCAACAGTTTTCTTTTTCTTTTCTTGGCTTTGATTCCGTTTCTGATAAGATGTAGACGTATTTAAAGTTTCTGACGGATTAAGATCATTTCCGTATAATGTTAATAACTGTTTTCTCCTCAATCTTATTAACAATATTAACAATATTTGATAGATACATATTATTTGATTTGATACATATTAAAGTATTGTATCTCCGTTATGTTTGGCCCATTGGCTCTTTTTATTGTAATTCTTTTTTAACATCTTTTTTTCCTTTTTTTTTTTTCCTTTTTCTCCTTTTGTTTCTTTTTTTGGT